>KI915041.1:18610696-18684291 GCA_000473445.2 Anopheles farauti
AAATTACATTCATTCATACCATCCACCAGATAAGATGTGGAGGTAGCCACGTTAGTTGGAACAAAATATGAGTTTTCTGAACGCCAGTTTATTGCTGGGTGGTTGAAATCGCCGCATAGCAGGCAAATGTCCTTATCTTTCATACGCGATTGCACGGTAATAATCGAGTCAAATAAGACTTCAAGGGTATTGGCATTTGTGCTAAAACCAGGCGGCAAGTAAATAGCCGCGATAAATAAAGTGAGCCCTTTTAATTGAATACTAATCCAAACTATCTCCAAAGATATCTGAGAGACCTGAATTCTAGATGAATTTAAGCTGGAGGCGCAAGCGATTAATACACCACCACCACGCCTAAGAGTACTGTTATCCTGTGAACGATCACAGCGATAAACACAATATTTATCATCAACGAAGAGTGACGACGGGATAGTGTCATCCAACCAGGTCTCAGTAAGGATGATGACGTCATGGTTAGCATCAGAAAGAGACAGACGAAGGTCCCTAAGCTTTTTCATTTAGTTGCATTTATTTAGACTTATCCACCTATCGACGAGATATTTTTCTTCAAAAAGCAAGACATTAGATGTAAATAAAATGTCGATGAATAATCGCTTTGTTTTGAATAACGCTGAAGTTTTGAAAGGTAATTGAACGATGATTGCAAAAAAATACAAACTTTATCAACCAGAAACTGTAGGACCCGCAATAAAATCATATTATTGTTAACTACTTGCTCGATTATCAAATGCAACGTTACGAAATTTACAGGGCTTTTCGTCCAATGAGATAAAGCGTCATGTCTATAGCTTTTCCACGTCGGCAAAAATGTTTTGTTTAGAAAAACGTGCTATTTTCTGTTTACTATTTCCTGCGCAATGATTGTAAGAATAAAGCAAATACAGACCAATATTGCTGTTAACATGGGTCGGATTTCATCGATTTGCTAAAAATCTGCTCTACCCAATTGCGAGACCGTTACTGTAAGCAGCAGTTTAACACACAGGATCAATGCTTGAAAACGTTTTCCCGTTACCCGTCGAACGGGAAGTTCTGCTTTAAGTTTGGTTTAAAAATGATACTTTAAAATGGAAATGCAAGCTGTATCATATTATGCACAATTTCACAGCTCATGCTATCTTCTTCCATTTGTAAATCATTTAGATATATTCCCCCCTACGACTCCTACGGATGTCCCAGCTTTTGAACCGTTGATTGTAAACTCAAGCAGGCACCCGTCGTCGTCACGTTCTCCACTTTAACGGACCGACATCCTGAACGCCGTAGTCGTTTGTATTCGCAGGCCGCAAATCTCCCTTGAGAGCGCTGTCCCCGCTGTCGGTTTTTTTCTTCGCCTCGTTCGAAGCAGCAGCAGAGTGAGTGTGCGGAATATAGTAGTGCGTTCTTTTCTTCGGTCTTCTCCACGGCGTGTGTCGCGGGTTGAAATTCGCGCTTCGTCAAGGCGACTTCACGGCGTTGCGTGTGTGCCGAGTGCGTGTGGTGAGTTTCCTGTGGTTCCTTTGTGGCCACCTACGTTATGTGCGGCGTATTTTGATTTCAACATCCGTGGAGCATCACCTTTCGTTGGGGTCAGTTTTTCGTCGGCGAGAGCACCGCCAAGCGCTTGTCGTTTACCTCCTTTCCCACCCTCCGTCATCCAAGTGTGCCCATCGGTAATGTGTGTGCGTGTGTATTTGCGAGGTTGTGTGTACGTTTATGTGTCTCTTTGTGTCCAGTTGAATCCTTTTTGTTCCTCGAGAGAACTTCCAAGCAAACAATTTTCAGTCCTCAACATTAGACGGTGGAAAACGCTTTTCCAGAAAGCAAAATTATCGCCGAAAAGGTGTCAAAGAGGTGGTGGTCTGCTCTGCTTTATGCTTCGATGTGTTGGTGCGATTTCTAAAGTGCACTCGCGAATGGTTGGCAATACAGACAGGCGAGAAAGAGAGGGATAGTTAATTTTTGCGTCTTTCAAACGTGTACGTACGCGTTTACAAGCCAGAAGGAAACTTTTCCGCCCGACGACGCGCTGTTTTGGATGGAATTTGAACAAGAAATTTTGAAGAGATGCATATTTTTAACAGCTTCCAAGGGCCATATATGCCAGCCGGTTGGTTGTGTGTGTGGTGTCGCGAAAGCCGTGGACACATATATCCGTGCATTGGTACGGAAAAGAATCGCGGTCGCGGTATTCTTGCTCTTCGTTTTTTTTTTTTGCTTTCCCATCGATCATCTCATTCTCGCTCGCTCTAGTTCGTTCCGGCTGTGAAGTTTTCGCCGCTTATTATGCTCTCATTCTCGCTTTACCAGCTGTCATTACGCGACGGAAAGGTTGTGTATTAGCTACGTACGTACGCACACACATTCACACCCAAGCATACTCGCTCGCACTTATTTGTAGCAGAGGCGCGTGTCGAAAAGAAAGAGCAAGCTGAGCTGATTGTTGTACGTATGTGTTGGTTCCGTGTGTCGTCCATCTTTGAATTACTCTCGACATCAGCATCATCATCATCGCCGTTGCCACCGCCGCCGCTCCTGTTGTTCCACCTTCGTCTTGATCCTATGGGCATCATCATTTCATCCTCTCTGAAGCGCCCGCGCGAGAAGCGTTTTAGCGATCGAGAATATCCTTCCATTACTACCAACGTCAGAGGGTTGTCAAGAGGTAGCCAAGTAGTGGAACAGCCACCAAGTTGTGCGTATCTGACAGACATTTTCCCGGTTGTTTGCG
This sequence comes from Anopheles farauti, assembly GCA_000473445.2. Lineage (NCBI taxonomy): Eukaryota > Metazoa > Arthropoda > Insecta > Diptera > Culicidae > Anopheles > Anopheles farauti. The sequence goes on from KI915041.1 coordinate 18,613,428, forward strand.
TCTAAGGGTTAAAGTTTTACTACTCTTCGTATCTTGCAACTTTCCAAATAGATCGAAGTATAGGTAAAGTGAAAAGTTGTAACCCCTTTCTTCATGTAGCTGGTGATCCTTTTGTTCTCATCCCAGCCAGAGAAAGCTGTTCTTTTCAGCTCGCATCGTCGCCATTGCTACTCCTCCTCCAACACACCATCGACCGGAAGTGAAAGCCGGCACAGGATAGAAAATGCTTGTTGCGCAGCACGAACTTAGTAGTAGGCTGCGTATATTTTTGAGAGACCCCTATTCCGAAAGGCATTTCATTGGACCACGAAGGGGTTGGCAAAATGTAGCATTGAATTTCTTCACACGCAACCAAACCGTACGTTGTTCGGGCGCGTGCGGTCTGCACCTTACTCTGCTGTATGGCGTTTCCTAACCTCTATGGGCGTTGGAAAGACGACACTTGTTCTAAAAAGTGATGCAACTGAAGTGCTTTTCTGAAGTTACCATGGGAACACGGTCGTACGAATTTTCCATACTAATCTCTTTGTTTTCTTTTCTGCTTTTTCACAGCTTTTCTCTAAGCGCAACGCATTGTGTTGGTGTCTGGCACACCGGTGGAGGAGAGTGGTGAAACGGCAGTGCGAAGTTAGTGGTGATTGTGTTGCAGTTTATTGCACGCGCGGGATCCTGTGGGGCAGTTGTGCTTGAAGCTGCCGTATGCCGTGGATTTAGTAGTGCGATCATCATCAACATCGTAATCATCATAAGAAACGCTCTGATAGTGTTCGGTGTGAACGAAGTGAGCGTGTGAGTGCGAGCTTGTGTGTGTGTGTGCGTTGGAAACGCACAGGTGTGGAACGTTCCGTCGTCTCACCGTGGTGGGACGTCGATGCGCGGTGTGTTTGACCGCTTTAGTAGAAGGAGTATCACCACCGATCGGTGAAGTAAGCAATATTGGGTGAAAGAAGCTACGACCGGCTCGAAAAAGCTTCAAGATGAGTTGCCCGATGCCGGAAATCGGTTCCTGCATCTCGCTGATATCGAAGGCCGATATCCGCTACGAGGGACTACTGTTCACCGTCGATCCAGAGCGATGCACGATCGCTCTTGCGCGTGGTAAGTGTGAAGGAACGGAAAGCGGGATGGAGTGAAGACCTCAAAAGATAATTCTCGAACATGGGCTCTATCTTTTACTATACATTTCGAGAATGCACAATCAAATTGAAATAAAAAAAGAATGAATAAATAATATCTTTTTCGTAAAATTTAATTTAACCTTTTCCTTTGATCCCTACGATCGCCTTTTTGAGATGGTCGTTGCTCTTTTTCCAATATGGCCTACTCAGACACGATGGCAGCTAGAATGTGCAGAGTAATCAACAAAATGTCGTCCTTTGCAAATGCGATGGAGGTTTTCAGAACATGTTGACACCATTTTTTAAAATTTTTTAACTAAGTTTTTTAAACTTTTTTCTAAATTCAGTTTATTCGAATGTTCATAAGGTTCATACTTGATACATTCTATTTTATAATATTGTACAATTGTACATGTACATTTATCATTCTTTATAAAAAATCATGTTTTGCTATCTACAATCAGGCATGGCGTCACATTTTACTAATTGTTTTGTTTCTTTTATCGTTTTCTTCTTCCCTTACGCACACCCGCATGGACTCAAACCACAACAGTGAAGTCGTATGGAACTGAGGATCGCGAAACGCAGTTCCCGATCGCACCGCAGAACCAGTGCTATGATTATATCCTCTTCCGCGGGACGGACATCAAGGATATACGGGTGATCAACAACAACCCGGTCCCGAATGATCCGGCCATCATGCAGATGCATCTGCCGCCGCAGCAACCGCCGCAGATGCCGATGCCAAACAAGCTCGGTCAACCGCAGGGAGGCTTCATGATGCCGCCGATGGGTGGTGGTCCGCCCGGAGCTGGCGTTCCACCCGGTGGTCCAATGGGCGGAGGGCCGCCCGTCACCGGTGGCCCGATGGGTGGACCACCACCGCCTGGCGCCCATGCGCCCCAGATGGGTGGCGGCAGCGGCTTTGGTGCCGGGGGTGGTGGCCAACCGTACAATGCCTTCGGTGGAATGAACAATCTCGGAGGTATGCTATCGAACGGTCTGGTTGCGGCCGGAAGTAAGGTTTTGGATGATCAGGGTTCATTCGTTGGTGGTGGTGATGGTGGTGAAGGTGGCGCAGCTGATGGTAGTGGTGGTAGCAACACGGCTCAACAACAGCAGCAACAGCAAATACAGCAGCAGCCGACGGAACATTTCCCAAAAGGACCGGCAACAACCACCGCAGGCTCTGTTGGGGCAGCGATTGCCTCTTCGTCCTCCTCCTCTCTGGATCTTCCCTCCGGATCGTCCGCTGTTTTTCTCTCAGCACCGGGCTCAACTGGATCGGCATCTTCCGCAGCCCTTCCAAATAAAAATGGTGGTGGTGGCCCCGTCGTTGGTGATCGTGGCCCTACTACGGGGGTTGCAAAGCGAAACACGCAACAACGCCGGCAGGAAGTGAAGCAAGGTGGGAATCCTCAACACGTTGAGTGCAAAAATGCATATATGCAAACGTTATGGCAAATCATTCATTTGCAACCATCTGCCATCTTCTGCTTGAAAGACGGCATCCGTCTTTGACATGGAGCGGACGATGCAGTGAATCTTTTAGTGCTGTTCGTTTCTTTTTGTGTTTGCTTGATTTCAATTCCATTTTGCAGGGTTTACTGGGCCTTAAATTCCTCCTAAAATCAGGGAATTTGAACATCATTTCTCTAATCAAAATTGATTTGCGATTCACGATGTAAGACGGATATCCACATCCACCCAGATTTACCATTAGTAGCTAATTCATATCATGGGGAGTAGTGCGCAATCTACATTGGCTCGGTCAACCCTGTACGCTAAACACATTTACATGATTTATATGCATTGTTCTTTCCCGCATGGTGAGCCTTTTTAGTGTTTTTGGTACGCGTGTTTGTTTAGGGATCATCTATGATTTTTTCGATATCAACATTTACATCGAACTGCCTGCATAGCTTGTTCGTTATGATTCATCGATCAATTGTTATAATTTGTTACCCTAACCTGGAACCAGAAATTGAAACCCTATTTAATAAATGCGATATTTGTAAATATAAAGATTGGCCAATAGAAGATTGCCTCAGGATTTTTAACGCAGAAACATCAGCAGCTTAGGGTGATTTTTTAAAACAAATAATTCTACTGATTTAGAAGTCTTATTAGAGCCTTGCACTACGCCGCTTTATCACATGCCTTGTTGAAGTATAATATATTTAAAATTGATTTTCTCAAGTATATACTAACACTGTTGATAGAATTCACTGTTTTACTGCCAAACGTGCATGTAATTGTTTATATTTTACTACCAACACACTTTGTTATCATCATATTTCCGACGATAAGTCTTTATATGTTTACATCGTAATCTTTTTATGTTGTGATATCTTCTCTTTCTTCACTTTTGTGATGCTTTTTTCTTCTTTTTTTTTGTTTGTTTGCCTATGTGTGCGCTAACCATTGCTTCTCGGTTGTCTCCACCGAGATTGATTTGTTATTTCTCGATCTGATGTGTTCTGTCGATATTGTTATGGTGATTGTTAGTACTATTCAACTTTTAATTTTTAACACGTGAAAGTTATTTCCTCCCTCCGTGTTTAAATGAGTATTACGAGCAACCAATCAGAGCATGTTAAACATTGATCATCACTCTGCGCGATCATTATTTACCTTCCTACGATACTATCTTCTCAATAGTTGGACTATTTTGTTTTGAGTTTCATGTACAATTAGTTCGTAGCGCATTCAGCAGTAATTGGTTAGATTCATTTTAAACAGAACAATTTTGGGGTAAGCAACATTTATCGGAAGGTTCAACTGACTATCTTCCTGATTTATCATTGCGCTTGTATTTGACAATAATGTTACTATTGTGAGCTAACATTAGAAAAATTGTTTTTTTTATGTTCGTTATTGGCAAACGAGAGGGCGGGTTTGATTTCTTGCGTATAAGAGCGAATTGATTCGGAGGAGACTAATCTGGTCCAAAACTGTATCTGCTGCTGCCGATGTTGCTGTTGATTGATACTATTTCCTGTTCGAAACATAACAAAATCTCGTTGATAACTGCGCCCTCTTCACCCAATCACTGCTATTCTCATATTACATACATACTCTTAGCTTTTCTCATATCGTTTTTGGGCGATTGCATTTTTTTTGTGGGGGGATTTGCTTGCAGCTGCGGGAGTGATTATTCTATGATTCTGTTGCATTTTATTAGGCGGTTGAAACTTAGTTTTATTCTTTTTTTCAATTACAGTAAAATTTCATTTGGAAATGTATGCTAGCATTTTGCTTCTGTTACGCAACGTAAATGCTTTACCACCAGTTGCGTATGCGATCATGAAATAATTAACGTTGTTGATCAACATCACATGTACCATGTTCGAATGTGTCGAATACGAATGGACTAATATGATATGTATTTGTTTAAATTCTGCAAACAGGAAATGGATCGCGTTCGGGTACGCCGAACAACATGTTGTCTCGCAAGAGCCCAACGGTCGATATTGCCGTGCAGACCAACCAGCAGCAACAGCAGCAGCAGCAGCAGCAGCAGTCTCAACATCATCAGGGACAGCAGCAACAGCAAGGCCAGCAGATGATGCAGCAGAACAATCGCGACGGTGGCAACAACAACCAACGCAACAAAAACCAGAACCATCGAGGAGGCAATCAGCAAAACAACAACATGCGAGAGCGACGCGATTCGGGCAAGCAGCAGCAGCAGCAACATGGTGGCGACAATCAGATGTATAAGGAAAATTACAAGGTAGAGATGCTTATGTGATTTTTTTAGTTTTACAAAGGAGTATTGTGGTAAAATTCCTATGCTTCACTTTCACATATTTGAAAAATTAATCATGTGCGATATGTTTTTAGCCACGGCAGCCGCAACAGCAGGGAGGCCAGCAGCAGCAGCAAGGTGGTGGTCAGCAGCAGAACCGTGGCGGATGGAACAACAACCGCAACAACCACCAGAACAACCAAAACAATGTTGGCAACAATATCATGCGCCGCCCGCGTGGCAACATTGGTCAACCACAGCAGCAACAACAGCAGCAGCAACAGCAACAGGTACTACTGTAGTGTTAAAAATGGCCCGCGGTGGGGAACATTATTCAAACTTCAATCGTGTTTCTCTTCTTGCCAGGGTACTGGTACCGGTGGTGCCGGTGGACAGCGTGCGAAGAATTTGCTTAAGTTCGAAAATGATTACGATTTCGAGCAAGCCAACAGCAAGTTCGAAGAGCTTCGATCGCAACTATCGAAACTTAAGGTGGGCGAAGAGTTGAAACCGGAGCAGGTATTTTCTTTTTTTATTTGTTATTTATGTTTAATTTTCATGCACTCCTCCTACTCACTATCCTTTTATCCCTCCCCCCATGGGGGTCCTTGTTCCCAAAATTTCCATCAGCGATACCGAAATAGACGAAAAGAAAGAGAGAAAGGGGCTGGCTGAGATGGAAAACGAATTCCAAATCCACCTTCCTTTACAATTAATTCCTTTACAGGAATGAAGATGATGGGCACCTAGAGGGTTTCAATGTCATCCAACATGATTTCTAATGCTCCCATTGTTTTGAAATCGATTTACTAATCGTTGTGAAATATTTATTACATTTCTAAAAATTTAATTTTGATCGCGACGTAGATAGATGCTAGTCGTGATACGATTATTTTTTGTAAAGTTCCCAAACATCACATTTTCAGAAGATTTACGTTTTTTGGCACATATTCTCGGAAACGATAGAATTGAAGCAACCATGCAGTCCATTTTAATTTAGTTTCAACGTGAAGCAAATACTTCACTTCAGTACTCTGTACAAAAAATCCGTTAATAATAGTTGAGTATATAAATGAGAGAATAATGCTTCCAGCAATACATATCACGCACACGTACATATCTTATGTGCGTTTAATAAAGCTGCTGTGCCGATGAGTCATTAGCGTTAATTGCACTACTAATCTAGTGTGTACAAACCAAGCGAATGTTTTGGTGCTTCTGCACAACTGCATTTTGTTTGTTATTAATAATTGGAAATCACCAACGCCAACTAAAGTAATCGTCATTTTTGTCCGTTTCTTTGTTGCTAAGATTGCTTCTAATCACACCGATAGCTTCGCTTGCTTTGTTCCGTTCCGTTTTTGTTTAGCAGAATCGTTAGCAGCTTTGTTTAAATGTGCGAATTTATTCTATTCAATGTTATTTTTTATTTATATAATATTCATTTATGTGGTGATTGAAATAATGAGCCATTCATTTATTTTTTCTATGTTCCACTAACTGAGAAAGTTGAAGGTGGTACAAAGTATATAATTTGGCCCAACTGAATTCGGCAAGGCAACGTTAATTATCTACTTTTTAAGCAACACCTCTCGGTAAAAAATTCAACAAAATTTTAAATTTAACTGTCCACCATCTTCTTTCTTCATCATTACACTCATCAATGCAAAAAAATGCTACGAGTTTTTCGGAATATGCATTCACGCATACGGACCCATATAAAATTTAGACCGCAAACGCATACGTGCTAATTTTTATATGTCTGTGTGAAGGTGTGCGTGCGAAAACTCCTGCTGATTTAATTGAATCTGATAAATTGATAAATAATACATCCATTTGTTTTTCTATCATTGCTACCGTACATTGTTTTTCGTTTCTCACGTTGTGTACCACTTGGATAAATTCGATCGTCGATGATCGTGCAGATCACAAGCGAAACGTTGGACAAGAAGGATGATTCGGGCAACGAAACGGGTGCCGGCGAGCATGAGCAGGAAGAGGAAGAGGTCATCTGCTACGACAAGGCAAAGTCCTTCTTCGACACCATCTCGTGCGAGGCGGTCGAGCGCGCCAAGGGCAAGCAGCAGCGTACGGACTGGCGCCAGGAGCGCAAGCTGAACACGGAAACATTCGGAGTCGGATCGACCAGGCGTGGCGGGTAAGTAGAACAAAAAAAATGAAAATGAAAGGAAAAATGCGGCAACAGAAGTGCGTAATAATCGGTTGCTTATGGCGTAGGTATAACCGACGTGGTGGTTATTTCCACCGTGGCATCAACTACCATCGCGGTGGCTACAATAACCGTGGCGGTAACAACTATCGGGGTCGTACCGGCAACCGTCAGCTGAACGGTGGCAATGGCATGTCGCATAACCGATCTGGTGGACAGCAGCAAAACGCTACCGGCAGTGGTAACAATTCCACCGGACCTGGAGGTCAGCAGCAGCAACAGCAGCAGCAGTCGAACCAATTGACCTCGACCGCTACAACCAGCCAGGAGCAGCCAAAGCAGCAGCAACCAGCGGTTATAGAAGTTGCGGCAGGTAAGCGCATACTGCGATTAAAAATTTAAGTGATGACTGTGTACGTATTAGTGCGATCCTTGTTGCCTTGGAAACCAGCTGATGTAACCTGGCATCGCTCAGGACGTTTTTAACTAAGTTTGCGAAACGGTATGGATTTGCTAACATAAATTTTTGCTTGTATCTCCCGTCCCTTCCCCCCACGCAGGCAAATAATGCTACGGTAACCGGAACGCAATGGATAAACTGTTACTTTTAGAAAGCTGACTAGATGTTAACGATCCAAAACAATCGAACATAAAAATATGAACATAAAAGCAGCGAATCGAATGTGTGGAAGATGGAAACATGTTTTGTCGTTGAAACAAAAAAAAAAAAACAAAACAAAAAATACCGACAGATTGAACCAACAGCTCTAAAACAGTGCGAACAACTAAACAAAAAGCATATGCAAAGAAGCTGCACATTCTGGAGAGGCAGAAAAATAAAAACTAAAAGTTCCACTTGCTGCTGTGTGTAGGCTGCCTGCCTCTAGCCGAGTGAAAATGGTGGTGGTGAATTAGGACACATTCTAATCTCACCCATCTCATCATCTTGGTGGGAGCTTAAGACAACACCAGCAGCAAAGCAAAACATTCGCCGAGCAGTAGCTGAATGAACGTGCATGCAGAAAGACGAGTCACGCGGATCAATCGATAGTATGGAAATCGCATGTTTCACAAATATGTTGTTGATTGGTGCGTCAAGGCAACATCAGAAGAAGTAGACGAAAAGTATACAGCAGTAGTGGTGGTAGTAGTAGTCCTAGTAGCAACAGCAGCAGCAGCGGAAGGCGATCTGCAGAGATGATCTTGTGCGCGGTGCGCGACATGCGCACGTTATTGTGAATGGATGAAAGCGGCGTGCGATTAAATTAGAAACGCATTGAAACGCGAAATATAGAAGCAAAATCAATGCTAAAACATGAATTAACATCATGCAGCAGATGCTGAACAGAGCAGATATGCAGATGTACGTAGATGCGCACGGAGAATGTACGAAAGATGAATGCAATGTGTGGCAGCAAATTTAACAAAAAACAACAGCAGGGCGAGCAGACCTACAGTACAAGGGAAGCCTTCTTCTGTTCGACATTAAGGTATCACAAAAAACTTGGTTCCAGCACTTGTGTTCGTGTGTTATCGGAAGAAGTAATTCGTCAATCTGTCAATACCACCATGCACACACACACACCACACGAGAAATGATCAGTGAGTCGGAAGCAGAGCAGAAGTGCACTCTACTAAAGCATTCAACACAAGTGTTCAACATCGGCGGATGGTGGAGAAATCGTGTACTACTCGGCAACGGATTCAATCCGTCTCGTACTCGCTATCGCGATCGTCCGTGTGTACGTCGTATCAAAAAGTGGTGCAAGTAACATCCGCCAGCATCGTAGTGCGTGTAGTGTCTGTCTGCCAACTGCAGCATCTCTTCTAAATCCTTACACACTGTGCGGCACGCATGCACAACATCATAAAGATAAATTTAATTGTGTTAAGAAAAGAGTTCAAACACGCACCTTCTTCCCGCTCATCCTGGTTGGAACGTGAATTTAGTAACATAACCTCCACATGAGGAGAGGGAGAGTTGGTGGCGTCGAAGTGGAGTCGATGGAGCGTTGAAGCAAAAGATAACAAGCATACGTGTACATCCAGAGAGTTTCAAATTTGTTGTTCCACAAAAGGAAAGATTCGTGTAATTCACGCACGCGCTAGTATACACACACACGCGGGCGCGCGGGCGAAGAAACAATTACCAACGCTTTACTCCAAGTAATTTCCTAATCTCAGTAGTTTTTTTGGTTACAAAGAATAGCGAGAACACAAATCACTGTCCCTGGTGTAAGACTCTTTATTATACTACAAAAAGGACATGTATGTGTGTATTGCTACTCTTTTAAAAAACCCTCTCATGCCTGTCCCTAGGAATGAGGGGAAAGCAGGAAAGTAAAGGGGAGTGGCTTGCTACTGTTCATGTATATGTATGTGTGTGTGTGTGTGTGTGAATCTTATTTGGCAACTTTTTTAATTGATAATTGAACAACGATGACTGGTAGCCGCCGCCCATCCTCCTCTCCGTAATGGGTCTGTTGCTAATTACAAAGTATCAGATTTATGTGTGCGTTTGTATTGCGCATCATAAGGATTTTTTTATTTTCGTTTCTGGGTCTCACACACGCGTGCGCATACACACACTATTTACTTGCGATGGCAAAGGAAGAAGTGCTCTAGTAATAGTTTAAAGTTTAAAAATATTAATCGGTGCATCGTTAACGTAATTTAGTTTTTTTTTGTTTGTTTTCTTCCTTCAACTGGATAAGTTCATAAAATTTCTCACTTTCTCTCGTCTATAAAAATTGTATTATTTTGCATAGTTTGTTTTTGTATCCATCCTTTTAATCACACACACACACATACATATTTCTCCACTGGAGGGAGTTGTCGTACGCATGTATGTGCGGGTGTGCCCGCAAGTGATAGTACCCCGTTTTTAAAGATTTTCCTCCTCCTTCACTCATCTTTTCTCGCCCGTCCCTGGATGTCTATGTTTAAATAGAAAACAAACGATTTGTGCGATGATGAATACATTCAAAATTTGTCGCGGAAAAGGACAACGAAAGGCGATCACCACTCAGGACGATGATCGCGGGCGAAACAAGTTTCGAACCGGATCTGAGCTTGAATAAGCGATCGCTGTTGATGTTGTTGTGTTCTGAACGGATATAATAAACAATCGAATGCCCGTTTGTCAGGTGTCGGAATGTTATAGCAAAGTGTAGGCCCGTAATCTCGCACAAAGATTTTGAATCGCAGGGATGAAAGCGGAAAAGAAATGAGCGAATTTTGAAGCATTTCGGATGGTGGCGGTAGGAAAACAACAGGGTCGATACAATGTTAAATGCGATAGAGTGATTGAGTGACAGAATACAGAGAGAGAGAGAGCGAGAGAATGATCAGAGCAGGATGCGTATGCGCGGTGCCGCGAGCAGTAGAAGGTAAGGAAAGGGAGTAACTATGATACACAGGATTTGGTTATAAACGCTGAGTTTACGAATCACGTTGATATCGCGTAAAACTATCCTTCCATTCGAGCCCGCCCTCTTCGGAAATATGCGTCACGCGTGCGTGTGTGTGTGTGTGTGTAGCACAGCGCACCACACCCAGGCTTTGTACTTTTAACACGGCCTGCTGCGAGATATGAAAAATCGAAAGTGGGAATGCAGAACACAAAGCATGAGCGTACAGTTTGCAAGTGTAAAAAAAGAAATGCAGCAGGTCCTGCTGCCGCGCGTTACCGCGTGTCCGCGTGATTTGTAAGTGTAGAGAAACATTATGAGCTAAGTTTTTGGATTAATTATATTTAAAATGCCCCGCCTGCGAAGGAAGGATGGAACGGAAAATATATATAAACGTGTAGAAATGGAAGGAAACATAAAAGCTAAACACACCGGCAAAGAGCAACGACGCGTGTACACTCTCTCACTCTTATTGGAAAACAGGAAAGGGTAGTGGGGGGAGGGGGGGATATGTGGGAGAAATGATGGAAAATGAAAGAGGGATCGCAAAAACGGTTTGAACTTGATGTACCTTGTTGGTGGTTTTTAAATCATATTTTTCTCACTGGAATGAAGCTGGCACGTCTCTGGGTAGTCACAAGGACAGTCTTAAGGAATTGGCACCGACATTTGTATGGATATGTGTGTGCGTGCGTGTGTTTGCGTATTGTTATTAAGAATTGAATTCGGCTTGGTGGAGGCGCGAGAGGCGGTGAAAAAGGGGCACGCACCTTAAACTCCATTTAAACGAAGAAAACAAGCATCGAACTGCACTTCTCTTTGTGCCCGGGAGTGAGCATCATGTAAGGAAAGCGTATAGCTTGTGTTTGTGCATAACGTACGGAAAATGGCGACATTGTATGACGTATTGAACTTCCTATAACGATAAGTATGAAACTGCAAAGCATAGGCACACACATCAACGTAAAAACACGGGACGCAATAACACGAGCGCAATGATGAAACGGACATAAAGCGGTACAACATATTATAAAAATCGAAACCAACGTAACCAGTGGTACACACTTTCTTAACACCTGAATATATAAAACCGAAGTAGAGAAATTTCAACCAGTTTCGCCCACAGGATGCTCGGGAGAACAAAAAGCAGAACACTAGTAGGCTTTGAAGCCGTTATGAGATGAAGATGTTGACAGCGACAGGAAGAAGAAAACAAAAATGAGCGAGAAATAGAGAAAAAGAGAGAGAGAACGAGAGAAAGAGAGAGAGAGAGAGAGAGAGAGAGAGAGTAAAGAGAGAGAGAGTTATCACAGTAGTAGCCATCCAGAAAAAATGACATAGAACGTTCTCTGCTGCATTAAACAAAAACTATATTCCTAACTTTATTGAACACATGACAAACTAACATAAAAGAGGATTTTTGTTGGCTATGTGTAGTTTGAGCACGTTGGTTTCTCGTCCTCGTTCCCCGTGCAGCAACTTCATATGCCATTCCGCAACTCGTCGTCGAGGTTTGCAAAACTGTGGGGTTTGCTGTATGAATGGATCTACAAATTCATGAAATGGATTCGCACAATTCCAAAACAAGAAAACTTACCTTTGTAGAACAAAATCAATGCAGTGCCGCCCGACACTAGTAGAAAAATGGTTCAGCGGTTTAGCGACGAACCCTGCAAACATGTGTCAAAACAAGTATTCTAATCTGCAACGAATTAAACTACACATGACCAGCCAAAAGCCTTTCTTTCAAAGATAAAGCTGTAGGGCGATGACATTGCATTAGTCGAAAACTGTTTGCGAGAAATGCGAAGGGAAGAACATTAGATGACCACGGAAGAGTAAAGCGATAATTGTTTTAAAGTAACGCGCCAAGCCTCGCGAGAATCGTGTACCGGTGGTGTGGGATGTGTCCAACACATTCTCCACATGGATTGTAGAAAAAAAAAACGACGTAATAGTTTGGGAGCAATGTATAAGGAGCAGCAGGAGCAGACGGCAAGGAATATGTATCTATTTTAACTGGTAAACCGTACGTACATCAAACACACTCGTAGGATACTGTGTGGAGCATAGACACATACCATCAAGTTGCAGGTGCGGCAGCAAGAAGTTGCCTCTCGCAGGAAGAAAGGTATTTACGGTTCATGATAGTAAAACCATCACCAACAACTTAACCATCACCTTCGTAGTTGCGATGTGCTGCGGGAAGAAACGAATAAAAATCACTGAAAAATACTGGATGGCCTTTCAGCTACTGTAATGCTCGCTCGTGCACGCGCGTGTGTGTGTGTGTCTAAAAGAATAATTAACCTGAACGATGTATCGAAAACAAAACTCATGTGTGTTATAGATGTATGTAATAACGAGGAAGAGGGGATCAGTGCAGTGAATCGATGATACGGGCACATAAAAGCACACAGTGAGAAGGGCCGAGAAATCCTTAAACTAGATTTTTCTCCCATTTCAGCCGAATTTGAAAAATGGGAGAAAAAGACAGAGAGGGAGAAAGAGAGAAAGAGTAAAATTGAAACTGAAATCAGCCTCAAAAATGGTATGCAAAATACAAAAAGGAAATAGACAAAAAGTACATTTATCTCTCCAACTTCACAAACACACGCACACACTCATACACACACTCATACACACGAACCATAAAGATTTGGTGTCTTTTGGGGGCAGGAAAATATCCGCCACACATTGCGGCAGTGATATAGCCTAATCCATCTTCCTGATAGTTGTCTTTTCTTCCTCCGTGGACTTCCTGTGTAGCGTTCTTGTACGAAGCACGAGTTGGAAATTGAATGAATTGAGGCAGTGCATAACAACCGCATTTTTTTAATTTTTTGCTTGATTATCGATTTCAAAGGAGAAAAAAACAAAATCAAAGAATTAAACCCCGCTAAGTGTAACGTTCGTAGATGGAAAACATGCTGCTTAAAACAAAACTAATTTGGGCACTCAATGTTTTCATTTCCCAATATTTTGGTTGACTCTTGTTGATTTAAACTCATATGAAGAGTACGTGTAACAACTGCATCGTCATCAAAAATATCACGTCCATGTCTAGAGAAAATATAAAAGTTTTAAAAAGAAAAAGCCTCGAACAAGAGAAAAAAATGGGGCGAGATTAAATAATCATCAAGAGATACTTCGATTCGACAGCAGCGTGACAGAGAAGCGATAGCAAAGGACAATGTTAGCAAAATGATATATCGAAAAATGAATAAATTACTTATATTTTATACAAATAAACGCTTCCTTCTCTCGAGAGAACTGCGAACGCGTGCTGGGAGGGAACACGAAAAGAAAAAGACCAGAGTTAAGAAAAGGGCCGCAATCTACAAAAATCGGAACGTACAACAAATGACAGCAAGCAAAGGTGAACAGCAGTGGGGGGCAGCATGCCAAAGGCGACCGGTGTAAGTAAAGAAACATGGCTACCTTAGAGGACAACAAGAGGACGGTTTAGTTCAAATGGTTTAGCAAACTTGAAACAGCAAAGAAAATAAAACACACAGCACGAGAAACTGCCAGGAGGGAGCGAAAGGAGACCGAATTTAGGCAACTAGATTGGGGTGTTTGGGTGTGTGCGTACGTGCGTGTGTGTGTGTGAATGCGAGTGCGAGAAGGTGCGCCCGAGATGCTTCTGTTCCGAGCCCACCAACACTGAGACAGACCACCCATAGTGGGAGTGTGTGAATTGTTGTGAGTGAGTGAATGGAGCAAACACACAAAACAAATGCAAAGATTGTACGGAAACACTGAAAAACAAGAAATAAAAGAAAAGAAAATGGAAGATGAAAATATCGGTAGAGTACAAATAATAGTGCTCTATAGTAAAGGAAAAATGTTTTTTAGTTCATTTCTTTTTCTTTTATAATGTATGTCATGGAAAGAACACTATCCTTAACGGCTCCGAAGAAAATCTTCACTTGTAGTCCATTCTTTCGTAGGAGAGAGAAGTTTTTATGTAACGTTTGATTATTGCTTTGAATCTTTTTATCAACTCGTTTGTTACCAAAGCAACCATCAAAGTTTCAGCATGGTGTATATGATAGGCAAAAAGCGTTAAATTAATTCCGATTCAATTAACGAAGGGACTGTGAGAAAAAAACGATGTATCTGGCATCAAGAACGTAATTCCATGCGGCATACCACCGACAACAGCTGGTGCTCGTGACTACTAATTAGACTATTTTTACGCAACCCAGTGACGTACGATATCGACAGCTTGACCTCGTCCTTGCGATTGGAGGGAAGAAAGTAACACCCTGCCTGATCAACCCCCAGTGATTAAGGATCTTCAATGGCGTGTGACGTCATTCCGATTGGGTCATTTCGAATCCGATGCTACCTTGCCTGCCGTTCGTATTTGCGGATTCGTTGCGGAAATCGAAGAGGCAAGGTCGATGACATTCGCATTCCCTTTGGAGGGTGGAACGTAACGGCGGTGGTTGGATCCGGCAGCGTTTTATGTACTGTAACTCCCAGCGTTTCACCCTGGATTCTTCTGTCCCGGTAGGTCATAAATCGATAGAATTGTTAAAGTGTACACACCGAAGGAATGAAGAGCTCCGGCCGGGCGGAGGTCCTTTTACAGCCCAACTCCAATCCAATTCCGAGTTCTGTTAGGTATTGTTTTTCGTTGTGTTTTCCAGCATTTCGAGAGGGTCCAAAGACGGCCCGCGCTTTCCATACAGGGTCAAAATGGATCAGCGCGGTTCGTTACGCCAATGAATGTCGTCAGGTGGAAATGTGGGTTGGTAGCGGCAATATTTATTACCATATTATGGTAATTATTTGCGACAATCTGACGGGAGCGGTGGTACGAATGGAAGCATTCTACGGAATTCGAATTATTAGCAAACACGCTCCTCACGGGTGCTACGAATCAAAACCTGCAATAAAGAATCGAGTGTTAAATAGGGATTTAGTGTTCACTTTACTAACCTTTATGCGGGCGAATCAATGCTAGCAATGCTAAATAGATTCGAGCGATGTAACGCGGACTGTTGGCAACTCACTGGGGAATGTGTACTATCCTTATGCAAAGTCGAATTAGAAACTGAAAAATTAAGTGATTTAAAAATATTTTTAAATTTCCTTTATCATGTAAGAAATACAAATTTAAAGAAGATAAAACATCATTATGAAATAAAAAAAAATAAAATTACAATAAAACTAAACTAAGAAGTTAACCATAGCACGATACTAATTTATCATATCGGAACAAATTTCGAATGAATTATTGAACCTTGAATTTGCAATGCCTACTTCAATTACAGAGTGTGTGCGAGAAATACGAAGAAAAGGTCCATCGGCACTCGACATTATTTAGAAAATAAACATATCAACCGCCCTAAGGGCATAATTGGCAGCTTACGACATTAAGCGCACCCGCACGAACGGTGGCCCATATCACGATTCTCTCCGATGTTGGAAGAATAATTGCGGTGGAATTGTTTGAAAACAATTCCAACGCTTGCTTTGATTGGGAGCGTAGAACGAAAGTAGTATTATGGCAAACAGCAAAGGTAACCTATTGCCTTCACGCCGGAATCGCGGTGCTTGTCGGGGTGGCACATTAAATAGCTCGGGTTCTTAATATTTCAACGTCACCGTCCGAGAGTTTTTAACGGACGCTGGCACGTGGTGGTTTTGGTTCGACTGTTTTTCTCACATCCGGCTCGCCGTGGTTTGCGCGCCATTTGGACCTCGAAAAACGGGGACCGCAGGCGTGCGGCACTGGTTTAATTATGGTTTTCCCGCTGACCCGTCCCGAAGCTTCACGGTGTGCTTGTGGCCGTGTCGTGAGTGGTCGGGAGCGGTACGGGACATTATCAAGATTGATGGCATTACCGGTGAGCTTCCGTCGCGGGTTCACTACGGTGGCGCTTGTTGGAGAACCGACCGTCTCGGTGACATGTGTCTTCAGCGTTATATGAAGTCCCCGAATCGTGAGAGTACGCCACGACACGTGGTCGGTAACTTTCTTTCGCCGAGCACTAGAGGCTAGAGAGGGGGCTTTTTGTTTGTTTGTTTGTTTGTTGTTTGGGTCGTGTTTCGTGTGCAGGAATGGTAGGAAAAAGAAACAATTTATTCCACGATTTTCGGATGCGATAGCGGGAAGTTTAATTAACCTACGAAGTGTGGCTGACGGTTTGGATTGGGTGGTAAAATTGTTTGTCGCTCGGTTAGCGTGATAATAAAGGAACCATAACGAAAGGTTTGACGGTTCGTTTGCTACGGCAGATTAATTTGCATAGAAATAGACTAGCGAGTGTCGAGAGTAGATCTTGCGGCAAGAGATAGAAGGCGCAACATAATTGTTATTAATTTAAATTGATCGAATGTTTTTACTGCAACAATGTTGCCTAATGCCTTTGTTTCTAGGAATGGAACTTTGAAAAAGGTTTCATGATTGGAGTTTTGTATTTTTCTAGTTTATTAATAATTCAACAACATAACATTTCAACGGACTTCTTTCGGGCATCAATTTACCGGTTGTGACATTCAATTAAAGTATAAAATTGTGACAAGCAATCAAAATGATACTCTTATTCCAAATATCAGTTAAGGTAACTTCAACGCTGGGTTGAGACCATTACCTTCCGCCCACAGTGACAAGCTTAGTTGGTGCATAATCGCTCACAATCAGGCGATTGACATTACATTTCCCCTTGCTGCTACCCAGCTCCATCTCCATCTAAACCTTCCTTGCAGATGGGCAGTTTAAAGCCCCGGCACAAACCAAACCACAAACCAGTCATCCCTTACAGAAGCGATTCTAGACGCCACACCCCGCACGTTGGATCATCTAACTAACCACAAAACCGGTCGTCAAAGAACACATAAATCAACCGTTGGTGCATCGAAACGTCACCGCGTCAGGGACCGAATACGGCTAGACTAATCGAAGGGTCCAGACCAGCCGGTTAGCAGCGTGCTGGTGATTGTTTTGTTTATTTTATTAGCAAAACTCGTGAGGCACCGGAGACAACCGTGGCTCGCATGGCAACCACTGGCTGGTTGGCGTTGGGACCTTACAACACCGACGGGGCCGGTGTCTCCGTATGGCAATCGAACTCGTTACTTCCGCTTGATCGATAGACGACCGGCATGTGCCGAGGGTGTGGTGGTTTTCTACATGGTAATCCACACGGAAACGCTAAACCCTTCGGTGGTGCATTCGGAGTTTCGTTAATGCCAATCGTTAAAGTTAGCATAATATTACTTGCTGTTTAAAAAGCACATTTCGCCAATGTTTCCGAGATTAGTTTCGAATGAGAAGCAATGTTCTTACGAAGGAATATTGTGCAACCACTGTTAAGGATCCAATCGTAAAATGCACGAAACACACGCACACCACACGGGATCTTCGTTCGGTTCGGACGTTTCAAGCGCGTCTAGCCAAAGGACGACGGCAAACAGCTTTCGTATTCGGGTCCTTCGTTAGCAACCGGCAACGAGTTCGGTCTGGCTAGGTCGTTCGAAACGAGTTTAGTTGACAACCGACTGGCGACGGAAGAACGACGCGTTCGAAATTGAAGGTCCTCGCTGGAGGACCTTATCCGCGACTAATACAAAACAAGTGAAAAAACTACTGTAATACTCTGACAATAGTTTGATGCTTTACTTATCCGAAGCTAAGAAATTAGAAAATCCAGAATTAAGGATACCAAAACAAAGACTACATTGCTTGAAGTTCCGAAACTCTCCTCAATAAGCTGGCAGGACGGTGAATTGTATAGGCAAGGCCGGAACCATCATGATCGACGATGATGAAGACGATTATGAAGGATACTGTGAGTAGTTTGCATAGTAGTGAGCGTTTTTTTTCCAGTGTTCATATAGTGGTAAAAATTATGCAAAAAACACTTTTGCCTCGTATAAATTTTATGTTTACCTACGTTGAAAAGACATGGCGTGCTGTGATTTTGGTGGACGGCCTCTGAGTGACACCATCAAGGCTACTACGACCGTCTCCTTCGTACTGATGATTGGTTCAATGGAATGATCATCGTTGGAAATAGGTTGTTTGAAACAGTGAGACTTTTAAAAAACACAAAATTCACCGAATACCATGGTATTATTAATTATAAAAAATCCAAGAATTTTTTACCGTCCTCCGTCGTACCGTAAACTGTGGTTATTTTAAGTTTGGAAGTCAGTCACATTTGGTCTTTGGTGAGTCACACGAGATTGCGTGCGACAAATTGCAGTATACAAAATCACACAAACCGCACACTTTCGTCACGCCAAATGAACCATGAACCATGTGTATTAACTAACTTTCTCGACTGCTCGAGAGCAGCGGTGTTAAGAGCTGCCAGTTTTACGGGCTGCAATGATTGATCGGTGTGTGTGTGTTGCTATATTTTATGCTTCTTTATTCTAGTTCTGCGCCCGGCAAACGAGTACAATATAAAGGAAAAGATTATCCAGGCGAATCAGGAATCGTTCGCCATCCCGACGCCGCCATCACCACGGCAACATGTGAGTGGAGAGCGACGGGTTACGTTCCGGGAGCAGCTGGTCGATTACGAACCGGACGAGTACAGCAGTGAGGATGATGGGTATGGTGGTGATGGTGGTGGTGGAGGAGGAGGAGGTGGATCGTCGGGGCGTAAAAAGAATGCGGTCATTGAAACGGTGGCCGATGTGCACCGGGACGGTGAAGTTGACGGAAGCGGTGCGGACACGATCATAGAGGAGTTACATCTGGACGATCGTACGACCACTCCCGAGCCGCAGGAGGAAGAGGAAGTGGTCGTTGAGGAAGAGCAGCTGGAGGGTGATTACGACGAGGAGCACGAAGGTACGGAAGATCGGATGGAGAAACATAAGACTGGTGTAGAGGGCGAATCGGTAGTGTCCGACGAGGAGGAGGAAGAGGAAGAAGAGGACGTTGTGGAAGAGGAAACAGTACATGAGGAACAGGTCGAGGAGGAAGACGAAGAAGAACCGACCGATGGGTCCAGCATGGACACGGAGATACACAACCCCGAGAGCAGCGAAGATATCAGCAGTAGTCCACTGAAGACATATCGGAGCGAGGCGGACTCTCGCTCCGGTTCCGGAGATTCGCAGGCGGAGGAAGGAAACGGAGGAGAGGACGGAGAAGACACACATTACCACGGAAACGACAACGATGACGAGAGCTACCAACGCGAAGGTGGTCCCAATGGCGTCGACGACCACGACTCGTCGTCGTCCGATGGCGAGCGTCCGCTCGAGGCGCACCGTACGAAACGGTCGACGACCTGCCGGCGGAAGTGCTGCCGGCACAAGAAATCCGCCGGCGAAAAGCTTCCCTACTACAATGGTTTCCGGTCCGAGTACGGGCTGTCGCGGGAGGAGCTGGAGGAGAAGAAACGCCGGCTTGAGGCACGCCGGCAGCGTGTCCGTGAGCGACAACAGCGCCGTACGGCCGAACAACGTCAGAAGGCGCAATCGAACGAAGAAGCGTTTGCGGCCTGGCTGCACGGCAAGCTGCGCAGCTCGATCAATAAACATCAGAACATGTACGACGTGAAGCAGCAGAGCGCTGGTTCGGCAAGTGGTCGACTGCAGCAGCAACAACAGCAACCACAGAATCCAAAATATCGCCGCCGGAATGGGATCCACACAATGCAGCAAATTTCGTACGGTTAGCAACGAGCGACGGTCGGTTTCTCTAGAAGCAGTGAGATTAATAATATCATATTTTCAATAAAATTAAAAAAATACGAGCGTGTGGCAAAAATCGAACAGTTCTGTGTTTTGCCTTGTTACTCCATGGTGCATCATTTTCACTCTTCATCCAAGCAGCCAGCTTTTCATAAGATGCGTTTACATTAACCAAGCGTTACGCTTTGTTACACAGTGGTAGGAATAGGGACATGTTTTTCATTTTTCTCGTGCTCTGTGTGCCTGATTGGCAGGAAAACAATTTCACAGAATACTAATAATTGGTCACAAATGTCTTACATGGCATTAGCTTAACGTAAGCGTTACCGTGCATACGAATGCACGTGCACGTTATATCGAAACGGAAGCCAAATCGTCCTTCACTACGAGTACGACCAACGGACACGAAGCACGCGATAAAGCTTCCGGCACGGTAGGCAAAGTCATAGCAGCGAATCGGTGCTTTCGAATCTGTTACTTTTTCATATAATTAATTCTCCCTCCTTGGTAGAATGTACTAAGCAGTGGCTGGTCACGGTATGGTCATTTGGTATGCACACAGAAGCTTTGTTTCCAGTGAACGCACGCCAATCCTCACCTTTACCAATGATTAGGGGAAAAAACAAATGACAAAAATAGCAACCGAATTTGGATAAAACAGCGATTAGTTATCTACTTGCATTGCAATGTAAAGTTTCTCCTGTGACAAATCGAATCAACTGCAGTAATTTTGCGCATTGCTGTCTCGCTTCTCTTCACAGCCTTGTTCCGATAATGAAGTATTTAAGTTATGCCACGAAAGGCTCCCAATGGGTACGCTTGACGCAGATAAGTGTGAAAAACAGTAACGTAATCTAATTTGCATATTATATTTAGCAGAAGGGGCAACACTTGGAATGACCGAGGAAACATCGATGGCCAGAAAGCAGCAACTGACAGTGAAGAAAACTTTCAACTCTAGGAAACAAAATACCATTGACATTGCGGTAGAGAGTGTTTGAATTAATTTTTATAAAACATTTTTCTTTATTAATACAATATTATAATAGTCACTTAAGGGCGCCAAACTACGGGCGCACGATCAGTATTATAAAGCCAACCGAATGTGATTTTTGTATGATTTTTTTTTCATTATTTGCATATGCCTGGTGCCACACCCTCGTGGCCACCGTTCTATCATACTGTTTGAGGAAAAGTGTCGTATATAAAATGATTTCTATAGGTGTGTATATGTAGCTGGGTGTGAGTATTCGAAATCTGTTTTTTTTCTTTACTAACCAACTTGCATTACGCGCAGCAGTGGAGTTGGCAACAATGTGTAGGTGTAAGTTTGATTCTATTCTTGCATGTAAAGTCTATAAATTGTGTCTCCATTCGAATCGTTACGCAACAAACGTGAATTTCCTAGTACTTTATGTTTAGCGGGTGTTTGAATTGTTCATTTTTGGATTTATACTTTCCTCAAATGCCAATTGGGGCGTACCAATTTAGTTAAAGCTCATTTAACACGGTGTTTCTTTTTTGTTTTTATTTTGTTACTAAACTATCCTTTCCTTCTCTGCAAACGATGCCATTGGCGCAGTCTTTCTTTTCATGATCTCATCTATACAGCAGTGTATCTATGTCCTGCTTTTGTTTTCGCTGTTTTCTGTTTTGTATAGTACAGGGAATATAATGCAATACTGTAATTGCTAAAGTAAGGGAGCTTAAAAGATTATACCCATTCTATTATTGCAGCACAATTACGGGTGAGTTGAATATAGCAGTTGAAAAACGTAAAATATATGATCGTTTAAATATTTCCCCATTGCTGTATGAGTAGTTGAGCGACCGCAAGATATCTAGTAAACGCAACTATTAATTGAAGCAAACACCCGATATAACCCAACGAGTGCGGGTTCCTGTATCAGCCCCAACACCTACGTTTAGTTATCGTCTTAAACGCTAATTTGCGATTCCCAATTCCTCTAACCTGTTTTCCGTTTACGCGGGTGACGCTCGTTTCTACATTGCGCGGTTTTAATTTCATTTAATTTTTTTACTTATTTTTTCACTACACCTTCTTCCCGTTACCAATTTATCACAAGTAGTAGTTGACGGTTGCGACTGAATGGATGCTTAGATGTGGATTTCTTTTTCGTATAAATGAAGTATTGAACCAAAGCCAGGGATGTCAAACCTAATCCCTGCGAGCTAAATCGATGCAGTAAATTCTAAATAATTTCACGACAGAGGGCACAAGGTTTGATTCTATTTACATCGAATATTAATTGAAAGTAAATGTAACAAATTTTGCATATTCAGTTGTTCGCAAATGTTAATTTCGTGATTACAATTTGTTTCAGTGCTAATCGAGCAGCTAACAGCAAATTTTGCAGTAAGCGATATTTTTAAATTCGACAGGAAATGTTACTGTTTCCGAACGTAATAATTATTACACCAGGAATTTCTATTCACCATTACAAGTAAACTATTGATGCCTAGCCGAATCGATGTTAGTAGTAGCTTCCATAATCCGTTTACGGTTTTTTTACGGGAGGTGCGATAATCCCGTAGAATAAAGTAAATTCTGTTCAAAATAGATACAAACACACAAATTACGTACTATGGACTCTGCAGTGCTTTTATACGACCTCAAAAATGATTTCTGAATCAAAATTGTTTGTCTAAATAATGTTTTTGGAACCAAAAAGAAAAATCAGTCAATCGTTAGGGGTGATCACGCCTGAACATATTCCAAAAAAAAACATCATTTAAGGACAGTTCAATATTAATTTATAAAAGCTCATCGTGTCCTTAATCGTGTGTGTGTGTGTGTGTGTGTGTATGTGTGTTAGAGAGAGCGCCTTTCCTACAATTTACTATCCATTGCAATCGTTTACACGCAGTTGTGTCGAAGTACAAAAATTGGTTCCCGCGTTCGTGATCTCTTCTTATTTTTACAGTGCCCACCAACCTGCTGTGAAGCTAAAGCTAAGCAAAGTATTGTCCCACTTCCCGTTCTATGCTATAAAAAACATACAGAAACCGGTGAGGTGAGAACGGTTAACATTGCTAAACGAATCTAGTTTGCATGACGCTGTGTTTGCTCTCCGCTTGCTACGATGGCGTAAGTGTAAGAGCACGTACGTGTGGATTTAGAACATTCCCTGTGAATTGTACTAATTATTAGTTAGAGTTTTACGTTTGCTCTAGGGGTGAAATATGACACGATTCGGTGATTGTAATGCTGATTTGCTGAGTTTGCCAAATTGTCCGCCGCTGTCTGATGTGCGAATGGTACTAATATTTCAGCTCGAGAAATAAAACATATATTACATGGCACGCGACAATGGAACAAAAATACAGATTTGCAGACCAATTTGCGACCGTTGCACGAGGGTTGATCGTGACGTGAAAAAATTCTTCGGCAGTATCCTTTGTAGCAAAAAACCACCATGTACTCTTTGTGTATGTATGTGTGTGATAGCGTGGAAGACAACGCAGCCATCGGAACGGGTGTATTTATCGTCCCGTATACGGTATAATGCAATGGAGTTGAATCACAATCACAGGAAATCCGTAACACACCATCCAGTTCCCTTTCAGGTTAGGTTCAGGCCCAATATTCCGAAGAAAGTAATAAATTAATACTTGCTACGGGTTGCTATGGTAAACTTTCTACCAACAAGGGCTATCTTTTGCTTTAGCGTACTGCTCGGCAAAAGGAATGTGTAGCGTTTAACAATTAGCAAATAGTGCAAATTAGTTTACCGATAGCCATGCTAACAGACCGTTTCTTCCTTTTCCCATTCACTCCGAGGATACAGCTAACGAAGCAATTTCATGTCTACTAATGTCGATTGAGACCGTGCCTGAATGTGTTGACCTATCGTAAATAGGTTCCGGCACGATTTAAGATTATTGCTGCCTCTCACCTATACCTCCGGAAAACTCACCAATTCGCACCCTCCTTCACCTTACGTGAACAGGGGTAGATGGTAGAAGTCGAATCCTCGGTAACCGCGAGCTGCCAGCCAGATGTACACGACGTGATACGCCCCCGGCACGAAGCAGATGAACCCGGCGACGAAGAAGACGGCTGCTTGGGATCCGTTGTGTGGTTCCACTAGCGCGTACGCACCCATCGCGATCAGGCCGGTACCGATCAGCAGGAGGGCGATTGCGGCCAGCACCGTGCGCCAGTTTTCCCGTACCTTCGGGTGCCGCCAGCAGTACGTGTACGATTCGCTCGACGACAGATGGCCGTACTCCTGTATCAGCGAGTCACTGTCCCTGGAGGTGGTATCATCGGTGTATTTTAGATGCGCACGATTGCTACCAGATCGGCGTTTGTTTGTTGTTTAAAACGTAGCGCATTAGCATGTGTATGTGTGTTTGTGCGGGAAGGAGCATTGGCGTGTGGTTGTGTTTGATTAATTGTTTGTATATTAGACGCGTTAGCCGGGCGCGCGCACACACACACGGAGGAGCGTATACACAGGTGAAAACGGATGTGGACCAACACCAGGACATCGTCCGCCAAGCGAGACATAGCACAACAAGAAAAGAAAAGGTAGAAGAAGGAGAAAGAGAAGAAAGATACCAGAATACTACAATACCCAGTCTACACATAATCGATCACTAAGCTCAAATTGAAACTGTCTGTTTGGTTTGTGTTTCTTTACCATTTGCGCTGTGACAAGACAACAATTACTACTTGCCTACTAATAGAGCTGTTACCATCCACCACAAAGTAAAGCATAAGCTAAAGCATCCTGCACCTCTGATTTGACCTACCTTTGATCGTGAATCCGTATCGACACATCGTCCGGTGAACGTGCTTTCGCCCGCATCGGTGTGCTGATGACGGTCGAGCCGTACACCTTGATGACTTCGTCCGTTTCCTCCTCGAATGCATCGTGTATCGAGAACCGCTTGACCGCATCCTTTCCGTGTGGGCCACCGCGATTGTTGCTGCCGTTGTTCGGTAGATTCATCTTATCCGGCACACTAGAAATAAGTTTAGTGATGGTTGTCTACCTTTGTTCTATTCGCTTCCTTCAGCAAATAAAAGCTTCTTGACTAGATCGCTGATGCTGCTGTGTTACTTTGCAATCGCATACTTGGATAATTGACCGGAAGTCGATCAGACCAGACCGGAGCGTTTTGTTTTGAGTTGAAGTTTTCCTTCCGTATTACGGCAGGAACTGCTTCAATACCTACGTCGTTCGATGGCTCGGTTTGGCTAGAACGATAGTCAACGTCGATTTTTCACACCTGCAGCGAGGTTGGGGAGCCGCACTACGATGCTTCTATTATGAGGAGCGGCAGATGGAGAAACTCATTAACATGCATTACACTGTCGAAGGCGACCGACGGTGACGATGACGATGATGGCGCAGCAACACCAACAGTAGCTCAACAAGGACGGAATGGAGGTGAGCCAGTTCGAATCTGCATTTTCTGCTCCGGGATAATCCGTCGTTCTTGGGTTTGATGAGTTCTGTACGTTTCTTCGAGCTCCACCGCGTTTTGCCACTTTGTTTGGAACACTTACTTATGGACGGTCGTGTAAAAACATGGCAGAACAGGAGTGGTACGAGGGGGAGATATGCTCGTGAACAAGCAGGAAACCCTATATAGATTGCTTGTTTTCGCCTACGTACAGGATGCATCCACCAAGTGGTAGGGGCTGGGGGTAGGTAAACTGTCAAAATGATGAATGAAAATAAAAACAACCCAATCTGCAAAGTTTGACGGAAAAGACTAGTTTAACCTGTTTATTATATACAGCTTAAAAGTTGACAATTAGATTAACCCGTACCGTATGAAAATCAAAACAGTTTCTTTTTATTAAAGAACGCAATTTCATGTTGCATATCCACACTAATTTTGACTCATCTTCAATATCAGGATAAAATAAAACCACTATGATGAACTAAATGCAACATAATTTTTCCCAAAACAAGAACAAGAAGAAGAAACAACTGTCATTTCATACAACTTCTATATCACCACCATAGCACTACCTCAGACAAGCGCAGTTTGCTTTTTGGGGAACATCAACGGTTTTCAGCTGTCTTTTGAAAAAACGAAGCGGCACAAAACCGGGAAAACCTACACGGCGTATCGCGCGGGAGCGTCTTCTGGTGCTAGTTAAATAAAAACCGAATTTTCGTGCCACTGGTTGCAAAAATGTGCTCAAAACTTTTGTGAAGTGCGTTGTCAGGAGAAGGTGGTATACAATTCGCTTCTTTTTCTTGGTGTTTTAATTGTCTGACCCTACACCAACCGGACGACGCCTCTTTGCGATGTCGTTCAAGCACGAAAAAGAACAGAAGGCGATCGCCGTAAGAACGGCGCGTCTTAACGATTTGATTTTGGGCCGTACGGGAAATGGCGGAGTGGCCGGTGGGAACACGTTGTCCCACGGAAAAGACGGAGCCACTGCCGGTGGCGAGGGCAATGCGATCAACTTGGAGGTTGCCCTTAGCCGGGAGGGCCTGCTGGATTCATTGTTAGTGCTGTACGATGAATGCAGCAAGGATGCGGTTAAGAAGAAGGATAAGAATATTGCTGACTTCGTAAGCAAGTGTAAGTACAATTTTATTGCTGGAAAAGAATAGAATTTGTTACATCTGTTTTCCAATCATCCAGATCGTCCAATCATTCAAGAGACCCGAGAAAGGCGCGCTAATGTGCATGACTTCGATGTAAAGTGTCTCATCGGCAAAGGCTACTTCGGTGAGGTTCACGTAAGTATCGGAAACAGCATATCATTCATAGTAGGCTTGAATAAATAACCCTCTGGTTTTCACACAATTTAGCTGGTAAACGAACGCCATACGAAGCAACTGTACGCGATGAAAAAAATGAGCAAGGAGCACGTTTCGGCGGTTCAGGTACGCACCGAACGAGATATAATGGCAACCAGACGCTCGGATTGGGTGACGCCCCTGCAGTACGCCTTCCAGGATCAGAATAGTCTGTACCTGGTGATGGAATTTCTTCCCGGTGGCGATCTGCTCAGTCTGATGATACGGGTCGGTGTTTTCGATGAGGAGCTGGCACAGTTCTACCTCGCCGAAATGACGGTTGCACTGCATAGTTTACACACGATCGGGTACGTGCACCGCGACATCAAGCCGGAGAACATACTGCTCGATCGTTTCGGGCACCTAAAGTTGGCTGATTTTGGAAACGCGACTGCGATCAACGATGATGGAAGCGTGACGAGTCCGATGCCAGTCGGGACACCGGATTACATAGCGCCCGAGCTGCTGCAGACGCTATCGACCGCGGGTCGGAGTGCGAGCTGCACGAAGCATGACGTTACGTGCGATTTCTGGTCGATGGGCATTATTGGCTACGAATTTTTGACCGAGCAGACACCGTTCCATGGAGAGAATGTAAACGAAACATACTCGAAGATACTGGCGCACTGCGAGGGGAAACGTACGAAGCTTGTCTACCCTTCGCACGTCTCGATTTCGAGACATTTTCGTGATCTACTCGATCGGTTGGTAACGCGCGTGTCAAACCGCATCTCGTACGCCGAGATCGTGCGACATCCATTCTTCGGCGACCTTAACTGGGATAGGTTGCGGTACATGATTCCGCCGATCATTCCCACCGTGAGCAGCGACGACGATACGTCCAACTTCGATGATGTGGATAAGTCCGGGAAGCGGAAGGCGATGCTGGGTCGCAATCCGACTTTCAACATCGCTCGCATGAACGATTTCTCGGGGCAAGACCTGCCGTTTGTTGGATACAGCTACGTTTACGAGGAGCCGGATGCGGCCGGCATGTATCGCGACACGGACGAACATATGAAAGCGGCACGACTGGCGGCAAAAGTGAAGGAACAGGATCGGCGGCTGAAGGAGCACGGTAGCGAAATTCATCGGCTTCAAAAGGAGGTGCTGGAACGTGATCGCAAGATTGTCACGATGTCGGCGCACAGCAAGATACTGGACGAAACGAAGCACGAGCTGGAGAGCATGAAGGAGCTGCTAAAGGAGAAAACGGCCGAACTGGCTGCCACTCGTACCGAAAACAAAACGCTTCGCAACAGCCTGAAAATAGAGAAGGAGCAGCGCGTCAAGAACGATGCAACGATCGCGGACGTCGTGAAGCAGACGTACAAGAAGTGGGAGAAGGTGAAGCAAACCTCCGATCAGGCGTACGAACGCCAGTTGGCCGAGAAGAAGACGGAGCTGGCAGCTGTGAACGAGAAACTGCGTGAGGTTTCCACCGAACTGATGGCACGCCTAGATGAATGCCAGCATCTTCAGGCGTCGGTCGAGAACTACAAGGAGCTGCTGAAAAAATCCAAGGACAAGCTGATGGCCGACAAGGCGAGCCTCGATCGCAGCCAGCAGGAGCTGATGGAAACGTACGATGCAAAGATAGCCGAACTGCGCGGGAAGTGGAAGGCTGAGAAAGAACAACGGGCCAGCCTGGAGGTGGAAGTGCGCGAGCTGCGCGACAAGCTGCAGGAGCAGGAATCGAGCGTCCGGTTCGTGGAGGACACGAAGCAGAAGCTGGTGGACAACATCAAGCGCCGCATGACGATGCAGCTGGAGGAAAATAATATGTTGCGTGAGGCTAAGCAGTTCTCGGACAAGATGAGCGAGGAGATGAAGCGCAAATGTGATGATCTGCGCAGTGAGATCTGCAAGCTGCAGGAGCAGACGATTGTTAGTAGCGTGGACAGCAGCCGGCGTAGTTCGCTCGTGTACGAGCAGGAGTTCCGTAGTGCCAACTCCAGCATCCAAGACATGACCACGGTGGTAGCGATGACATCGGACGCCGAGGCACAACGGCTGCGCAACGATTTGATCAAGGCGAGGTAAGTGCAAGTAGTAATATTGAGTTTTAAAATTAGTGTTATCGATAGAATTGGTTTTCCATCCTGAAAGATTGGCCGTGGGTGTAGTAGTGTGTCGGTAGTAATTGTTTCATTTGTTTCTTATTTCGCCGTAGAGTTAAATATTTTGAAGTTCCTATCTACCGTTTGAAAAACGGTATTACACAAATGCGTACCTAAGAATGGAGTATAAGCTAGCTAGAGTTGATGACGGACTGTACGGGGGACGTAATTACTTATCCGCGCAAGGCGGATACTCAACACTCGGTTTTGGTTTATGGAGAAGACGCGTATTAATCTGCGACTAATGTAGGATTGGACTTAAGAAAAAAGACGTGAATTTATACGACCTTCGAAAAGGACACATAATATGAAACAATATTTATTGCTGTTTTTGTTTTTGTTAACCTGATACCGACGTTTGTAGGAAAGATTTTGAAATATATAAATGCGTAAAAAAAAACATTCTTGGAGAGTTTTGTTGCTGTTATAATTGCATTAAAACATATTGAGAGTACTTCTGTTAACGTGCAATGACTATTCTCGTAGAAAGACTTGTTTAATTGTTATGTTTTCCCATCTACTGTGACGGACAAAGATATCAGACGATAGGCAAATTTTGGATATTTTTCTTTGCTTGCGCTCACATATCAAACATGGTGCTCTCTGCTGGTGCTACGAACTAGAGCTTTCTTTTATTGTTCTCAAATGGCTGTGGCGATTGCTACCGATGTCTGTATCCGCTTTGTGACGGAATAGTTGTAGTCGTTTCGGTAGAGTGTAGTTGAGTTGAGTTGTTACGATTGCAGGCAAGAACAGGTGTGCGAGTTTGTGTCTGTTATCTTTTCAAATTACTTGCTCCTCCCACGTGCTTTGTTTGGCACATCTGTTAGAACCATTACAGCCCCATGCTTACCGTGTGTAATAGCAATTAGATGTGTTCTTTACTCTGACAGCGTTATTAAGCGAACACGTTCCGAATCGAATCTTTTTGTTCTCTTTCATTCCCCTTCTCCCGTTCGCCTGCCGTACAACGTGTGCCACTGCAGGGAAAGCGAAAGCGTGCAACGCAAACGGGCCGAAAATCTCGAGGAAGTCGTCGGCCGGCTAGAGAAGGTGATCGACCAGCTGAAGGCAAGCGGAGCCGGTTCGTCCGGTGCGGAAACGCTGCTCGAGAAGCAGAACGAGCGGCTGGAGGATAAGCTGTCGGCGATCCGTGAGCAAGCGATACTGGACAAACAGTCGGCCCGGAGCGCGAATCTGTCGCTCTGGAAGCTGGAGAAGGAGCTGGAAGGGCTGCGGGGTGAGAAGAGTATACTGACGCGCCGCATCGAACAGGCGGACGATCGGGTACAGCGTATCCGGCACGAAAAGGAAGAGCTGGAGTTTAAGATGAATCAGCAGCGGGATACGATCGCCAACAAGGAGAAGCAGATTGAGGACTTGCGATCGGATCTGACGGCGCTGAAGGACGAGCTGCGGAAAGAGCGTGAGCTTTGGAGCAGCTCGGAGAAGGACCGGTTGGCGGAGAAGACGGAGCTGATCGAGTGTGTCGCCAAGATACAGCTGCTCGAGGAGAAGCTGAAGGAGAGCCAGCAGAAGCAGCAACAGCTGAACGAACGCGTCCGTCTGCTAACGGGTGAAAATGGTCGCCTGGCGAAGGAGCTTCGCGAAGCGCAGGATGAGCTGGCGGATGCGAACGAATCGAGTGAGGAGCTCGAGCAGCGGTTGGCCACCGTGACGAAGAACTTTAACATGCTGAAAGGTGCGTGCACCATCACGGAGACGCAGCTAACCGAGCTGGAGCAGTTGCTGGAGAAGGAGTCGAAGCGCAACAAGGAGTGCGGCGAGCAGATGGAAGCGCTGCGCAAGCGGCTCGCCGAGAAGGACACCGACATCGAGCGCTTCCGGCAGGAGCTGGTACAGGAGCGCTCGTGCAAAACGTTGAGCGAATCGAAAACGAACCATCTGCTCGCGGAGTACGAAGATTTGCGTCGCAAGTTCGAGGAACTGCAGCGTCAGATGGTTGACCAGCAGCAAGAGCTGATCGAGAAGACGAGCCACCTGTTCGAGGTGCAGGAACGGATCGAGCTGCTGAATCACGATGCCGGCAACCTGCAGAAGGTGGTGGCAAATTACGAGCAGGAACACTACGTGCTGAAGGAGGAGAATGCACGGCTGCTGACCGATCTGTTCCTTGCCAAGGAGCATATTGCCCAGCGTGGCAACGAACTGCGCGAACAGGCGAATACGGTGGAGCAGCTGACCGCCGAGCTGGAGCACGTGAAGCGGGTGCTGCAGGAGCAGAAAACGTTCTACACCGAGCGCGACATCAAGAGTGAGGCAACGTTGGCCCAGCACAAGAAGCTGATCGACTACCTGCAGGCCAAGGTGGAAGAGTGTTGCAATGTGCACCGGAAGAAGAAAACGCTGGCGGGACTGATTTTCGGTACCTCCTCGGCGTCTTCGTCGAACGAGCGGAAGGAGAACGTAGCGCCGAACGTTGGTGCGGTAGCTGCGATGCCGGTAGAATCAAGCGCCAGCTACCGGAAGCTGGAGGACGAGCTAAAGAAGGAGCGTACGCGAATTTCTCAGCTAAAGGAGCAACTTTTGCGTGCGAAAACCGATCTGATAGCTGCGACGAAGTGTAACACCATGCCGGCGTCTTCGGCAAGCAAGCAACAGAAGGACGATAATAATGGGCAGGTCGAGCGGAAGGGCGTTGCTCGTGAGGAGGAGAAAAGAGAAGCTCAGGTGGAGGTGTCCTCGCGACGTCGTACCACTTCCGCCGCAGGTAGGAACCACCGTACGGCCACCGTTGCAGCATCGTCCGGCGGTAAGGCGCACACGTTCGATATGACGATCGAGAGTTCGTCGGCGGCCGCGAAACAACCGGCCATACTGTGTGCGGCCTGCGATCGGCTCATCCTCGCCGGTCACCCGTACTGGAAGTGTACGGATTGCAGTACGACCGTGCACCGTAAGTGTCGGGCATCGGTCACCGGTGGTTGTGGGGAGGGACGGAAGAGCGTTGGTGGTGAGGGCGAGACCGGTGGTAAGGCGAACGAGTCGTTGGATGATTTTGCCGACGAGCTTGGCACGGACGATGCGACCGACGTTGAGTCCGTTGGTCCGTTTGTCGATGGTGCAGGAGGCGATCGCAAAAGTCCCACGTTTTCGATGACCAGCAGCGCGGAGGAGAAGGCGGAAGAGGACCGGTACGTGGGCGATCTGCTGTTCAAAACGAAACGGCTCGAACCGAAGCTGTACGTGAACGATATCTACGAAGTGAGCGAAAAGGCGGTGCTTTTAGGTAGGTAGTGCAGTCATTCTCTGTTATATTGTTTATGAATTATTCAAATAATTTTCATGTGTTTTTCTCTTGCAGGATGCGATAGCGGGCTATATTCCTACCACATGGATACGGGTGAGGTGGTGCACATTCGCGGCATCTCCAACGTTCGTTCGTTTGCTGTTTCGCACGCGATCCCGAAAGCGATATTAATCGGCTCCGATGGCGAATACCTGTACCAGTGTGATCTGCGCCATTTGCAGAGCCGCGCGCACGCCTCGTCCTGTCTGCAACCGAAGCTGGAATCGTTTGTGCTCGATCTGTCCATCGCCAATCGTACGCATAGCGAACCGTGGCACATCGTGCGCATGATGGAGGACATCCCGGTCGATGGGAAGCTGTCGGATGCGATCGCCATTGCGGCCACCTCGTCGCGGATCGTGATACTGAAGTTTGACGGGCAGGCGGGACGTTTCAAGCCCGTGCGAGGACTGGACACGGTGTTGCCGGTATCGACGGTGCTGTTCACGAAGGACACGGCCATCGTCGGGTCGGACAAGTTCTTCGAGATCGATTTGCGCACGTTCGCGGCGGAAGAGTTTCTCGACATGTCGGACAAAACGTTGGCCGAGATTCGTACCTGTGCACCGTTGGCAGCGTTCCGCATCAACAGCCAGGAGTATCTGCTGTGCTACCGCGAGGTCGGCATCTTCGTGGACGATTCCGGTTGGCGTTCGCGGCCGGACAATCTGAACTGGTTGCAGGATCCGGTGGAGTTCTTCTACCGCGAATCGTGCCTGTTTATTGCGCATGCCGACTGCGTGCAGGTGATGTACATTAGCAAATCCTACACGAAGGATCTGGCGTGCAGACAATCGCACGCGGATGACGAACGACGGGCGTTTATCAGTTTGCGCGAGTCGCCACGTCTGCTGGCACCACTCCAGTACGCCCGCACGTCGATCTATGTCGCGTGCGAATGTGGCCCAGACCGGGAGCAGGAGATTGTGCTGCTAGATGGGTTGAAGGCGCTGCGAACGGTTGGCTTTAGCCGATCGCTTGAAACGCTCTCCAGTTTGGCCACCGGGGTCGGGCAGAGTCAGGACTCCCTATCTACGCTTGGACAGGGCGTGTAGTACGAACCGCTCGCAACGCATGAGAACGCATTTGCCAAAAATCACACCAGGACACCATTAGGCGTATAATTTCCTTTATTGTTTCAATGTTTTTTTTTTTGGTTCTCGATCTTGCTGCAAATCATTCGTTACATTCTATCGCTTCGAGGTTCACGGTCCGTTTAATAAATGTTCTCTTGCAGCAATCGGTTGCAGCGTTGCTTTCACGAAAGGAACGAGGAATTACTTCTTACCCCTGGGTAATCAGTTATTTAAGCCTATTTAAGCATCTATGAAGTATTTGGTCACATTCACTTAACTTAACGAAACGTTTTGCTTTGGCTTGCCTGTTATGGTTGAACGTTGATTTTTAATGTAAGCCATTAGAGTTACGAGACTGGAAAGTTTTCAAGCAAAAGAATCGAACTGTATATTAATAAAGAGTATACAACATGAAAAGAAATATGTAGAATTTTGTTTTTTAGATCATAGTAGGCAGTAAGCTGAATCGCTTGATTGTGTCGACTCTTCGCTCCGCCTTCGACTTCCCTTTGTTAAACTTCGAGAATTCATTTTGACATTTCTTTTAAGTTCTAGTGGTTGTTGATTATGGTTTCGGATGCTTGGAAGTATAAAGAAAAGCGAAACATAGTACGCAATGAGTTAATTTGCAAGGTTTGTCACCTCCTTCTGTGTCACGTCTCGACACCGAGAGCTGGTACCGGGTGCGTGATCGTGTTTTTTTTATTAATTTTCAAATGCTCTCATCTCTTCGCCTTCGCTTCCATGTTTCGATGACTACAAACGTTTGTTTTCGTTTTTTTCTGTACAGAGTTTCTCTTCCGGCGTAACAATCATCCTGCTGAACACATTCGCCCGTTGAGTTGGGGTGCGCTATTGCGTGGTGGGGGAGAGGGGGTGGGGTTGGTGGTTCCTTGGAAACAGTGCTCACTGTAGGCTGCGCGCCTTAGCCTCGGCCACGGCCTTCAGATGCTCGGCCTTGGCCTGGGCAACCTCGGGCGTATCCTGAACCGGCTCGGGCAGCTCGGCCGCAATGTCGACCGACTGGGAGCGGGCAGCGATGGCGATCGGGGCAGCGACAGGGTAGGCGGCGTACTGGGTGTAGGCGAGCGGGGCGGCGGCAGCGTACTGGGTGTAGGCGAGCGGGGCGGGAGCGGCATGGGTGTAGGTCGAGTACGAGAAGGAGGCGGGAGCCTTCAGTTCGATGGCGGCCGGGGCCGGGGCGGCGGCGTACGTGGTGTAAGCGATCGGCTGCGCAATCGAGTGGGTCGAGTAGGCGAAGGAGGCGGCGGGAGCGGCGGCGGCGGCGTACGTGGCAACCGGCAGCGGAAGCGGGGCGGCAGCAGGAGCAGCGGCAGCGGCGATGATCGTGGCCGACGACTCCGACTCATCCTTTTCCGCGGCGGCGTTGCGCAGCTTCGCCTCCTCGATCGCGGCCATATGCTCGGCCTTGGCAGCGGCCACTTCCGGTGTGTCCTTCACCGGTTCGGGTGCGGTGCGCGTCTCGACCGGGGCCACCGGCAGGTTGGAAGCGGCCACCCGGAATCCGTTCAGCGCGTCGGCGGTGTAGGCGACGGTCTGGAGCTTGTTGTCGGCATCCAGATAGCTGTACGAGCCGCGGGTGACGCCATCGAACGACTTCGACTCCGCCTTGGCCGACAGTCCTCCGTTGTATCCATACGAGTATTGGCCGAGTTCGTCCTGGGCGTGGTACTGGCTCTGCAGTTCCAGCGGGGCGGCCGCCACGTAGGTGGCGAACGGTGCCGGACCGGCGGCCGCTGCGTACAGGGCAGGCTGGGCAGCGTACCCGGCGTACAGCAGACCGGACGGGGCGGCGGTGGCGACGGCCAGCAGGGACGAAACGACGACGAACAGCTTCATATCTGATACGGTTGGTGGTGGTGAGTTTGCAAAATTTGCTTCGAAAGCGCTGCTGGAGGAATTGGGCTTTCCTGCTCAGTACTCGCTCGAGTCGGAGGATGAAACACGATTGATGCTGGTCCGGTTAATTGGCCGCCGCTTTTATACTGCTCGATTCGCAAAACGGAACGGAAATCAGTCCCACCGTCAATCGATCGCTTCGCTCCCTTTCCGTTCACCTGCGTTCGTTCTGCCATACGCACGCATGTGTGTGTGTGGACACAGATTCTCCTGATTCTCGATCCCGTCCCCGGCGTTCCCGTAGGAGAAGACGATTGTGACGCCTAGCAGGTTCCACCCCGAACCGGTTCGTCCGCCAGACGATCTGACCTTGCTACAGATACGGAGCGGCCTGTTGCGTGCTACGATTCGTTATAGCAATTGTATGTGTGTGCTTTTTTTGTTTTTACAAAGAGTCAGGTTGCTCCCGCGGTGGTTCGTCCTCGGCGGAC
Source organism: Anopheles farauti (assembly GCA_000473445.2). Taxonomy (NCBI): domain Eukaryota; kingdom Metazoa; phylum Arthropoda; class Insecta; order Diptera; family Culicidae; genus Anopheles; species Anopheles farauti. The sequence goes on from KI915041.1 coordinate 18,649,200, forward strand.
GCGGCCGCTTCCCTGCAACACATTCACTTTCATTATCAGCCGCCCGGATGACTCTTGACATTGGATTCGGAAGCTCTCCCAAGGCGTTGGTCATGCCTTCCGAAAGGGAATCGGTTGGGAAAGGTGAACGAAAAAGTGAAGAACAAATCCGCGGAACCGTGTGGACGCCGGCACATTCCCGGTCCGGTCGGACTGGATTTGCTTCGCAGAATAAAACAACAAAAAATCGATAACTAGCAAGCACGCAAAATGGTGATTTTATGCAAGTAAATACAGGCGGTAGGAACATTAAAAATATATATTTTTTACACCAACACTGAAGTTACAAAATAACGTCCAAACACGTATGGATATTTCCTATTTGTTAGACACTTACGATACTAGTAGTAATAAAAAGGACGTAAGGAAATGTTTCTATGTTAAACAAAATGATCGAATGATATTACATTACTTGTAATATTGTAATCTTCACTAGACGTTTTCTTTGAATCGCATTGGGAATATTCTAGTCTAACCTATACTATTATACGGTAACTTGTTTACCTTTGTAGACCTATATTTGGTATTCTTTTAGATTTTGTATTGCTCATTGAAACTCTACAATTTTGTTACTACATAAATCATGTACCGTTTCAGTTTAAGTTATGTTCACAAATTATTCTATTTTATGCGTTTCTTTAACAATCCGTAAGAGCTTATATCTGCAAGAGCTAGAGCAAGAAGAATGTATAAAATAATTTAAAACACAAACGTATTTCACTCTCATAGCTGGGTCGCTTTTTATATGAAATGAGTTACTATTGTTAATTTTTATTCAAGTCATTCAATCAATTAGTATTATTTACAACGTTCTTGCAAAGTGTAGTTTCGCCAATGAACGATACTTACAAAGTAATAATTGAAAACATCGTTTAGAAAATCAATTTCCCGCTGCCATCAACGCTCCCTCGTAGGTATCATCCCGTCAATTTTTAAATTTCTCACCCTAACGCATTGCATTGCTGCGTTGCCCACAGCATAGCATGCGGCGACTGAAACAAAGGTCAAGATCATGGCTTGGGCTACTACTCTATGCCGGGCGAAGTCGCAAACATGATGCCGTGCAAGTTGAAAGTGAAACAAGAGCCGCCGGCACGATCAGTTCAGGGCGTTCTGCAGTGCGGTGGTCTTTATTTTTACCGCCCGTCCGGTATTCCGTTTATGCGGAAGTTTCCCAGACCGTGTCCCTTGGGGAAGGTGTAAAAGGAACATCCCGGGCGCGCATCTGGCCGATGGCGATTACGATAATGCAGGTGGTTTGTTTGCGAAAAGCGGTAGCGAATGATGCTGTGTTTAACCCTTAAAGAGTTGGGGTAGGTTTGGGACAACAAGTCGGGACAACAAATTATAGTCTGGTGATGGTGATGTTTTGTTGAGAATCGTCACCGAGCTTGGCAAGAATATCAAGTTGAATATTTTAAATTATTTTTGCACTTAAAATTGCACTAATTACTTATGAGCAATACAATAAAGGTTCCTTTTCTTATATCAGCCATGCATGGGTTAAGTCGCGAACGGTGCACGCGAAGAACAGGAGACGAAGCAAAAGCGTGACAATTAATTAGACCCATCGAGACAATCGCAAGCAAGAGCTGTAAACCCGGTGACGCCCAGTACACTAGATTGGAAAAGCAAAACAAAAAAAAAGATTGTAATGCAAAAGGATCCGCTGGTGAAGAGGAGCATGATTCATATCATACCGCTGGGGCGTACTATTTCATACAATGAGAAAATCATGTGTAGCTAATGTGCTGAAAACGTGCTGTTGCGTGGCAGGAGGAAATATTTTTCAACATTCAACCGAGACGTTCGTCGCCTTACGTTTTTTTCTGCCGTAAGTACTACACCGAGGCGGCAAACATAATGTGCTGTATGTTAATAATTTATTCATAACAATAAGAAATTGCACACGCATTGAGCCTTGCAGTAATCGTCTTGTCGTCTTGGGTCGGAATAGGATCCATTTATTGGTTGGTGTCATTACATGAAGTCTTTTTGAGTTATGTTTTTTATTAACGACCCACCGCGTGCATGCCTTTGGTTGGTTTTTTACAATTTTAATGCATGAAAAATAACAATTAATAGCCCAGAACGTTTCACTTAACCCAACGTGTCCAATTAACGTAAGCGATGGTCGAGTTGCACGAATCCTTCCTTGCGATTTGCGAGTTTGTTTCTTGGATGTTTTGATACAATAGATTCAAAATTAAAATTTTATTTTAAATTAAAGATTTATATAAAAGAATATGTAATAATATAAATCTGTTGATAGACAACTCATTTAAACTGTTGTTATGTGCAAATGAAACTCTTTCACAAGAAAAGCAGTCGCCAAATGAACGAAATTTTAGCTTTGTGGTTTGCAAAGATCACCATCGGAGAAGAATTTAGAACCTGGAGCAAAGAACGAAAGTATTGAATTTCACATCAGGAGCAAGAACCTGAAGCCTTGTTTCGATCGAACCTTTAATTAGTTCGTATGTTAACAGGGCATACCTCTGGAATGGTATTAGCATGTCGATCATTCTTCATCATTCTTTGTGCTTTGTTTCGTTGGTATTTGGGTTCCTTTTTCGTCCAGACGTGGAGAGTCTAGCATTTCTTTCACTCGAATGAAGCACAGGTGAAGAATGTGGACAGCATTGGGAACTGGTTGTGACAATCGATCAGGTGATGCAAAATCTTACGAACTTTTACCCGAAAACCGATCAGCTCTTTTTTTACTCCAAATACCTGAAGTGATGGTAAAATAAAAAGATAAATATATGATTACCTTGGCGTTATCCAAGCATCCATGCACTAAGCACCCGTGGAAGTTGCTCCCGATCGGAGCCATAAACGGATCGACCAATTGCACCAACCGCATTACCCGTTCCTGTTTCGGTTGGCAACAGAAAAGTGGTTGATCTCGCCGGGGAAACAATCTCTTCGGCGGCAACGTACAGTACCCACCGGTGTTGCCCCAGCATTGCTCGGGCGTCGTCCCTTGCGCGTACGTAAAAATGGAGTTTTTTTCCCCCTCAAAATGTCACCACCGCTTTATGAGCGTCTTTGTCGCGCGATCGGAAATGGAGTCAAAAAAGGTGGTTGATATTTACCACGCGGGTCGTTTATCGGAAGATATTTTAATCGCACTTTGTGCGTGCACCGTTGCGACCACTTGCGGTAGGTGCAGGTTTTTGTTTTTCGTTTCGCTTCTATTTTACCTGTCTTACCAACAATAATGCGTTATATATGTAGATCATGGAGGCGTTTTGGAGCTTACCGGTGCAGGTGGAATTTTGTTTCGTTGGCGCATGTTGAGGAAGAAGGAGTTGATGGGTACTTTGGGTCCCACACTTTTTCTATTACATTCAAAGCGTGATTTGTTCGAACAAAAAAAAATCAGCTTTGTCTCGTGGTTAAATGCACATTCATACACAAATGGCTCATTTGTCAGATAAAAGATCGTTCAACATGCTTTCATGTTAATGGGTTTGTTGTTTCCATTTTCATGTTTGAAATATGAGGTTGGGAGTATGCGAAAATATGTAAATATGAGGTTTAAAACGATGGCACTGAATTGAAATGTTATACTCAACGGTGTACTAGAATACCAGACTAAATACTACAAAATCAAGTTATTTATTCGAACGATTCATTAACATAGCGCGTACGGAGATGATTCAAATCTCCTCCGGAAAGAAGAACCACTGAAGCATAGCATTCCAATGTTTAACATGTCCTTCAACTACGTTGAACCGGTTGCACGGATGCTTTGAAATGATTTATTTTCTCTGTGTGCTCCTGCAGTTTCTGCAGTCCTCTTTGTGCAGTCTTTTTTTGTTTTACATCGACATCGGCCGCTTTATGATGAATGATCGCCGCCACCAATCAATGGATGGATCTGTTTCGGGAAGAGTCGCTCATGATTTATGCGGTCAAAAAAAAGGGAACGCGTTACGGAAGGGAGTATTTGCACATGTAAAAATACTTGTTTACACCATTCCACACAGTTTGGAAGGTAGCGTACATTAAAAATAAGGTAAAAAACGACTTTCATCGTTATGATTAATGTTCACAAAATATTAACTTTTTATTGATATCACATGAAAAGATATTTTCTATGTTATTCATACAAATTAGTATTTTATTGTTTATTCCTTAGCTCTCTAATTAAATTATTTGCTACGCATTAAATAGAAATTCATTATTCTACAAAAAGCTTCCTAGATCCCTTTCAGATCCTTCTCATGATTCATCAGGACATAGTTACCAACTCTTCTTCAATCTGTTTTTGCTATTACTGTTGTTGGGTCTTATTAAAATTACAATTACGTTTGTGCTGGTGCTGATTCCTCAGCGACTGGAAGTGTTTCTTCCTTCTTTACCTTTTGTTGCTGCTCCGGATGCTTCGTAGCTATGTGATTGACTATCATATCGGGACGGAACAGCCTCGGGCAAAACGGACACTCCTTCTTCCGGTGAATGCGCCGATGCTTTTGCAGTCGAAATATCGTTTCGAATGTTCGGTCACATTCGTCGCATTTGTAGCAATTGTTCTCGTCGGCTACGAGCGACTCGTCGTCTCCCAGCTCGTCCGATAGGTCGCCGTCGGAATCATCCGAAAAATTGATCGCATTCAATGACGCCAAATGCTTCTCGATGTGCTCGGCACTGGCCGACTCCTTGCACACCGGACATAGTGGCCGTTTGTGTGTGTTTTGGTGCGCCGTGAGTTGGTCCTCATTTTCGAACAGTTTCCTACAATCTCTACACCGGAATATCTTGTTTATAGCTCCCTCGCCGCTGACATGGCGAGACGCTATGTGTTGCTTCATTTTGTCCGTTCGGAATGTTTTGTGACATATCGGACATTCGGCCGTCCGGTGCGAGCGTTGATGCTTTGCTAGTGTCACTTTGTCGTAGAACTTTTCCTCACACTTACGACACTTGAACCGGGTCGTACAGTAGTAGACCATTTTACCATCTAGGGAAGGATTGCTGACAATGTTTAGCGTGTCATTGTCGTCGTCAGAAAGTTCCTTTTTGATAGCTCCCGATTCAATCGCTGCCAAATGCTTCTTAATGTGGGAAGCCGTTGAAATTTTTAAACACACCGGGCACTCTTTCCTCGCATCGAACGAACGGTGCTCCGTGAGTTGTTTCTCGTTTTCGAACAGTTCGAGGCAATTTTCACATCGAAATTCGCCGTTGGTCAGCAGCGACGTATCGTTCGGATGTTTTTTGGCGTAGTGTTCCTTGATTTTGTCGGCTCTGAAAAGCAGATTGCAAATCGGGCACTCTTCCTTCTGGTGAATTCGGCGATGTTTGTACAGTGCCGTTTTGGTTGAGAGCTTTAGTTCGCACTCATCGCAACCGTACAGAAGCTCGGAGTTTTTCGACGCAACTGTTTTGCCTGTTCGCGGTTTCTTTGCCAATGTGTTGTCCGCTGTGTTATCACTATCACTAACAGATGGTTTAAAATCCGTATCGTAGCTGTGTGCTGAAAGATCCATCGTCGAATCTTCCGACAGTGGATCCGCACAAGGCGGTTCCGGTGATTTGGAATCTTTTGAGGGAGCATCGAAAGTGTTTTGTAAAACTTGTGGTTTTCTTTTAACCGGAACTCTAGCGCCAGCGTTGTTATGCTCCGTTTCTAAATACTTCTGATTGTGTTGTACCTGCAGACTATAGCTGAAAAAGTTTCGCACACCAGAAACGCATCCAGCGCAGACATGGATTGGCAGACCTTCTCTGTCGACAATCTATACCACGGATAAACAAATTTTTTTGAGTTGCTATTCAAAATGTACAGAGCTTTGAAATGCTTACCGAGAACGAAAATACTTTCTCCAGCATGCTTCGGAATTCGGTCTGCAGGATAGTTGTACGTTTTCTGTTTACTATGTTGAGACACAATCGACATTTTTCACTCATGATGGTACGCGCACTCAGGTCGTACTTCTCATTAAAAGTCGTTTATGGCTGACCTTAAAAAAATAACTATTTACTGCAATCTACGGTAAATGGTATGAAATTGAACGGTAAAAAAGAGTGAACCGGAAAGACATTTGTTTACCTATGTAATTTGTTATTGTTTTGATAGAGATTGTGTCGCTGCATGCTACTGCGCGAATGCTAGCGGCAGTGCAGTACTAGATCGTTACATTTAGAAGTAATAAAAAATGGGGTTTCAGGAAAATCTAAAATCGTTAAATTGACAACTTGTGAAATGTGTGATTTAATATTCTTATATGAGCATTTATTGAGAGTTGAGAGTATTTATACAGCTTTATTTTGTATATTCCTAACGGTTTATTTGAAGGCTTTTCGAGCAGTACAACGGCTGAAGTGACATAACTGTCAGATACATAAAAATGAATCAAAACAGTAATAAAAATATAACGTAAAAGCAAACAATACCACAGATTCCACAGCAGTTCAAAAGATTTCTCAAAATAATAGTTTATCGTATATTTTGGGATTCCGCGTAATTCTTACGATGCTTTGAAATACATGTTCGATTCAGTTTAAACAAATTATATCGTAGTAATCACGCCAGCAGTGTGCAATCCGCGTTCTTAGGTTAGTATTATATCTGGAGTTCCATGTGCATAACGGAGCGAAATGAGTAGCACCAATATTCCATTTGGAAAGGATATTCCACCTCCCCTCGTGCCATTACCATACTGTCTCGAACGGGTAAAACAAGTGCAGGCTCGATTATTCAACGGGCGTCCTGTGTCGCCCAGTTTTATAGGCAGATGCCGTCTGTGTTTGAAAAGCAATGCCAGTGGTACCAGTATCGTCACGATTGTACAAGATGATTTTAGCTCCATGATGCAGAGTGTTTTTCCTTTTTTGGTAAGTAGAGTAGCAAACGGATATAGATATTTAAAACTTTTCTAAAGTATATTATAACTTCATTTTTTAGATTCAATACCAAGCTGGATTACCGATAAACGTATGCTCCGATTGTTATTCCGCGGTGCATAGTTTTTTCATATACAGTCAACAGGTGTTGGCGAACCAAAACAAGCTGCAAGGAACATTGGTTTCGACTTGTGATGACCAGAATCGCAACGTTCGAACGAGTCTTTTGACAAAAGGGCAGCACCATAAAACGGACAATCGGCCTAAGCTTTCGAAACAGATACAAACGGATGCCACACCGACAAGCAATAGAGAATCTCAAGCAAATGTACGACAAAAGTGTGTCTTCTCGAGTGTGATGCGCAATGAAATCCTGCCAAGTGAAACCGTTCCTATAGATCCTCTTTCGCGAAGCAAAATGAACAAACGATCGCTATCACGCAATGTGCCTAGTACCAAAAATACGCATGATGTTGCGTGCAGTGATAACACAAAATATACTTCATCCAATGAAATATTGTTCGTGGAATGTGAAACAACCGACGGTGAAGAAACGGATTCCATCGATCTGGACGCAACTCTCTCATCTAATCCGAAAAAGGCTCGAAAATCTTCTACCGTCACCAGCAAAAGCCAAACCAGTGCGGAGAAATCCATTAAATCAAAAAAAGCAACAGGAGATAACAGCTTCTTCAAATGTAGTTTGTGCGAAGAATCGTTCAACAAACTATACCAGTTAATGTGCCATGTCAAAACTCACATGAAAAAAGAGTGTCCGATTTGTAAGAAATCTTTTCAGTTTTCACAAATACGGAAACATATAATAACAGAACACCCGTAGTTGATAGAAAAGTGAAGCATGAGGGAATTATTAATTTGTTGTACTAGCATTCATATTTCACATAATTTTATCGTAATATATACGTGTGTGTTCCAGAGCAATACGTGACAGTCGATGTGCTAAGTCTCTAAAAACAACGGTACAAAAAAGAGGTGCAAAAAATGTTTATATCTTATGAATTTTGTTTTTCTATCAACGTGATGCCAATCTGGCCAATAGTCAATTCGATAGCACGATACGAGTATTATTCTACAGTTATACTTAGCTAATGTATATTAATAAATTACTAAATTGGAAACAGGAAACAAATTGATCGCAGCTTATCAGCATTTCATCATATATCACATATCAATCTACATTGATATTTTGTTTTACAAATCCCTCATTGCCATGGGAACATCCGGAAGAATTGTACAGAAAAAGGTAAGACGATATTTTTTTCAAATTTCCACACGATAGCGTGTGATTTTGCAGCAGTGCATTGTATTTACCGTTAATGTTTATAGGCTCATAACAGATTATGGTTCAAAATGGTTTATTTTTGGCCAGAATTCATGGTCAACGTACAAGGAAATAAATAATCTCTCATGCTCCGTGTTTTGCACTTGAAAAAAAAAACATACTATCAACCGACACAACAAACAAAAAAACCTTGAGATGATCTCGTTCAAACGTGTTATGTTTAACCTTGCTATGTTACCGTTAATAACAATTATGCGATAAATTTTGTTTATTCGTTAAATGACCTTTCTATTAATTATGTAGTGGTGTCAATTGAATTACTGTTCCAAGAAAAATCAAGATCATGATAAATCGTAGTTATATGCAATTTTTAATTTTATTACACACATTTCGACTTGAAAATGGCACTGACGATGAAACTAATTGCTAGTTTGAGGATCGTTATGTAGTATAACGTGCGAACGAAGCCAAAATTGTGCAGGAATTTTGTAGAACAAGCTTATCAAAAGCGTAACTAGCCTAAACCCATGCAACATTTAATTAGCGCCGTTCACCTTGCCGAACACCGGTTGAGTTTCTGCGGTTACACTAGGCGGGGGTGATTCTATAAACAGTAGAATTGCAGCTTCGATCGAAAGGGGCCGAAAGCAGTAAGCATCTACAGCTCGGTGAGATCAGACATACTTTTCCATCAGCGGAAGTATCAGTTTTAATTCGTGTACTTTGTAAAAGTTTGATTGTGCTGCAAAATGTCCCTGCAAAACAAGAATGCTGTGCTTTTTGGTGGTTGTGGTGGTATGGGCCTGGCAATAGGGCAGGCTCTATTGAAGGAGGGAGTTCAGGTAACAGTGCACACGATATAGCACACGATAGATGTATGTTTTTTGCTGTTACTCATCCACGTTAGCCCTTCTCTCAGAAACTCTTCGTCCTTGACGTCACTGAGCTATCCGAAGCAAACCTGTCGCTTCTGAAGGAATCCGGTACTGAGGCACAGATATTGTGTAAAACCTGCGACATTTCTAACCGAACGGAACTACTGCAGGTGCTAGAAGGCGATGTGATGGATGCATTGGGTTCGGTCGATATTCTCATAAACTCTGCCGGCATTCTTGATAGTGAAGATCCCGGCAAGGTCATCGGTGTTAATTTGGTAACAATGCTGTGATTGCGTGTAATAACACGATCGATAGCGAATGAATCGGTGAATCAATGTTTGAATATACGTTTCCCACTTACTTTGTATCCACCAGGTAGGAGTTATAAATTCGTGCCTTATCACGATGAAACTGATGTCTCAAGCGAAGGGTGGCAAAGGTGGGGTGATCGTGAACATCGCGTCGGTAGCAGGACTAGAACCGATTCCAATTTTTCCCACGTATTGTGCGTCAAAGCATGGCATAATCGGTTTTACGCGCTCGTTGGGGGTAAGCAATTTGCTACGTTTCTATTCCAACTTCTTAGTAAACCCACTGCAAACCTGATCCCCTAGGTCGCACCAATCTTTGACGAAACGGGGGTTAAGTTTTTAATCATCTGTCCGGGTGGCACGCGTACACCACTGTTCAAAAATTGTAAAGAACCGTCGCTTGACGTTAATGTGATGAAAGAGATGTTCACAGCACTAAAAGAACCGTACGTACCGCAGAGGTAAGTTCTGAAATTTCGGTGCCTAACTAGTCTTCTTTGCTGGCGGTTTGTAAACTTTTCTGTTAATCAATTTCCACAGCCCTGACGTTGTGGCAACTTGTGTTATTAGGGCCATCGCTGAAGGGGAAAACGGCTCAACGTGGATTTGTAACTTCGGCAAAACAGAGGTCCATTCTTACCCGGAGACGAATTTCTTGGTGGCGAATTAAAGTTGTCGATTGTTCGGAATGCACGTATCTAACATTCAGTCATGCTTTAAAGAGAAAAAAGCAATTATTTAGGAAAGATAAACGGGAATATGGCATGGGATGGTTTGAGTTATTTAAATTATTTGACTACTATAGTTCTGTAGTTGGAATACATTGATAAAATTTATTTCATTTTGTTTTGTTACAAACTTATCATAAATTTGCTCATTACAAACATTAGGAAGGATAATGTATTCAAGTGGCTTCGTATTATGTCTGAAATAAAAATTTTTATTGAAATATTTTGATAAAAATAAAAACTATCCGTTGCTTGTTTAGCTCACAAATCACTTCGGTCGGCCGGCGGTGCATTTACCGTGGCGGCTGGATAAAGCAGCTCGAAACTGCTCGAACAATGTGACAGCCGATTAGACCATTCTTTTTTGTTATTTGTTATTATTGTCAGTCTTAATCAACCCCCTGTTGTTTGTTTTCAACTCCTAACCGAGACGGACGGGGGTGCGCGTCGCAGGTAGCTAGATCTAGTACGTATGATAGAAAGACCGGGACTCTGGCTTGTTGAAAACGCGTTTCCTGAACTGCTTCGGGTGCGAAAAGCCGTCAGTGCGCTTTTACTGTACCGTCCGGAAGATGAATAAGTGCGCGTGACATCCCAACAAGTGATAGCAAAGTTCTTCCACCTACCCCGAACACCCCATCGCGCAAACATCAACCATTGGCTTCCAGCATCGGAAAGTGTGTGTGTCTGTTTTTTTTAATGTAGTCCGGTTTTTGTGTGTACGTTGTGTAAAGTAAGCTTGTGAAAAGTTCGTACCAAGGCGTTGAAATGTTGTAAGAAACGTAGTGATCGTGCAAGTAACAAAAATCTGTGAGTGATAGCGGAGTGTGGTTTAATACCACGCAGTTCTATTCGTTTGCTGATAGCAAAGGGGGTGAAAAGGTTGACTAGATAGATAATAATTTCCTGCTCACTGTAATCTTCTTGCATTTGAAGAGGGCCTTTCGAACAAGGGTTTCAGCGGGGTTCCTTTCGACAGGTGGTATTGTTGTTGATACTGCCCTCCAATGCGCTTGTGCATCCGTCCTTGAACACAATCGAGAGAAAGGAGTGCTTTGTGGCAAAACGCACACCATCACAGCATCACATTCAACAGCATCCTTTATCGCGCCGGTTGCTGCGACGATTCCGTAAAAAGTAGCTCGAAAATTACCGTAGCATCGTACAGAAAGTTTTGTCGATAGATTTCGGAACATCTGCCAAACTCAGTTATCCGTCTGCTCGTCCTCATCAATAACATGTCGCACCGTTGAGGGTGCAACGAATTCGATACCTCCCTGTGAAATCGACGGCCTAGCATACAGAAAAGAACGGTGCGACCGCAAGGACTTGAAAGACCTCCGAAAAGGACGACCGCAGCGACAAGCCGGATGTCTCGATGATCGCGGCGAAGGAAGCACGAAACACATCACGCTGCCGCTGTAGGTGACCCGTCCATCGTACAGGCGAGGAGGCGTGAGAGAAAGTTTTAGCCACGTTTTCACACAGCAAGGCGATGTTCTTCCGCGGCGGACTCAGCATCCGGCGCAATCTGTACACGCGCTTCCTGCTGCTCGTGGTGCTCGGGCTGTTCGTGTTGTTCTACTTCAAGAACCTGAACGGTTCGCCCAACTCGCTCGGTGGCTCCGTCGATCAGGCGCAACCGAAACCGCTGCCCCAGATCGGGCGACAGGATGTGAACGAGTTGCTGGCTGCGGCCGAAGCCGGTGCGTCCCTCAACAAGGGCAACCTGATGCCGGTGGGGACCCAAACGGGCGATGCACTGTACGAGCGGCTCATCCTGGCCGATCTTGCCAAACAGCGGCCCGGGCTCGGTAACAACGGTGAAGGTGTGGAGCTTACCGGAGACGCAAAGGAGCTCGGCGAGAAGCAGCTGGCCACGATCGCGCTGAACGAGGAGCTGAGCGAACATCTCAGCTACAACCGGACACCACCGGACGGGCGGCATCCGGCGTGCAAGCGCAAGCACTACGACCTGTCCAACCTACCCTCCACGAGCGTCATCATCATCTTCTACAACGAACCGTACTCGGTGCTGCTGCGTACCGTGCACAGCGTGCTGAACACGGCCGACGCGCGGCTCCTGCGTGAGATCATACTCGTCGACGACGGTAGCACCAACGTGGAGCTGAAGGGAAAGCTCGACTACTACGTTCGCACCAGGTTGCCGCCGAAGGTGAAGGTGCTACGTCAACGGCAACGGTAGGTGTTTTTTTTTTTGTTGGTTTCGGGGGTTTCGGGGAAGAAGAAAACGAACGCAAACACGGGCACGTACGGAGGGTTGACTCATTCCACGTTGTGTGCTCCAGCGAAGCCACCTCGCGCTACACACAGACACACAAAGCACGCTAGGCAGTTTGATTGTCATATGTTTTCTTATTCTGTTGACTGTTCCCGTGCCTCTGTCCACGTCATCAAGGGGTGGGGAGGGATGGCCAGGGCCCTCGTGGTACGCGGTGTCCACCACGTTTTCCCACAACACAACACCAAGGCCAGGGATGCCACGATCGTGCCGCGTGTGTGTGTGAGAGAGTGTGGTAGAATCGGTTTCGCGTTGGTTGGCCTTTATTTATTTCTCCCGTTCGGTAAACAAGATCATCTCACGTTACATTTGCCCTTCCGTTTCGGTGGAAACACACGCACGCACAAGTTTATTGTTGTAATTATTTGGGAGGAGGTATGGTAGATTTTAGCATTGCCTTGCGTTCATTACAAATGGCTCGTGGCAACTGTTGGAGAATTTGTGATGAGCGAAAAGAACCAACTTGTTGCCGTTTGTCTCGCTTTACGGATTTAAGACACCTTTATGAAAAATTAGCTGTATAAATTAAACTGTACCATTGCAAAATCAAGACAAGAATTCATTTTTCTTGAACAACATTTGTTAATATGTAGTACTCTTTCCGCCCTTGAAATGTCTTCAGAAATTGATCTCAAATCGTCGATATTTTGTTTTGTCGCTTAAAGCAGTCTTTCAGACAGATGCACGAATTCTCTTCACCCATTGCAAACAGAGACGCAACTTATTAAATATTAAACCTAACACACGAAAATCTAACGTAAATAAACAAACACTATCCGTCCTTCTGTGTGTGCATTTTTCGGTTCTCCACCGACCATCGAACGATGGGCTTAGAATCGCTCCCCAAAAACCTGCCCTGTGTGAAAGCATTTGGTGCGTTCTTTGACCGGCGTTTTGGTTCCGCTGGCCTGGTGCCAAGTCTAGCCTTCGTTCTGGCTTCTGTGGAAGACACATTATAACCTCGACGGTGAGGGTTTTTTGGGGTTTTGTTTTTCATCGAAAGTCTACGTACGCGTTTTACTCACGTAAACTGTGTTCCAACGAGGGGAAAGCGCGTGGTCTGTTCAAATGTTTGCCGTTCCGTGCACGATTCGTCGTGTGCCTAGAATCCCGCCGGCCGACAGAGAATCCCGTTGTGCAGAAGTTTATGTGAGGGGAGGTAAAGAGAAAAAGCGAGAGACCGAGAGAACCGTGGAACCGCACAATCACCGTCATCACCACCGAACCGAGGGCTGGTGTTAGCTTCTTAACGCTTTGGTAAGCTTCCGAAGGGTAGGGACCCTGTTGCTTCTATCCTCCCTCCCACGTTCATGGAACGGGCCAATCTCGAAACGGTGCGCCTAATGGAGCTAATTTATCCAAGCTCCACGTGGTAGGAACGGGAAGGAACAAACGGCCGCCGAAGCTAAGGGCCGTCCGATGGTGAGGGATAAACATCAAACTCGATAAGATAAACATTTACTGCCGGTGTTAAGCAATTGCAATGGTTGGATTGATTATTAGCCACGCTTTTACAGTAACGGTCGCTGTTCGCTTCCATCTACCATTACAGCGCCCTTTTTAAAGGGAACTTTTCCAAGCACAATCTCCGCAAGCTTGAAGCGATCGCAAGTAGCCGATCTAATTAATTGCCGCATAATGTTAAGTGGTTTAAATAGGGTGAGTGCTTTTCTGTGGGTAAAGATGGGTGAGAAGTGTAGCAATATTATTCTAATCGCTGATAAGTCGATTGTTGATTGACTGTTAGTGGGATGTTGCACGCATTGTTGGACTTTGTTTGCCTTTGTGCGGTGGTGATGGTCTAATTTTGTATCTATCTTCGGAAACTAGCATCTCAGCGCTACCGTTTTGTTTGGGTTTTTGTGTCGTTAATAATGTTACTAGTTCGAGCCTTATGGTTTATGGGGATCAATTAATCTCCAAAAACGAATAAATCTATCGCCCTGCTGGAGTGAAACACGTAGGTGATCATGTGTTTTTTATCGCATCGAATCGTTCGCTTGTTGCGATCGTTTTGGTAAACTTGCTTTATGGGAGATGTAACCATTGTACGGTAAAGCGGACACTGTTGTAAACGAGTACCTCGGGATACAGTTTTAATTGTTTCTCAAATCATGTGTTTTATTTCGATCTCCGATTTCTCCACGAGAGCGGGAGAAGTAAACGGAACGGAGATAGCAGCAATGGTTTACTATATATCACCTATTCGTAAAAGAAAATTGTTTATCGTGTGCGGAGTTTCAGTGTTAGGCTGAAACAGCTGGTACCTTTAACGGAATGGACCATTGTTCGTTCTCGTATTTCGAGTTGTCTGATCGTGGCATGACGATCCCGTGCTCGCCTTGTGATGACCTCCGAGCTCGAAACGAATTCCCCGCTCGGAGGCATTACTCTAAATCTTGACCAACCCGGCGTCCGGGCAAAGAAAAGAAGGAACGCGCTAATCGCTAGTGAAAGTGTTCGTTTTCCTCCTTTCGGTTTCCCTCGCCGCTCTCGCCGCTTCCTGTTGTGAGACGCTGTGATCGAAGGGTGAAAATTTTCAATAATTTACACACAAAGCTTTGTCCGCCGAGATGTTCGTTCGATGGTGGTGGTCAGTGGTCCCACTTCTTCGCATGGAGTTTCCTGGCGCGAAAAGGTTTGCTAAATGGATTCGTTGGCCAAGGGGAACGCAATGGTTCAAACAACTTTAAATATTGTTTGCATCTTTCAAGGCGTGGATGGCAAGGATTTCGGACGCAAATTTCACAATGACTCGCACAATGAGCCCCGTGCTTTTCGGTGCTCCAGCATTAGTCGTTCGAGTCGATAGTCGCACGCACAACGGTGAACCATTTTGTTGGCTCTCATTTTCTCCCATAATTGGGCGAGATTCCAGCCCGTACCCGCGAGGGACTTTGGAGGGTCGTCTTCTTGGGTCTTCTTTCTTCACCGTGCTCCGTTCGCTTAAGTTGTTTTCCAGTTTCTAAACGAAGATGATAGGACAATTGTCGGTGTCGATGTGTCTTAAGGTCGGTGGGGTTATTTGGAAATGGAAATTTATGTCCACTTTCCGTGTGGAGTCCGGCGGTGGACTTGTCCAACCATATAAAATCTGTCAGCGAGCGCTTTTCATTCCAAAAACCCTTGCTCAACACGCAAGCGAGGTGTAGCTTGGGCGCAGTCGGGTTGGTAAGATTATTTCCTTATGACATTTACCAGCTGGATGAAACCACCAAAGCACATCGCTTGAAAATGACCTATGTGCAGCAAATGAGCAAAAAACACACGCTCACTCAATCTCAGACACTCATCGCTATGAAATTAGTGGCCTAAAATTTTCACCACAGCACCCTTTACTCCGACGCCGACGTAACTTCGCGAAGGCGCACGATGGTTTGGTGCTTGCTTTACGCACGGTTAAGCTCGGACAATGTGTACCCGCTGAGGCTGGGCATCTCCCGGGACCGGCGTCGAAATGGCACGTTTCTTGGGAAAAATGATAGTTGCGCTTTCACTGACATGTTTGCTAGTTAGTTTGCTGCGCCGCACATGAATGGAGGAGTCCGGCTATAAACTTTGGGTGGTGAAACAAGGCAGTGGTGGAATGGAATGGCAGGCCTCCGGGATTCCCCCGATGAGCAGGCAGGTATTTTGCGAAGGGTTAAGGAGAAACTATGGACGGCGTGATGCGTGATTTGTGGTATGATTTGAGCTGGATTTTTTAAAAAGTCCAATCAAATTCCCCATATTGATCGCGCCATGATCGTGCTGCTAAGATTGTTTAAATGCAATAAATAACCAAATCGAAGTCGAAACGAGCCTCCTCAAGACCGGACACTACGTAATCGCACACCCATTCTTATAGATGCTTTGAAGGTATTGTTTCAATTTTAGCAAACCAGAGATGGACACTTCTCTAAATGGTTCCGAAAGTATACTAATCAGCCGGCTTAAATCGTACCCTGGGAATTTCGTCGTTATGCTGACGACGATTTGCGGCTTCCCTGGGCGGTGGGAGCTAATCATACATTCATTTTCCCACCACCACCACCACACCCACACACATACACAGCACACGTTGTGACGCTTCCTCTCGTCGATGAATGAATTATTCAACTCGTTCGCCAGGTTCCGCCAAGACAGGTACCCTTTGATTTAATGCTCCAATTGTTAATACAACACCGCGAACGGTTGAATGAATCTGGTGCTATTTTTTTTTTTTTGAGGGGGTTTGTTTCTGTTTGTATGTAGTAAAACAGTATCGTTTTGCGGTTATTCAACATCAAGGCAAGCCCTGTACTAAATGGTCCTTAATCGTATCGCATTGCATAAGTCCAGGGTGAAAGTGTTCTGTTTCTGTTTTTTTTCTAGCGAAAAGTACACCCCGACCCTTCGTGAGGAAGCAAGGCGTTCGAATTGTTATGAGTTTAAAGGCACGTGCAGCAGTAGTTGGATGGGTAAAATAAAACACCTTTCGGGCGCATCTGCTTAAGAACGTGCTTAAGAACGTGTTGTTCAACTTTCCCTGCTGGACACAACCTTTTCTTGTTCTTGTATGAGGTGTGCTTTTCGGGAACGCTTTTAAACTGTGCCAAATGGCCTGTTTGACCTGCTTTATTCGAGGGTTTTTTTTTTACCCCCAACAGATTGGAACGAAGTTTTTATTCACCTTCGCCTTTGCTCTACAAAAAATGGCAGCCAGTTTTGTTAGACTTGTCACTGTCTCCTTGGCTTGGCTAAAGAATGCCACGAATGAGTCAACCGAGACGAACCGAGCGAAACCGTGCCGGGTTGGGTTTAGCTAGAAGCATGTTGCAAATCGCCCACCGCCGCGCGTTAATCTCTTCTGTACACACCTTGACGACGTCGCCCGCTCCGGAGACAGCTTTCGTGCCTTCCCCTGCTTCCCAGCGTATTTCTTCAACATAAATATTTAAATTCGGTACCGTTCTTCCTACACACACGGCCGGTTTTTGGGGCTCGCACCGGTTCGTCAACGCGTCACACGCACACTCGCACGCGTTCAACGCACTCAAACCGGTCCGTGAACTGAAAACTGTGCGCACCATTTTTTTTGAAGGTTTTCCACGCGCGTTGGGATGTTGTGATGTGTGTGCTTCTTCACGACATTTGACGGTGAAGGTGTGCAGTCGTCGCGAACGCGATCACGATCACGATCGACTGGATTGGGTTGTGTGTTGACGTTTGTTTCGACCCAAACTCCTCGACTCGCCTCTCTCCTCGAATGGATGACAACAGAAGAGGATGGCGAAGACGTTAGATGTGTCCGCCGCACATCGAAAGTCACGAAAGCCGATCGCCTTGAACTGTTGATCGCGATCGAGATGCTTTATGTGTGTCGCCGTCTTTACAGTGAGAAATGTGATTTCTTACGGCGTGGAATGTAAACACGTATTTTAGTTTTTTTCAGCCATCGGTTTACCATTATTCGCACAGCTTTAGTAGCTGGATAATAATCAAACGACGATGACGCACGGGATGGAACGATCTTTAAAGAACAGAAAAAGCAGGATGTTGGCGAGCAGGAAAACTCGTTTTGGGATTGGTGCTTCAATGCTATCATGTATTCAGATTCAGGCATTTGAATGAATTGAAATTTAAACTAAGGAGGTTTTTTTTGCACAAATCTAAGAGGATCCCATCTAAAAGAAGAATGGAACAGCACAAATATATGCGATTATCACTGGAAATTATGTGGCATCCGGTTCGAAGGATAAAAATTCGAAGGTTCGAAAGTTAAAATGAAAACAAAACACTGATTCTTACGATCATTCGTTTTGAAGAACTCGTCACTTCCCTTGCAATCCGTCTACAAATGGCATCAATAACTCCATCACCTTCAATAAATAAAAAACCTTACATTTTTTTGCAGGTGATTTGTTCCGTGAGAAAAAGAAAAAAGAAACATCTGTTCAAATACAGCGAAACACGCGTCTGGTTCCAAAATGACGAACAAGAACGCAATCGTATGACAGACAATGTACACCCACCCACCCACCGATCGATAGGAGATTCGCGGTTACACAGTCCATGCCTCGTCGTGTAACGGTGCTGCGGTGGAATGCATTCAACCGGGTTGGCATTATGGCATGGCATCGCGATAGGGCGTCCCGTCACAATGCAACCGATGTTGCGAACAATCAATCATTTGGTGGCTCGTGTGTGTGTATTTGTGTAGCTTGCCGCTTTTGACTACTGTGTTGCAATCGATCGGCACGATCGTACCGTGGTGCTATTACTTATCGCTTCCGTGGTCGGTTTAATCTCATCCGACCGTGTTTTTTTTTATTTGTCACCGCATACAGCCTCCTTCTAAGAATCGGTGCCGTGTTTGCCGTAGAACATATGGCACGAAAGGCAACCGGCAACTCAGTAATCAGTTTCGGCGTAACTTGACGCGCCGGGAAGACATGTGGCTCGTGGCTCAGGTCCAGCTCTCCAACGCTTTTGCATATCGGTCAACATTGAACGGGCTTGGAACCGGTCCCCGATACGAGTAGCTTCCCTCCGGTGCACTCGTTTCGCCGTAGATGCAGATCGTCGAGCGGCGTTCGAGAGAAATCTTGATCCTGGGTGAAGCAACGAAACAAAAATAAAAGGACGTGTCGTGAAGCAGGGAATAGCAGCGTGGATTTGCATACGCCAGTAAGTCGTCCACAGGAGAGCTGCGAGCGGCTGCGGTAAAAGAGAAAGCCCGCCACCGCAGAGATGACTCTTTCTTTTACACCCAAGACCGGTGGTCGACCCCGAAACCAAAAAAAAAAAAAAACAATCACCTGAAGGACACGTTGTGGTGTGTGTTTGTGTGCTTGGGGTTTTGCGAGAAGATGTGCGGTTAATTATCGACCCCCGGCCGGGCTTCGTCGCTACTCTTCCCAACGAGTTTTACCACTCAGATGCATCGCAAACTCAGTGTTAAAATGTAAATTTTTACTACCTACTACAACTCCGAGCAAGAACTTGTTTTGTAGCAACGTGGTGCTAAGGGTAGTTTAAAAGTCAATCCGCTAGAAGCATCATCCTAATGTCTAGTTTTCTGACCTGAAGAGCTTATAGGGAGTAAAATTTGGATCCTTCTGGATGGATTTCATTGGAAAGATTTCTGGTGGGATTGTTTTGTTTATCCTTTTATCTAGGAAGTTAGTTTGGGAAACTTTATCTCTATCTTGTCCGGCGTTATCGGCTTGGATGCATTCTTTCTCATTAATCATTTAGCTCGCCGTGTCGCCGCGTCGTGGTGTTTGATGTTAAGTAGATAAAGATACGCCAATGTGCGTCAAACCAATTTTCGATAAAAGAATCAAATCGATGCCGAAGTTTGGGTTCATATGAATTAAGAAATGAAATTAATTTTACGTCACAAATGGCAGTGTAATGCATTACGAGTACAAGCATATTTTTTGCGATGTATTGTACACATATTTTTATTGGTTTCTTTCATAGGAAAAGAAAAAAATAATTACCGAGCGTGTCCAGAGTGCTTATCACACTAAAAAAACGCATCCCTAGAATATAATGGAATGTATTTGGGACGTTCTGTTTATCAAAGTGTGAGTCAGAACGCATCAGTAAGTTAGTTTGGAATGTGGGTGATACGGTATCTATGCCCTCCCATCATTAGGTGCATTCGTACCGAACATTCCATCGCTTCCACAGCGGTATGCGAAAATTGTCACCATACAGTGGCGTCGCGCAATTAGCATGGATGAATTTAAATTTGTATATATTTTTTCTACCATATACGGTTCATTAGTTTTACTTTGATCCTGCACTGATGTTGAAAAAAAAAGCTGCAATTTAATTAGTAGCTAACAATTTTATGTCTAAAGTAGATCGAAAAATCATTGTCCGTGATGAAAAAAGGGGAAAGCTCCAGTAACCGGAGCTCCCGCATTCGCCTCTTTATTACCACTTTGCGACGTAAAGTCTAACGGATATTGGCCAATTAAATCCCGATGCCGAGCGTTCGTTATTTCAAACCGGCTTGGTTGGACTCGGCTTTCGCATCATCCTTATCGGTAGAGATCCCTAAACGGCGGTGGGCAAGGATCATATTTAATGCTCCTCTCATGTTTGTGCGGTTGGCTGGTTGAAAGCGAACCCGGCAAAAACCCGGCAAAAACCCGGCAAACCAGACCACCAGCTGTTGCGTTGATAAGTGGCACGGATCGGATTGGCAGTCAATTGGCAATGAATATCAATTTGAAATGGTTTCTTCGTTACACTTTGGCACGGCGCTGGCGCTAGGGTGTCGTGTTTTTAGCGAGTTCCGTTTCGAGCGGCAACCGGTCAAGCGGCTCGTGCCAATGGGAAGCAAATGGGGATGAAATAGGGTCTGTAAAAATAGTACAAAATGGCAGAGAAATTTGTTTTTTCGTCATGTTTTTTTTTCGTTCAATATTATATTTCAAATTGATGTCCTTAAATGCTTCGTTCCATTGTCACCTTATGATTACCGCCGAGGAGTGTTCCAACGTCGGTTGGAGACAATTTAATGCCACTTAGTAAGCGATTCAATTCGGAATTGCTCCATTACAGCCATTTTGACGATTTGTCACATCCATGGTTCGGTTCATTAACCATTCATTTTATCCCACGCACTCCTCCCAGCGTGGTCTGATTTTGTAACACAAGCCTCGTTGATTTACACTAACCGGATGAAGATGGGGCAATTTATTTCGCATTATCATTCTATATTAGAACCCGAGCGCCTCGCCCGAGGCCCTTGCTTGCGCGCCGAACCGTGCAGAAAGTGGGCAAATTTCCCCTTTGATGCTGGAAAACAAAAGTGCATCATCGTCGTTTCGCGCCGCCTGGCTCGGATTCCCATGAGGAGAGGGAGCGATGCATTGCATTGCTCGCACACTAATCTAATCGTTTCGTCGGCTTTTCTTTCGGTCGACGATTCTCTTTGACGGTTCGCGAGGCCCCGTGTAGTCCGTTCCCGGGTGGATTGAGTCATTGGAGGGAGCACAAAGAAATGCTCTGAAACAAACCAACCCGGAATTTATGTCACCTTTTTTTTCGGACGGCGTCGCCACAACAATGCCACAACAATGGTTCCACATTTGCCGATCATGAAAGTGAAATTAATGATGCTCTCTCGGGGCGCTAGTGACGAAATGGTGGTCGAAACGTGGAACCACCGAAAGGTGCAAAGTTGATGCGCTCTGTGCGCACACCAAACCCTTACCGCGAAACTCCGAACCCGACGCCATGGCCATACTCGGTACGACGGTCCTCGGTACGATGGGTCGTTCCAAAATGAGATTACATAAATTCTGTTATGCGAAAACGGGTGAAACTTAAGATGCATTGGGTCGGTATTTATTACCTTGCGCGGTCCGGTTTCGAATCACACAATCGTTCATTCTTTTAGCTCCTATTGGTTGGAGTTTACGAACCATAACACGGACACACATGGTGTATGCAGCAAAATAAAAAAAAAACTTTTTTTAAAACTTGAGTAACACTTTCGCATTCATATTTCCTTTCTTCCACAGTGTCGGTTTGATACGGGCACGGTTGGCCGGGGCGCGGCTTGCCAAAGCCGACGTACTAGTCTTCCTGGATGCGCACTGCGAGTGCATGGTGCAGTGGCTGGAACCGCTGCTCGAACGGATCAAGGAATCGCCCACGAGCGTTCTCGTGCCGATCATCGACGTGATAGAGGCGAAAAACTTCTACTACAGCACCAATGATTACAACGATTTTCAGGTAAGCTGCAGTGTGGATTGCCGTGATATCTTGCCTTTGTAGTAGATATATTGAATTAGGGAAAAAAACTAATCCCATTTCGTTTTATTCACCTAAAAGATTTGAAGTTAGAAATTTAATTATCAAACGCTACAAATACCGGCCAATAGATGGCGCCACGCTTGTTTGAGATGCCTACGTAGATTAAAAATTTAAGATACTTTAAATTCTGATTTCACCTCAATATTTGTTTTTCGTTTTCCAGATCGGTGGCTTCACCTGGGACGGTCATTTCGATTGGCATGATGTGACGAAGCGCGAGCGCGCCCGCCAGAAGCACGAGTGTCCGGAGAAGGATCTGGAGATCTGCCCGACGTACAGTCCGACGATGGCTGGCGGTTTGTTTGCGATTTCGCGCGATTATTTCTGGGACATTGGCAGCTACGACGAGCAGATGGACGGGTGGGGTGGCGAAAATCTCGAAATGTCGTTCCGGGTGTGGCAGTGCGGCGGTACACTGGAGACGATTCCCTGCTCGCGCATCGGGCACATCTTTCGTGATTTTCATCCTTACTCGTAAGTAGCGTGGGTGGGAAGTTATTGCAGAGTCCCAGTGACTAACAAAGTACTTTTCACGATTACAGTTTTCCAAACGATCGGGACACGCACGGTATCAACACGGTCCGGATGGCGATCGTGTGGATGGATGATTACGTGGAGCTGCTGTACCTAAACCGACCGGATCTGAGAGTAAGTAGTGAGCGGCTATGTCCTTTTGTTTTAAAAACTAACTCTCGATTCCTTACCCCTTTTCAGGATCACCCCGAGCTGGGCGATGTCACCCATCGGAAGGTGTTGCGCGAGAAGCTACACTGCAAGAGCTTCGATTGGTACATGAAGAACGTGTATCCGGAAAAGTTTATCCCGACGCGAAACGTGCGCGCCTTTGGACGTCTCACTTCGCAAGCGGACAACCTCTGCCTTGACACGCTGCAGCAGAACGCGGAGAAACCGTGGAATCTTGGTATATACACCTGCTTCAAGCCGGAAGTGTCCGCATCGCAGCTGTTTTCGCTGACCAAGCGGGGTGTGCTACGGAACGAGCGTAGCTGTGCGACGGTCCAGACGAGCAAGTCGGAATCGAAGTTTGTCGTGATGATACCGTGTGTCGATGACGATGATTTCGACGATACGTGGGACTTTACCGAGCATCGGCAGCTGATGCACAAGCAGTCGGGTATGTGCTTGGATAGCAGTGACCTGTCGACGAAGAGCTACGTGCACGTGGCCACGTGTCATCCGGGAATTAAGACGCAAAAGTGGGAATTCCAACACCAGTAGATGTGTGTTTTGTATGCGGGTGCGGATGTGCGTGAGCAAATGGAAATCGGGTGTTAGGAAGCTGAGTGTGGTTGTGTATGATTGCGCTGTGTATGTGTGTGCGTGTATGAGTAGCAAGAAAATGTTTTTTTTATATGTGTACTCTAAAACCGAGATCTGCAACCGTAAATGCTACCGTCAACATAGAACTACTACCACGGAGTAACCTATACTATTACCCCGCTTACTACCGTAAGAGCCCTTCGACTGGAAGCAAAACAATAATACCTCGTTAAGGTTGAAGTAATGTAAAAATCGGATAGCCTAAACATTTGCTCTTCCTTCAAAGGACATAAACGAAAGAAGTTCAGTTTTAGTTAGATAGGTTTTAGATAATTCTGAAACTGATAATTGGAATGTATCTAAAGTCTATCTATCGAAAACTGGGCAAATATAGAAGGATCGAGAAAAAGAATGGTTTAGTTAGTAAAGTGAGAGGACAGAAAACAAATGGAAGAATTTGAATCACTCTCTGCTGCATCCCCGTGGCAGGAGATCGAACTAGATGCTCACAAAACCGTATACAGTTTGTGAAACAAGATGTTCGCCGGGAAGTAGAGCAAAATGTGTCCGTGAAAGGTGCATAACTAATCATCACTACGTTGTTACCAACGGAATTGTTGTTAGGAGAGATAGAATAAAATATCTTATATAACGAGCAGGATCAAAGCAAGCTCGTACAGCCAAACTAGATGTGCGAAACGTAAAGTGTAAAGCTTGTCGCTAAGCTTTTTCAGTATAATGCTTCGCATGAAGAATTTGGGCAATTTTGTTTTCCGATACTTTTTTTACGATAGCGTATAATGCTGATTGCTGAAACGAGGTAGGATGGAAATGAAAAGCTCAAACTGTTTGTGACATCGAGACTAAATTGTTCAATAGGAACATACAGGAAAAAAATGCTACAAATGCGCAAGAACGAACATTCCTTCTGTAGGTTTTTCTCGTTTGAAATTTGAAAAGTTACTATGAAATATGTTTTAGTGCATCGCATAACTACTTCTCTCTGCTGGATATTACAATTCCTTCTTCCCTTTACAGAAGATTTATAAAAGTTTTTATTCCTACTCGTTTACATTATGTATACACCATTGTTTTTGGATAAAAAATGGAAAGCTAGCTAGATCATCATTAAAAGCATCACAAATAGAGTCAACGGAATTTGGAAAGTGTTGGAATTGGAAAATATCAGGAATGGCAAGGAAACGAACACGAAAGTACTTACGAGAACATGTGTCGCCTGGTGACGTTTCGACTGTAATGCAATAATGCTCACACTTATACAACCGATGCAATGAAGAGTCAGATGGATAGAATATTAACCGGAGCATCTGAATAGTGCCACAAAACCCATTATTAATCAGGTGCCACGGTATCATGTGTGGTGAATACCGCAAAGGAATGATCTAGGACAGTGGAACGGATCCCGAGAGATATTGAACGAAGGGATGAAAGAACTAGACCACGTTAGCTTACGAGGGTTCTGCCAAAATAGGCCATCACTATTAACGCCAAATGTGCGAAAGCGCGAAGCTGCTTTGCTTAATACTTGACAAGGTAGACATCTCTAGCAAACTCCTTGAGAATCTTGTGAGAATACGTTGTGCAACTTCAAGCGTGGAAGATGGAGCCTTCGTTTTAACATAATTGATTGCATAGATTGTGCGGACTGTTTTGCTCAAGCATCCTCGCTAATCCTGGCGATTGCCTAACCGAAACATCACGCCACGTGCAAAATCAAAACGGGACACGAAGTATATAATGTTAAGATTGTACATTAACAGCTGTAGAACTTTCTAATGCCACTGCAGATGGCACAGAAAGGCGAAGGAACGATAGGACTGCTGTGTAAAGGAATGGGGATACAAACATTGTTACAATAAACTATTTGTTTAAAAATATGTAAAACATTTCACGCACGCGAGATCGTGAAGGATTCGTGTTTTCTTCATGTTACGTGTATCACATTCATCAAGCAATTTCACTCGCCAATTACAAACACGTCAATTGACTAATGTTTTGGACGAATATACTATATTTGTTAAATATTTTCCTTTCCATAAATAGTTATTGGTTTCCTTTCAAAAATTAGTTTTACTAACATGCAAGAGATGGCGTTGTACGTGGTGCTATAGTGGCGCGTTCGTCGGATTTTAAGTTGAATGGGAATCTACGTGTCATAACACCACTGACAGCTGAAACCATTTGTCAACAAACATTTATTTACAGTTCTATTTGCTCTACGTTCATATTTTTAGGAAAGTGAAAAAAATGAATATCGTTCGGAATGAGTAAGTGCAATTCTTTCGGGAGGCGAGACAGCTTTAATGTAATATTCGGTTCCTTCTTTACAGCTTCAAGATTATGCCCCGCTCGATGGTGTGCGAGGACAGTAACTTACGGGGTGACATCACGATTTCCTCCGGCTGTGTCATCCATCCGTGCTCGACTATCATTGCCGAATCTGGACCAATAGTGCTCGGTGAAAATTGTATCGTTGAGGAGTATGCGACGGTACGCTACCGAATACCGGAGAACCATCCGGATTACGGGAAACTCACCGAGGAGGGCACACCAAAGCCACTGATCATCGGGCCGGATAATGTGTTCGAGGTAGGCTGTACGGTTGAGGCTCTCTCGATCGGCGAACGGAATGTGTTCGAATGTAAGAGCTACGTGTCGGCGGATGTTACCGTCGGAAGCGGGTGTCTTATCGGTGCCGGCTGCCGGTTGGTTGGCAAGCAGACCCTGGCCGATAAGACGATCCTGTACACGAACGAGTGTTTACAGCGGGAAGCGATGGATCGACAGAAGACGCAGATGATTCAGTTAGACTATCTGCGAAAGATATTGCCGAACTACCATCACCTTAGGAAAGTGAATTTCGACCCAAAGAAGGTACGGCCTCAGGTTTAAGTGTGGGAAACAAAGTTTCACGAAGTCGTCTCCAGTCGTGCACACGTAGCTTGTAAGTTTTCGTCATTATTCCGTTCCATAAGCTATGTTCGCTTTACTAGTTGATTTAACAATTTACTTAATATAATCATTATGCATCGTTAGGCAGTGCGCTTTACGTATGATGTAATAAATACTATCATTTTGCTGATTCATATTATATACTTGTGGAGTAGAAAGAAAAAAAAAATGATTGAAAATCCGTAAACACTGTGAGAGAGATCTGAAAATATAACTAACTTAAAGATCGTAGTCCCAGGGCTAAGTTTCATTTAGAGGCTATCGAGGGCGCTAAAAAGGTGTGGCGCAATAAACAGTCGTCCGGTCAGTAGAACTAGATTAAATCTCTCCCCGCAAATAGGACCTCGACCGTTCCCAGAAAACTCCAACGCCGGCAGAAAACTATCTAGGACTGCTTTACTATTCCACCAACGACACAATGGGAACGCTTAAACAGTGCTCAAGCGAATGCACAGACGCCGCATTGGCTACAAAGTACCGCACCGGGAACAACAAACTGTCCGCTTGGTCCGGACACCCCCTTTGCATGATTTGCAGCCCAAAGGGAGACGCCTTCCCGAAGCGTGTACGCGCCCGAGAAAAGCGACGAACGTGAAGGCAATGGGCCGCTGAAGAACGAACCGATGCAATGGTAATTAATATGCACCGATGGCATTCCAACGATCAAGCGACCGTACGTCTGGCAATGCCATCGGCGGCAACATCGTTTGTACCGCGGATTCCATATCGCACATGGTGCTGAAGAAGACCGTAAGATGGAAATATTAATTTACTTTGGAATTTTAAGCGATTATTACAAGTCCACCAGGAATGGGGTTGAGGGAAGAAGGTTTCGTGTGGGGATCGGGAGGTCCGATTTATGATGTGTTTCCTTTAATTTTTACGACCCATATCCGGCCCATGTGGATGGCCCTGTACTGAGCCGAGTGAATTTCGCTTTGC
Organism: Anopheles farauti; assembly: GCA_000473445.2. NCBI lineage: Eukaryota > Metazoa > Arthropoda > Insecta > Diptera > Culicidae > Anopheles > Anopheles farauti. The sequence goes on from KI915041.1 coordinate 18,676,613, forward strand.
ATTTGCGACAAACCGACGAAAGATGGAAGATCAAAGCGGGTTTTGGGCACATGGGCTGCGAATGAATAATTCAATCACAGATCGCCACACGACACGTTGTTAAGTGGTAATAAAAAAAAGGGGAAACCATGCCTGAATGTTGGGAAAAACTTACAAAAATTTGATGCACAGATGGCGCCACTCTAGCGATGCCTTTTACAACATTTCCAATGCCGACTATGTTGAATGTATGTATTTTTTTTTTTACTCAAAAAAATTCTGTATTATATTTATACGATTTTCCAGAAATATAAAATCATCCAATAGAAACGTTCCGTTTGGAGCGAAACATTAATATGCCGAACACAAAAATAAATTTTTGTTTATTTTCACTGCTTTTTTGCCTACCCATTGCTCACCGCACTTTGCATCAGAACACATGCAAACATTAACGCCTCATCAAAAAGTAAGGCCACGGTCGACGCAGCGAATGCATGCAACGCATCCGTGCTATAATTTCACACATCTTGCCACCAGGCTACAGCTCGTTTGCGATAATTAATTGGTTGAAAATTTAAATTTAATTTTCACCACCTCAACAGCACGATGGTTTGTGTGAGTGAGCGAGCGAACGAGTGGAATGATTTTCTTGAATGATGAGTCAATGTGTTTGGCGAAACCGTACGTTGGTCCTGTTTTGGGATCCTAGTGAAGCGTTCCGTAACGTTCCTTATCTTCTCCGGCCGAATCTGTCGCTCGTTAGCCTCCCGCGGACGGATGTTTGCTTCGTTTGTCCAACCAAGCTAACAGGCATTAATTTCACGCCGTGTTAACGCACGCCAGGGTGTGGAATTTCTCCACTCCAAAGGCATTTGTGGCAAACCATAAGGCCAGCTACGGGAGACGCAGCAATTACCATCGGCATAGTTGTAGTCCTCCGGAGAGAATGTGAAACTGAGAGGAACCGAGCTGGAATGTGCTGTAGGAGAATGTTCAGAAAAGCGGTTGGGTTTTGTGGTTTTTGGAACATATTACGCGAACACAAATCAATTATCGAGGAGCCAAGGAGCCGGAGCCGACACTAACTCACACGCGACAAATGATATGTGTTTTTCCTTGTTTAATTACATTTTTCAGAGGTGGTCCTTGCGGTTCATCTGCGTTTTATTGTTTTACTTCTCGCAGATGTTCTTCGCTGTGTACTCGGTAGGTCAGATAGTTTAGAAACTGTTGGAAAATTTCGAATCCAGAAAAGTTTGTTTTCAAGAATTTTCATTTTTATTTCTTTATTGAGGGTTTTTACATTGTTTGTGTATTGAATACAATACAATTAGATTTGTTTATATTTAGTACTCTATAATTATTGCACAGCTTTTTCAGAACTATTCTTTTTTATATTATTTCATAGTTTTAATTTATCTCATTTGTATTGGTGTCGTTTCTTAAAAACGACGTTATTGAAACATATCTACAACTGAACACGAGAATAAATTGAACTTTGTGTTTCGGTAATTGGTATCACTGCTGTCTGTCGTGGCTGCTAAATTAAGATGAGTGCCTGGATTACAAAAACAAAAGTAAATCCGTCCAATTGACTTACAACATCTGCAACATTGCACAGCTTTCCCACGGGAAAAACCATTCGCGGCAAATTTTTCTTGTTTTTCGTCGATTTACGCGTATATTCCCGCGTACTACACCACTGATAATTGCTTCCAACTTATGAATAATCAAATAAACGATGTAAAGCGTCCACTATCGCGCTCGTAGTAATCCCCACCGTGACGGGTGGAGGTGGGAAAAACACACAAACAAGCATGATCGATTTTATGTTTTTTTTTGCATTTCTCACGTAGCCGGAAAGTGGTGGTGGTGGTTTTTATTTCCTTCAAAAACCGCTTTACACGTGAGTTGTTTGTTGTGTGTTGTAAGTGGACTAATTGATGGTGCCGCACACATCGTACAGCTAGTGGACATTTGTAATCAATTAAAAGGACATAAGTAGCCGCTGACCTTTCCGCTTTGCTACGGCTGCACGCAAGGTGAATTATAGGGTTATATCCGTGCACGGGTGTGGCACACTTTCTTGCACTGCTAAACTATCATCAATGGCCGTTTTGTTGACATATGTTTGGAAGGATAACGTGGGCCGTTAACGGTTGAGTACAAATTACAGCCTAGCGCACCAAACCGCAACGATTGCTTTGGTGTAAGAAAATTATACACAAAATTAATGATTAGCTGTTGAATGACGAATTATTGGACATTGGGTTTTGAAGATAACATGTGAAAGGTTTTGGTGTTTTTTCTGTTGCTCTGTAACATTCTTTTATGTTCAATTTGTTTTCACACACATATCTACCTATTAGTACACTTGGCAATGCTCTTTTCAATAATCCGATAAAAATATTCACCTAAATTCACATTTGAAACAACCTTTTAGTGTTAAGATTTTGCTTATTTATTTCTCTGTTTTTTTTCTGTAACATTTTCCATAATTGGATTACCACAATTTCTCGCACACTTTCGCTGAATAATCAAAAGGGCTTTCACACGCAGTTAAGTCAACTATTATTAACCACTTCAGTGAAGCACCTGAAGCCGCTCAAAACTTAATCAGCTTGTTCTAATTACGGTCGTCACTGTCACTGGCCAGTCGATAATTAGATCATCATTAGCAGTGTAAATGACTCTAATGCGGGCTGACACATCGAGACGAGAAAGTTACACTTCACTCCACAAGCTTCGGAAACGGATTTCGCGCTTCAGCCCTTCATAAACGGCTTCATTTTTCTCCGCACAAAGTGGGTGTGACTAAGGATATGCAATATTTCGATCTAGTTGGCCATGGAGCGTGTGCGCATGCGTTTCTCGTTTGTGCGAATCCTTCCCCCGGTTCGGTGTTCAATGCGAATCGAAGCTGTTCCTGTCCCTGTTGCACAGCGAGAACACATTTTACGGTTTTATTATTGTTACACTGTGTCGTACACGGTGCAGCAACAAATTAGTGCGGCGTCTTGCTGTTGCTGGCATGCCAAACAATTCCTGGCATGCCTTTTTTTTTTGGCGTACGGCGACAATGTTCGTTGGACCGAAATTGTCTAGCAATTAAAAAGACATTTTTATTGCGAGCTCGTTAGCAATCCGTGGCAGTGAGGGCAGGACAGGGGAGTTATACAACAAATTATATGTACACAAAGCAGGCGCTGGCAGTATGCCCGGTGTGGTAAAGAAAAAATGACAAGAATCCAGGATCCAGAATGTTGGGTGGAGAGTTTAGCCGTTGTTATTGGAAAGATTTCTAGAATTTTGAGTTGTTTTTTGTATTTTAATATCAAAGTCAGTAGAAAAAAAAATCTGAAGTTTTCAAATTCGAAATTTAACAGACAATCAAAAAGATTTGCTAACCGTTAAAGCAGAAGACAAAGCCAAAAAGTAAACTCTATACGGAGTTCATATTACCGTCTTTCCGTTACGAAAAAGTAAACCAGAACATATGTTGGATAACTTTAAAATCGATAAATATTGTTTAAAATATTTTTAAAAGCATCGAATACGTTGTTGAATTTGTATTTGTGTTGTTGAATTTGCAATGATCACAATTATTACAGAAATATTGCAACTAAGAAACTGTGATAAGAAATTTCATGGAAAAATGGTAAAATTCCGTTCAATTACAAAAGTATACTAAGGATCATAAAAAGCTGAAGCTGTCATTTTTTAATCAACGTATTGATATCAATTGTTGAAAACCATAATGTGCCGTTCGTTGGATGACCAAAAATATTCCTTTGTTCGTTCCTAACAACCGCGAACAACTGCTTCAGCGTTCATCATGGAGACGCCTGAAAACGATTCCCTCCTAGAAGGTCTTTAATGAAGTCCTTTCTTTTATCTCCGTAAACAAACAATCCACCATTAGATGGAGCCGTTTAAGCTACCGGGGCTCTTTTTTTATTTCTGCGCCTATAATCCCAAGGACACAATCCACACGTACGGGAACACGAGAAAACATTTTTCCTTCCTGCCTTTGTAGTCCTGGGCGCGCTGAAATATATCGAACTCACTCTCACACCTTTGGTAATATCTTCAAAACAAGAGAGAGAGAGGGAGTGAGCTAGAGAGCACTGTCGGTGCAAGGCAACCAACCCCTTGAGCAAGGCAACCAACCCCTCGAGCGTGGCGATCCAATCCGATCGAAGGAATCATTGCTGTGCGTGTATGAGGGAAACAGCTATACTGCGACTACGCACACAAGCAGGCTGGCTGGCTGGTGTGGCCACGCGTATGGCCGTGTGTGCTGCAAGCGACCAGTAGTGCAGTCAGTCGAAAAGTTCCCTCCGAAACGTGGTGTCGTTCGTTGTGACCCACGCGTCGTGTAAAGAAAAGTGCGTTGGTTTTTTCTTGTTGGTGCGAATCGCCTTGAAGTGAGAGAATTGTTCCGAACACGCGAAGTTGTGAGGCGCTATTTTGTTAGGCTGACTGTGTGCATTTGGGTTTTGCTGTGCTGCCTATATGGTACGGTGATAAAAGGGGCGAACTATTCGTGTGCTGCTGGCGATCATGGATAAGTTGTCGACCGCCGTTCCGGCGGCGATGGTGCGTGGTGTTACGACGGATGTGAAGTTTAGCCGTCCCCTGCCGAGTTCGTCCTTTAGTATCGAGAACCTGATCGCGGTGAAGCAGCGGCGACGCAGTGCGGGTGGATCGCCCTCGTCGCCCGAGATCGATCCGGTCGATCAAGGATCGGACTGTTCGCCCGAACCTCCACCGGGGCTTGGTTCCGCTTCCGGTGGGCTATTTTTGGAGGGAACACCACAACAGCAGTATCTGGCGGCGGCCGCTGCTGCCGGCTACAGTGCGGCCATGCTGTCTTTCAGTTCCTTTCCACCCCTTTACCATCACCATCCCCACCATCAGCCCCCACCCCCACATCACCCCTGGAGCACAACGATTGTACCGGTGGGTGGTGGCGGCCCCACCGGACGCTATCTGTCGCAGGCGGCGAATGAAAAATTGTCCACACTTCTGTTTCACCACTCGAGCGGTGGCCATAAATCGCAACCGGGCGCGGGAGAACCGCCCTTCCCACACGTGCCCGTGCACGAACCGTCCAACCATCGGGCGGCTAGTCCGAGGGGTGCCCGAAGTGGCGATAAATTGTTCCCAAGCGCCACCGATGCCGAGCTGCTTTCGAAGGTGTACGCGGCCTACCAACAGCATCAACCCCTGCGCTACCGTGCGTCCTCCCCTGCGGGTGCTTTTCCACCGGAACCGGCACCTTCGGCGAACGGGCCACCGATGCAGGATGCGCCGGGAGGATGCGATGGTGGACGGAGGGCGAGAACGCCCGAGGAGGACGAGCGCATCCGCCCGATGGAGGACGGTGGGGACAGCGCGGATGGGTCGGCGTACAGCGACGACATTAGTCTGTCACTTTCACCGTCCGGCTGCGGCAAAACGACCGGTAAGTGTGCCAAGACGGATGGATCCATCGTGATTCGACAGAAAGACGCTCGAGAGGGTGCAGGATACACCCACCGAATGGTGCGCGATACAATCGAATGTGGTTTGTCATGATTTAATTTGATTTGGAAGCAGTTTGGCGGGCGGGCGGGCGGGTGGAGTTTTATTTCATGTTTTGTAATTCCTAACGTGCCGCCCGGAGATGATTCTGGCACGAGAAAGCCAATGTTGAGGGCAGTTGGCATGTTGAGGATCTATTGGCGTATCTATTTCTCCATAGCAACACTTTGCAGGGATCGTGTAGGTAATAATATGGGGATAATCAAGGTAAAAAAAGTTCTAAATTTGTGTTAGCTTAGACTAAACTAGCTCCCAAGTCGATCGATCTTCTTAACCTCAAAGAACTATAACGATCAAAAGATAGTGTTTGAAGCATCCACTAGTAGAGATCGGCTTTCTTTGAAGGATCGAGCACAAAAGAGCCTCATTTAACTCATTTTAAACGATAGCAGCGTAAGGAAATTTCTTTTAATTTTAACAATAACTGAAAGTTTCATTTTGTTGAGCGTTTCACTGAATGTTGTTATCCTTTAAAGTGAGTTTTACTGATGGCAACTGGTGTGATAGTCGTGTCTGGTTATTATGACATGAAATGTAACGCGATGTTAGATTGGAAAAAATCCTCAGAAAGCTAGCTTTGTAGTGGTTGAAAACTTAAACATTCACTGAACACACGGCCAATGTTGTTTTCCAAAAGGATTTGGCTTTTGGTCTGCATGGCTTTGGAGCAACTGCAAAAATTCAAACATACCTACGCGTTAAGCATAATACATTTCAAAAGTATCTGCTAGCTCGTTTATGGAAAACAAATCTATGAAAACTAACTAATTCTACGGAAACACGGACACTCTCTCATCCTCTTTCCTTCCAACCCAGCTTGGATGAAAAATTAAAACAGATTTTCTGCTGGTGAAACTATCCTACGGCCCATAAAAATTAAACGCCCGAAACGCATTAATTGAACGGTGTCGTAAAAAGTGGTCGCCCATCCCGTTCCCATTCCCTTGTCCTTGTCCGCGGTGGTCGCGCCACCCTCGCGAAACGGAAGCTTGAATGTGCGTACAACGGCAACAAAAGTATCCCTGCTCGTGGCGGATTGCATTCGCATCTCCGACAACCCCGGAAGGAGGGCGATAATGTTCACTTAAACGGATTATGAATAATTTACAAACCGTTTCAACCGCACGACGACACTCGCTTGTAACGTGGTTCATATATCGTTTTTTTTTCTTTCAATTTGTGAGCGTCCGCTTGCGTACGCCGTTCGATCACGTGGCAAATCTCGAAGGGAAGGAATTATGATTTGATTACCGGCGCAGCACGCGTAGCCCGGCCAGGGGGTGTTCCCTTTCGCCCGAAAAAAGCCACTTCCCCGATGCTGTACTCCGACACAAATTGACTTTCATTGTAGGCGGTAATGAAAAGTGGCGCTCGTTCTTGCTAGCGTTTGTTTTGCGTGTGACATTTCAGTGTTTGCGAGGGTGAAAAATGGTAGCTGGCAATAAAAAATACAACTACAACAACATGGATTGGTGGTGCAAAGGGTGGCTTTTGTTCGTGCATCATACGCCTTTGAGAATACGCCGGAGCTCGTGGCTACAAATTGGTGGGATCAATGTTTGGTGAGTGGGTTATCAAATTAGCGGAGGCTTAACCCAAGACGATGACGATGTTTTGATTTATCAAGCAAAGCGATTACATAGCATTGTAAGGTGGTACTGATTTTATGATCAACATTTGTTGAATGTGTGAGACAATGAACGGTTAGTGGAGTGCATTGATACATTCGTAGGACGACACGGAAATCATTGTGGAATGGTATGGGTTACCTTATAATATTAATTTTTAGTGAAAATGGAACAAATTGCTAATAATCGCTAATAAATGAAAACGTGGTTCTGATATCCTTTTTCATTTAATGGATATGTATTATATATGTATATTAATAATGAAAACACAGAACTGTCGAATAAAATATGGTTATGCATGGTTATACATATTTCAAAGAAAAAAAAAAATCTGCGATTTTTTTGCAGTGTCCCAGTTGCTGAGAAGGCTCTGGTTATGAGAAACAATTTTTCAACATGTTGTGTATTTCTTAGTGTTTTTTATTCTGTACACCGATGAAGTAACATTTCGGAGAACTACGCAATACCTACGGTGATGTTTTGGAA
>KI915041.1:19411853-19648296 GCA_000473445.2 Anopheles farauti
CCGGTGCATGCTCCTACTCATGCTCCAGTGCATGTCCCGGAGCACCATGTCCACCACGGATATTCGGGTGCCAGCTACGTCAATGTCGATAAGCACTACTAAATGATCCCATGAACGTCTGAAACCAAAGCAGCCAAACCGCAATGTGATAGAATAAAACGAATTAAAGCTTTGAAAAGCATACATTCAGTTGGGTTGAAGTTTTATTTTTAATTATTTAGGGGCATTTTTAAACTGGTTTTGCATGGGTACGATCAATTGCGACCAATAAAAAATTTACGGGTAGAAATGATGAAAGAAAAGCGAAGAATGTGGGAGCGAAGAGCATAGGGTTATTTTAAGATCGTTTGATTCTTCCTATCAACAAAACATGTTGTTTATTTGGTTATCCACTCAGCTATTTTGTCGAATTTTGTAAGTATATTCTCATGCAGTATGCATACTTGTTTCATAAAATGTTTTGAATATTTCAATGCATTTATTTTATGAAAATATTAATAAACTGCGATGGTTAAATAAAAAATTGAAAAATATTTTTACAATTCACCATTCCTCTTTGATCTTTCCTTGGTCGAAGTGAAAATAAATTTGGGTAAAACGATGATACTTCAACAACAACTTGTTCTTTGGCGTGACACCTTAGGATTCTCTGAAGCTTGTGTTCCATTGCCCGGCTGTGCCTTCTCAGTAGTGTTTGTCAACATGGGTGTAGGTGGATCCTGGCTCGTGAGTGGAGTCGTGATGTCCATATCCATAGGAAGAATGTCCTCCGTAGACCTGCGGGTGATGAGCATGTCCAACATTCTTGACATTGGCTTCAAAACCATTATGTCCGTCCGACTTGTATTCGACTACTCGCTCAGTTCCATCAGCTTCATGTAGAGTGTAGGCTCCCTTGACGACATCGCCATCACGAATCTCCCACTGGCTTTTATGGTCTCCGGTATGGTGGTCCTCCACTCCATACTCGAACTTGTACTTGGGATGATCGTAGTGGTCAACATGCTCGTACTCTCCATGGTACTGGGCTGAGGCAACGATGGCCAGGCAAGCAATCAGCACAAGAGCCTTGTTATAGAAATACATTGTTCAACAAGTATTTTGAATATTTCATGCTAGATTTTTTGATACCTTGCACATTCTGAATGAGTGTTGTATTTACAAATTGATTGTCGAAGATGAACTGATGTTTGTCTCTGAGCTGGAGCGATCCTTTATACTTTATATTCAGGGACATGTTTTGCGAACATACTTTCAAAATTCTGCGTTGATATTTTATTAATTTTTTTTGAGCATCTTTCATTATGAGCATCGTGTTTCAAATTATCTCAAAATTATCGGTTTTTCTCTAGATGGGTAAACATGTTTTTATTTAATTTACTCTACCACAAATAATATTAACTATTTATACACAATTTTTATGGTTACATGATCGCTTGAACTGTAATTGGCCTCCAAATGCAAGAACAAATCAATCATCGAGTAATTGTGAAGTTTAAGTGAGAGTGATGTGAAACATTGCAAGACGTGAATTCAATTGATTCACCATACAAGATGCACTCGCAATTTTTGGCCTTGTGTAGCTGGTATAAAAACTTTCTGCAGTAAGGAAAAATTCACCAGTTCATCATCTACTTTCAGTCCACAGCAATCTCCTCAACTACTACAAGATTTTCAGAATGTTCAAGGTATGTCTTTGATGAGATTTTCTACGCAAACCTATTTTTACTAATCCTTTACATTAGCTTCTTGTTCTGCTTGCTTGCCTGGCCATCGTTGCCTCGGCCCAGTACCATGGAGAGTACGAGCACAAGGAACACTACGCCCATCCCAAGTACAAGTTCGAATACGGAGTGAAGGACCCTCATACCGGAGACCACAAGACCCAGTGGGAAATTCGTGATGGCGATGTCGTCAAGGGAGCCTACACTCTGCACGAGGCCGATGGAACTGAGCGTGTGGTCGAATACAAGTCGGATGGTCACAATGGTTTCGAGGCCAATGTCAAGAACGTTGGACATGCTCATCACCCGCAGGTCTACGGAGGACATTCTTCTCACCAAGAATACTCTCATGGATCAGGCGCTAGCTATACCAAGCGTTACTAAGACCCTACCATTTGCAAAGGACGCTTTGATCTCAGAACTTGTTGATATGTTGCAAAGAAAACATAAATAAATTGTTGTTGAAACTATTTTTTGCCTTGTTGGAACTATTTTTTATCATTTTCGTAAAAAAAACTTTAAAAACAGTCTGTGAGAAAAGTATGCAGGAAATAACAAAACAATTCAAAACATAAACTCATTTGGGTTTCGCGTTTAAAAGCAAACTTTTTTTATTTGAACTTGGTGTGTATTTTTCTTATTAAATTATGCTTGAGGTGATTTTTTTTAAATCAATGTCAGATTTTATGTGATTTTTGCTACCGAATATCATATAGAAATGACTGTTTCAGTACGTGTATGTAGTTATTAATTTATTTGTTTTTCAGCAATAAACCTCAGATTTCTTGAATTGACGCTTAAAACAGAAAAATGTATTATTTTATATGCAGGTTGTTAGCTTGGTAAAACGAATTTATTTCTTTTTGGTTTCTTTTTGTTGAGTAAGGAACTGGCTAGGAAAGAAGTTAGTAATGCTTATCGACATTGACGTAGCTGGCACCCGAATATCCATGGTGGACATGGTGCTCCGGGACATGCACTGGAGCATGAGTAGGAGCATGCACCGGGACATGGACAGGGGCGTGCACCGGATGGCTCTGTGGGTGATGAGCATGTCCGACCTTCTTCACTTCGGCTTCGAATCCATTGTGACCGTCCGACTTGTATTCGACCACACGCTCAGTTCCATCGGCCTCGTGCAGAGTATAGGCTCCCTTGACGACATCGCCATCACGAATTTCCCACTGACTCTTATGGTCTCCGGTGTGCGGGTCCTTTACTCCATATTCGAACTTGTACTTGGGATGGGCGTAGTGTTCCTTGTGCTCATGTTCTCCATGGTACTGGGCCGAGGCAACGATGGCCAGGCAAGCAAGCAGGGCTAGAATCTAAGAAGATTTTTTCGATTATTATTTGTTGATTCTTCTTCATAATTGACAAAAGTCTTTTCTCATTTCGAACGTGTTTTTTTAGCTTACCTTGAACATTTTGAGCTTGTTTGGAATGTTTTCACTCACTTGATCACTTGATGACTTGATGTTTTCCGAGAGAAAGCTCGAAATGAACTGACGTATTCTTCACTTCGAAGCATGAATATTTATATCTGAATATTGTTTGGATTGAGTTATTTGCATGTGGCTTGTTTTTCATCCATCTAATGATAATTTTCTCATTACTCCAACTGTAATGACCTAGTCAGTGTATGAACGCCGTGTTTATTACGGCTGAACTTGAGCCCCCAAAATAATGCGATACTGTGATCCACTTTTTGAGTCTATTTGTGTGCAGTGGTTATTATCTTCTTTTGCGCTTTGACGCATCGTTGTGTAACAATTGTTGGCAATCCTTTTCCACCTTTCGCATTGACGCGAGGTCGCTGGTTGCAGTGATGTTTTATAGTGCTATATGTGATTCACGGCCGTTAGTTTTTGCAAATCTTTCAGACTGTTCAGAAATAATTGAAGATGTATGCAACTATTTGCCCCTCAATTTTTTTTGGGAGAGTGAACTAAAATTTTGGTTAAAGTGTAGAGCTTTACAGCTAGACATTTTTGAGGATGTTTATTTTAAATATGCATTATGGTTTCTTTAAAAAATAGACATTTTTTATCATGGTTGGATAGATGGATATTTTCATAATTTGTGTAAGATTTTGTATATTCTGTTATATTTCTTACATTCCGTAAGAAGTTTTTAAAGATATCCGTTACATTTATCATATCTGATCATAGGTTTGTAAATTTAATGGTTTCCAATAAAATTTAGATTTAACACATTACGATTTTAGTGATTCCATACACATACTATGCAGATTTTTTTTATTGATGGGTTAGATTTGATTAGAGTTGGTTAGGGATGGGTTAGAGATATCCTATTTTATTTGGTACTGACTAATTATCAACCGTTGTAAGAGTTATCTCATTTGTATACAGTATAGGCGTAAGTAACTTATATTATAGGTAATAAATCATAAAAACACTACCACCTTCTACCATGCAACGATTTAGAAATAAGATAGAAGCTCTACCGTCATCGAAGGTTGCATCCAAAGAAAATTGTCCGATAGTTTAATTTCAATCACAGATAGGTTTATTCGTAAAAGAGCACGAGCAATGCGATGAAGCCTTGCAGCTACAGGAGGCAGTAACTCTGCACGGGCTCACCCAACAGTATTTGCAGTAACGATAATAAATAATCTTTCCTCTACAGAATGCGGGTCTAGCATGGGTTTGAGTAATCTAGATAATCTCAGTGGCCTTTTATCACGACCAGCCATGTAGGTGTGCATCACATACACTCTGCCAGTCCAGTCCAGGCAGTGGCTTAGTGCTGCTTCCAGACCTTGGCGTAGCTGGTGGCACCCTTGCCGTAGTGGTCACCGGTGGCGTACGCTCCAGCGTAGTTACCGATGTAGCCGTACGCGTTTTGCTGGTGGTGCTTCACCGGTTCCGGATGGTGGGCATGGCCGAACTTCTTCACGACCGCGTTGAAACCGTTGTGATCATCGGAGGTATACTCGACGACGCGAGTCGTACCATCGGCTTCCTTCAGCATGTATCCGCCTGGAAAATGCGACAGATCATTCGATTAATTAAAATACGGCCCAATGTGTTCCGGTATGTCGGGGAGAACACGATCTCGTACCCTTCACGACATCGCCGTCACGGAATTCCCACTGCTTCTTGTGGTCACCGGTATGCGGATCGTCGACACCGTACTCGAAGCTGTACTTGGGGTACGCGTTGTACTCGTCGTACTTCTTGGCGTATCCAGAATCGTACTGGCCGTATTGGTAGTTGTCGTACAGGTGGGAACCGTGCTTGCCGCCGTACAAGCTGCTGTAATCGTTGCCCTCGCTGTAGCTCGTGGCCGGCGCCTCGTGATGGTACTCGTGCGTCTCACCGATGTACTTGTCGTTGCTCAGCACCAGCGCCGGTTGGTGATGGTAATCTTCGAGCAGCTCGACCGGGTAGTGGACGGCCTGGAGCTGAGGTTCCGGTGCGTGATGCACATGCTCGAGCACGTGTTGGTGCTCCGGAACGTGGTGATGCTTCGTCACGAATGCATACTGAGCCGGTTCAACAGGAGCCGACTGGACAGCCGTCGCGGCCAGGATGGCAATGGCAGAAACAAACTATTAGAGCAAAAATGAGACCAAACGAATATTGCGTTAGTTTGAAGCACTGAGCAAATAATTCCGTATTGTTTTACTAATTTAAAGAAGGCTGTAGAAGTACATTCTTGTAGGTGAATTATTACAAAATTTCATTTCAATTTCATATTAAAAGTTTATTACAAATCAATCAAGTCTCCACCCTCAATCTGCCAGAAAATTTAGGCGAATGTTTGATTTATATTCATGATATCGTTACTCTTGTGCAGCTCAAAAATAGCAAACAATAAATAAGTAACTTTAGTATTTAAAATTGCATAGAATGCAGAGAAGTTTTTGGTTTGTCAAATTAACATCCTCAGAGCGATTTACACACGAAAGCTTGAAGTATTTTGGTATGATGTTAACTATCTGTACTCTTTCTAAAGGTACTACAACTTCACTGCACTGTAAAAATAATTATCACGTGTCTTCACAGTCACACATGTCTAAGAATTATTCTGGTTTTAGTTTACGATCCTTGCCCTTAGCGTGTGCACTTATTCACATAGAAACACTCACTCGCAACATTTTCCAACACTGAAGTTTGAGCTTGCGCTACAACAAGAAGAAATCAACCGGCTACCGTTGTTCTACCACTGAGAGGAACTACTTATGACTCCGGAACTGCCACTGTGTCTGCACTGCACTCGTCTGATGGTGTTCTGTACCCGGTCGAACGGTTTTATATGATTTGGCGCATTTTTCCACCAGCGTAAGGCAGGCAACACGTACTGAAAATCCAACGCCCCAGCGCCGTATGCGCCATTGATTCTCGAGGACATCCCAACCCTCCGCACCGTATCGCACGCTTCGGTTCAAAGAACTTCAAAAACGGACATCAACGGCAATTAATTGAAACATGAAGGCTTGCAAACACACAGCCACATTGTTGCGGCTGTGTGAGTGGTTGTGTGTACCCGTGTCTGCTGAAAAGCTCACGTTCTCGCGCTGAAACGAAAAACTCGCGGCCATAAACATTAACAACACAGCGAGCGCGGTGCACAATGGATGGGCAATTTTCCACCGTTTCCACCGCTTGCAACGACAAGAAGAAGGAAAAAAAAACTAGTACTGCCCCTAAAACGTTTGGCAAAACTAGCGAAAGAAACCGTAAAGAACTGCGTCAGTGTGTCAGGTGGCTCGTGCCGAAGGCATTGAGATTAATTTCCACTTCCACTCGCGGAGCGTGGAAATGGTGGATGTTGAAAAACGCTTCACGCACGCGCGTTCCAACCGTGGCTGCATCTGTGCCGAAGCGGAGCGAGATCGTAAAGGGTGAACGACGAAGTGTGAAGAGTGTCACACCCTTTACGACCTGGGTGGCGGCTCTCTCCGGCCTCCATCGGAAGGTGAGACGAACTCGCCCCCAGTCTCGGCCGAACGAATAGTAAGTCTAAGAAAACATTTCGGATTCGGAACGTTCGGAAGCCGGGCTGTTTTTTGGTGTTGTCTGTTAGCTTCCGAATTTCCCTTTCCATATGAGAACAGCCGAGATTAGTAACAGTGGCTTTGTTTTGACTGCCTGTTAGTGCTTTGTGTTGAGCAAGACATAAGAATACGTACACTACACACATGAAAGCCCTTCAAGCAACTCATTGCCAAAAAAAGCGAAACAAGCATGCTCCACATGTTTGGCGTGCATTAATTTGTGATGCAGTTTTTTCGGTGCAATAAGCCACTTGAAGTGTTAATTAGCCTCCCTGGGAAATGATAATTAAGCCACATTCTAGGCGGTGCTTGCGTGCCTCGTGCGTTTCTGTGTCACTCGGGCAGCGGCTGTGGAATGTTGAAAGTCGCCCGCTGGAAACGCTCGCCACGAGCACGATCGCGTCACGCAGGAAGTGCCCTGTCGTGATCTTGACCACGATAAGTGAAGGGTTAGGGTTAACGAAGGCAATAAATTGAACGTTTTAATTGTTTGCATCGGATTTGAGGGTTCCATTTCGCTAACCGTGGTCAATTTATTAAAGCGAACATAAATCATCGTCGCATGCTAACTCGTTTTCATATCCTACAAACAAAACTTTTCCGACACGTTTTATTGAATCCCTCGCTCGATTCGCTGTTATGATTTTGGTGATTTATCTTTTCGTCTGTTAGATAATACCGTCCCAGCAAGCATATCGGTGTGCTGGACGCGCCAGTTGCATAAATTGATTAAATCATTTATTTTTATTTTTTCTTCATCTCGTTCATTCGCCGCGGTCCACATGGTTATCGACATGGTTTTCGCCTCCACACTTTCGGTTCGAGCTCGAGACATATATATTTATTAATTATCAGCCCGCTCTGTCGGGGACGCTCTGACTCGAGGCGGAAATGCGTCCGTCAACGCAACGTTAGCTATGGGGACCGGAGTGGGTTTGCGTTGATGCTCGTAAAATATCGCTTTCCCATCCGCTGCAGCTGGCAAGTGCACTGCTGGGTTCTATCGTGTTGAATTAATCGAGTGAAAAAAGTGCTAATCAATCCATTTTATACAGTATGGGGTATTTAAAAAAAGAAAATTTTCCACATGTTCATTAACTTACAGTGTAAAGTTTAAATCAATGCATAATAGTACAGTATGCATGTGGAACATAATGACCTTCTTTACGACGAAACCAAGGCTCTTATGAGGGTTAGTGAGTCGAAAATGTGAAAATAAGTGCGTCAATTAAATGAGTACCGAATCCGGTGAGTTCAAGAACCGGTGCAATTTAATTGGCACAAGCGATCATTAACCAATTGCTCCATTTTTTATTTTCTAACACATTACCCAATCCAGCTAAAATCGTTCTATGCGTACGATCTCTCTCACACTTTTGAGTTTGAGCTTACCCCGTAGCCTACTACGGCCTTACACATCTCATTTCAGTTTTGGATGGAGTCAATCCCGCTTGAAACCGATGCGACGGAAAGGTGAGTTTTTTTTTGTGTAGTTCAGTGGTATGTGATGAAAGTTTGACGTCGCGCCATGACCAGCGCAATTTTCAATGTTTCGTCTTTCAAGGCTGGCTCGGTTGGAAAAATGGAGGCAGAGGAAAAACATTGTCACGCTCTTCGCTAGACCGTCTTGGCTCAAGGTGAGCTATGTCGAGCTTTTAATGTTTTGGGGGAGTGTGGATAATTTTAAACAAAAACTACAGCCTCATCTCATTAGTCATGTAAAAATGTTCATCTACGCTAAGTTATTTAAATTGTTAAAAAAGTAATTGAATAGTAATTGAATTGAATATACAAGCATTTAAAAAATATTTTTCATCACTAAAGTAAGTGTGCAAATAATAAAGCATACTGCAGCATTTGGTTACCATGACGAATGAGTTGAATATTTCCTCACTACGTTGGTATATGTTGTCCAAAAAAAGCCACTCAAGATTTGCAACAACAAAACACAACCACATGCGATTTGCATCAACGAACGTTATCGTGGTGCGTAACGATAACGCTTCTTGTTTCGATTGGCGCAAGTGAAAGATTGCTTGCTCACATTATAGCGCACCCCTGGCAAAACTGGTAAAAAAGGGAATGAAAAGCAAGAAAATCTCGCAATTTTCCCTTTCAACGCCCCCGGCACGGTTGCATTTGCCGATGGTTGGAGCACATTGCTTGAGCTTCAAATTTATCCCTTGCACATTGCAACCACTTTGTCATCGCAAGAACCGAATCACCACACACACAAACGCTGTGGACAGGAAAATTGACCAAACTTATGACCAATCGTGAGGCAATCGAGTTAAGAGCATATGAGCATTGGCGATAGTCCAGTCTTTGGGAGGGGGAGGGGAGGCGGGGGGGTGGTAGATACAGGTACTTATCGAAATGGGTCCAGGGTAGTTTATGTGGACTAGTGGGAGAGACTGTTCGATGCCCTACGATTAGCGAAACATGACAAAAGGCAAAAAGGGAGTCTGGGTGAATAAAAAATCATAACAAATACGTTGCACTCCCTTTGGGTGTATTTTCTTCTTTTCTCCCTATACGCCACTAGCGTTGAAGACAAACACATGCTTCTGGTGATGTTTTATGCTCGCCTTTTCGGGGCCACTGGGCCACCGTTTCGATGTCAGGTATTGTGTGTTTTGCGAGATGTTTTTTTGTGTCTTTTATATCTGTTATGTGTGCGTGTGTTTGTGTGTGTATGTGCAAGTGTGACACATGAGGGAAAACGCGGTTTCGTGGTTCTCCGGAGCCGAGCCGATGGTTTACTATTGCCACATGCACATGCCCAATGCTCCCTCCACGTCATTGGGCAAGGGCTGTTCCGTGTTATGGATCAATCGTAAAAAAGGCCTTAATTGCTGCTGCTGTGGCTGCTACTGCCTCATCGGCTGTAGGCTGATCGATCGCTTTATTTCGTTATGAATGCGGGCTCGGCCGAGGGAACCCTCCGATCGCGGTTTGGATTCGTTTTGGAATGGTATTCCACAAAACAGATGACACTTTAATAACCGTTTATTGGACGGTGACGTATGATAATGATGGGGGTTAATTTGCTGGTGCGTGCAATTAAAAATTTCTTCAAATTGATTTTTTCCCCACTGAGTCCATCGTTCCAAACAGGGCTGGAGCATGCTGTGTTGCGTAGGGAAATGCGATCGAGCGAGTTCGATTCAATCTCATCAATTTGAGAGCTAAGCAGGGCGCGCTGTGCGTGTGCCATTGCGTATTGGTAAGGTTATTATTTGTTTTCGTTTTTTTGGGGCTATGCTTCTTACGAAATGCACGCACGAAAGGGACCTACTTAGTTTGAAAGTTTTTTCGTAGAAGTACCTTGAATAAAAAACATGTTTTTTCGTACAATATTTTTATTTATAAATCAACTACGAGTTTCATCATTTGTACTATTTTAAATTCTATAAGATGTTGGTTGAGCGATTGGTGTGACATTTAAATAGGTTACATCGATTGATGTGTTGTGGCTGTTTTGGTAGGTGAAGGAATCTATAAATGTAGTATTATACAGAGAACATAAAGTTTTAATTTAAAACAGCATAAATAGTTAGATTAACTCTTGTTAATTTACAAAAATACACATCTCACTCTCGTTAACGGAACCCTTTGTAGCGCCAGCATAAGTTAAAGTTTTGCATATTTAATGTACACCAGCTAAGCGCGGCTTTTTGCGCACTCAATGAGCCAAGTTAATTTAATTCGCGGAAACAAATCGTGAGCAAACGCGTGCCTAGTGCGGTGTGCTACCGCAGTCCGAACGGCCGATCTGACGGGTGGCCGAACCATTGACTCCGTGCAGAACGACTGACCTACTTCTGAGCCGGACTGAAGCCTCCTACTCCACAGAGGGATGGAAAGTTAAAAAAAAAAAAGCTGGAGCCTTCAGTGGATTGATGCAATAAGCGTGCGCGAATGAAGCTGAAAGTGAAAAAAATTATGTTGAACTTGAATTCGATGCTGTTGCTGCTGCTCGAGCTGCTGTTGGTGCCGGTGGTTTGTGGTGGGTATTGCGGGCGGTTCGATGCTATTAGCTATTTTCTTTTGCGCTCCACTCGTGTCCCCCTTTTTTGCTGCTTGCTCCACTCTTCGCCACTATAATGGTAACGTTCCTACTCACTCGTTCGCTCGAGTTTTGAGCTGCAGGTCCAGCGATCGAAGTTTTGTTCAACGCAGCGCTGGTGTAAGCTACTCAAACGAGCGTCGAGAGGCTCGGTTGGAGATTGGCGCCGGTACAACATTTGTTTGTTTGTGATTAATGAGAGTGAGAGATTTTTCCTTGTTGACGGCTGGTGCACGCTCTTGTGCTCTCGAGCACTTTTTCTTATATCAGACCCTGTTCCAGCAGCTCGTGGCGATTGTTTTCCCGAAGATGAACAACAATAAAACTGGACCTGGATGGACGAGGTGGCCGATTGTGCAACGATGCTTCCCAGTTGAATTGGCTAGGAATTGGGTTTAAATAATGCATTATGTGACACATCGTACGACAATGTGTTTTGATTAGGCATAATGTTGGTTTTCCATGTACCACTCGTGCTCGTTTAACGAACGAGTGTATGTTAGTATAATCCTCGCTCGCAATGCGACATATGGTAATTAAACATAACATTTTTACTATTAAATGAAAAGAGTAATAATTGGGAGGAAAACTCGGCAACTTCAGTTAATTGAATTTAAATTTATAAACATTTTTTATTGAATTTCCAGCTGCGAAACAGACTCGTCAAAGAACTGAAACAAAATTTTATTAAATAATATGACTGAGACTGACTTAGTTGTTGTCTCAAATTGTAGAGTAGTAGTAGCACTTCTCGTGAAATTAATTATCTGATTTATTCTTTGTGTAGCTTAAGGAAAATTGAATTTTCCCATTCAGTAGAAAAACTTTAAAGTTAGTATTTTCCACATCACGTGATTTTACTTAATTATAATAAAGACACTATTTTTTAAATAAAAAAATACCGTCTTTTATAAGCCATCTGTTTTCAAACAAAAATAATGCAGTAAAATGCACCCTAAATTTAGTCGTCTAGACGTCAGCTGTTTTCTCAGAGGAAGAAATGTTCTAAAAACGCTTAATGTACTATGCATTATTTTAGGATTTTCACATGATTTAGGTGTGAAATAGGTAAATAAGTTGGTGTGAATTAATTATTCTTTATCTAGAACGTTTAACTGTTTTGGCAGAGCAAAACAATTTAAAATAAATAAATAAATAAGACGGGCACATTGCTTCAAAGCATGTACTAAAACGCTTCAAACACAACGTTTAAGCTCCAAGCTCATGCCATAAAAAAGCTGCGAAAGCTTTCCTAACGATCGAAGCTTCGTACGCTTGAAAGCACGATCGTTTCCATTTGTTTTCTCTGGCGCATTGCGCTACATGCATTGTGCTTTGCTTTGCCATTCCCACAAATGATCAATCGATCATCTCCAGCTCGTGCGTGCAACAGTTGATTGAACCTTTCGAGTGGTTTCGGTTATAAAGGCTTTGCCCTTGAACTTAATGTGTTTCGTTCACTGCTTTGCGATGGTTTGAAGGGTGAGGTTGAGCTGTGCAAAATTAAGGTGCAAACATATTTTTTACGAATTTCGCTGGATCATCATCAAACTTGTTTTTCAGCGTTTCATAAAATCATTTCTTGATTCGATTCTGGAGTTGGAATATAGCTTTTTTAGTACAACTAAGCATCCGAAGACATTACATCTTAATTTAAAATTACTTGAAATTATAGTTAAGATGAAAACATGGATGAATGAAGTCATTTGCTAAATATAATAAAATTTGTTGAAATTTTTTTTATATGTTATTACTACATTAATCTTGACCGAACAAAACATCCTCAAGGTTTCCAAATTCGGAGGCTATAAATCACCATTTTTAACCTTTACCTTTTTATGCATAATTAACTAATTATAACTATTTAACAAAATATCGATCCTCGAAAACATACCCGATATCCGGCAGAACAGCGGTACCACGTTATATAGATTACAATTTCTAGTTTTTAGGTTTTGATAAATCTCTAGTTTATTAGCATGAAAACACGGTAAAACAAAACAACTTATCACCTAACATTGGCTGATGTCACGCAAGTAGATAGGATCATCGAACATGGACGTGGGAACTCCTCCTTTATGTAACTTACGAGGTTCGTGGTGGCTTTGGGAGACAGACGATCGCGTGCGTTTTGTTTCGTTCCATTCAAGGGCTTGGCTACAATTTATGAACGCCTTGCACGAAAGCGACCGGCTTAGTGTTCCAAAGCGGCTGCGGAGGAGGTGTTCGTTTTCCACCGGTGTGTATGTTGTACTGTTGTGAGCTTCCTGTCAAGAGAAGAAAGAGAAAACTTGGTGTGAACGATTCACGTAGAAGAAAGCACAATGCTAGAACTGACAAACTGACCTGGAGCCGTCGTTTTGATAACCGTTCGGAACCCACTGTCTCCGTCGACCTCGTAATGAACCGTCCGGACGTATCCTCCCGGCTCCAGGACACCATATCCACCGTGAACATGATCACCCTTCCGGTTCTCCCAGTGATCGAGCGACACCCCGGAAGGAGGGTGATCGATGTAGTACCGAAACGAGTAATCAATCTTAAATGGTAAAATACATCATTTAGAAAATTGCTCTAGTTAACTCTAGTTAGTTTGTACGCGTGGGCCTCATCTAATGAGCTACTCCAGTACCTAATTGAAACATAATTACTGTTCTCGAAATGCTCTCCAGATTACGGTATCGCCAACAGCGCACGGCTTATTAGCTCAATAAGCCTTCCCACTCTCGAAAAAGGACGGTCGTGGCACGTAAAGTGACTGCCAGCGGCAGGTTCTGGTTGCGATAGAAAAGTTCGAAATCATTCAGTCAACCCGCGGGGGTCCAATCCTAGGGTGATTTACTTTTGCCTGCAGTGGTATTTCATTTTTTTTCGCTAACCATGCCATGGATTTCTGGCCAAGCGATTTTGCTAGATGATATGAGCAGCTTTCGCTAATTGAAAGTAATTTAAGCGTCGCAAATTCTCGACGAAAAGTTCAACCACTACCGCCGAAGTTACACAGTGGGTAAAGGATGAACAAAAAGAAAAAAAATCAATACTATCATAAGTTTATGTTTCTTTTTAAATTAAAAGGTTGTTTACTTAACATTGAATAAAATATAGTGAAAAATATAATTGTTTCACAACATAAAATTGTAAGTGTAAATTAAATTTATATTATTTGACCAACATTTACCCACAGTGTGCTTAGGCGCCGTCGTGAGCAACGACTGCAGTGTTATCTTGAGTAATTTTTTCCATGTATCCAAGCGCACGAATGCAACCGCAGTTTGATTTATCGCAGGTGCTAGTGCAGCCAATAAGGCATCCAGCCTGTGTGTTTCACGATTAAGCAAAACCCGAGTTTTCGCATTCCCGCAGCTTGCTTTTGGCCACACCACGACTTGGGCACAACTTGCTTAGCTTAATTATTATTTGATATGTAATCTCGTATCGCATCTTGTTATTTACACCACACACGAGGCGAGGATTTTTTCTTCGCGCCAGCTGGTTAGATTTACCTCGGCATTCTGCTGGTAATTTGACACAAACTCGACCAAGTGTTCGCCGGCTGTCAGCAGTACGAAAAGGTGAGCCACGAAGCCAACGCACGTCACGCACGCAAACAGGTTCATCTGAAAAGATGTAAAGATGGAAAATGGAGTAGACTGTGGGATTTAATCAAGTTTTTTAAGCCAAGTGTACTAACTGGCACGCGAAATGTTCTTGTTCTGGAGATGAGATATTTCAGATAGCCGGTTTATTCCTTTGTTTGGATCGTTTGTTTCGGAACTGGTTCTTGGTGAATCGTTCTGAAATAGAACAAGATCGCGTGATATTATCATCATACGCGACTGAGGGCTTTGCAAATCATTCCACCAACAAACGTTGGAATGATCTCCGCGTTAAGAATATTAACTTCCAGTCAGAACAATAGTTGGACGGATGAAAAATGTTCTCCTTCCTGTCATAAAGACAAGCACACGCGGCCGCATACGCTCGAGCACGAATCCACCAGAAATAACTTCCCATGTTCATCGCTCAGCTTCATCGCTTAAAGTTCAAAGACTTGAGCGACGGCTGCTGCTGCTGCGCGTGTCATTTACCTTTTCGCGGCACAACTCCGTTCCGTTCACTTGCTCCTGAATTTAAGCATTGACCTTGGTATTTGCGTTGTCGTGCAGGACGGTTTGGTGAAAACAACTTATTTTGTTTACGTTTTACCCGAGAGCGTGGTGTTTCAGCATTGCCTCCCATTGCAGTCGTTCCTTTTGCCGTGCGTTTAATTCGATAAAAAAAAAACTATCGAAAACAAAACAAGCTCCCGCTTCCCGTAGGAACAGACTTGTAGGTCTACTGAAGCAGACTTCACTACAGGAGGATCAAATTGGCGTGGGTTGGACCGAAATGGGTTTGACATTTCGGTGAATATGTATCCGACTTCCGACCGATGTATTGCTTCGTTAATTCTTCCCGAAATTTTGTTTGATTGATCGGACGCTAAAGTTCAGTTGTTTCGGGGGGATTTTTTGTAAATGATTAAATTTAAGCCACCGTTCATGGGTTGCTATTGGAGGTGAGTCAGGTCCGTGATGGTGTTCAAAATAGCAGAACGGATTACACGTCATTGAGTTGGCTTTTTGATTACAGAATTTATTGCACTTTGTTGTTGAGAATTTGTTAAAAATTTTTGTGAATCATCGCAATTAATTATATCCAATACCAATAAAACCAATAAACCGTACGGCAATAAATTTTAGGAAGCAATAATATTAGATTGTTTATATCAGTGCAATTTCTTCATTTGCGTTGGAGGTGCAGAAAATAATCTGAATAAAAAATAACTATTATTATTATATACACAAACATTATATTGATACGCCTTTCGCGTATTTTAATTGTGAATTGGGTCAATAAAACTTACTTTAAAAAAAAGCCACCCCGATCCTTGACTGTTAGGATCCCAACCTTCCTAGGTCGATTGATTATTGCTTCGTAAACAGTATAGAAAATTCATTAATCTTGCTATTGAACCGTCACGACTTCCTTCCCACAGATTCCGCACTAGATTAGATGCTCATCTTCACACAACACAAATCACATAGTTCTCGAATCGCCAATCGATTCAATACCACGGATGACTCAGTGTAGATCATTCAACCATCCCATGACGAATCGCTTCACAGTGCTGCAGGTTGCTGACCCACGGGGGGCAGGGTTTTTCCCTTGCGACGCACGGTGAGAAGGTGCGAATTTGAGCGATTGTTTGTTTACAGGAAACGCAAGCCATGGTTTCGGCTGGGGGTGGTGGAAGCACATGGACTAACGGTGGCTTATTAGGATGGATCGAGGTTCGTTAGATATAGCCGCCGGAGCGATACTTGACATGTTGCCGACATTGATGAACGTCTTCTTTAATGTGGCCCTCGTCTGATGTTCATCTCTATCGTTTTCCTGTCCACCAAGTGACACGAGGAAACGGAACGTTCGTTCTTTTTTTCCTTCGTGCGCTGCTGCTGACTACTTAGCCGTCTTTTAATGGGCACTCATTAATGATGCGATTTTTTTCCCCCGATCCTCGCTTCCTCCTAAATAAAACTCATCACACTCTCGCTCTTCTGCCCCGGGCGAGTGGTTTTGCTTGATTCCCTCGGGCTAAAATTACTTCCCAGTTGTGTTTTTGCTCCTTTTTCTCTTGATTGGTTGTTTTGTTTCTGCCATACCGTTTCCGACGCTGTTGGCATGAACTTGGCATTGAAGCGCTTTGGCATGACCGCGGGCAGGGGCTGTCATGTGCAAAATAATGAGCCACTCAAGGCCAATCGAGCAGCGCGAGCGTTGCAGGGAATTAAACAACCAGCCAAAGGTGCGACATGTTTCATTTGTTTGCTCGGTGCGGCGAGAGGTCTGGGATGAACCAATTTTCAAAACCGGTACGCTTGCTCGGTGTTGTCGCTACCGTGAACGATGCAAAGATCCGATGCGATCGCAAGACGATATGGTGTCGCGCTCAATTTCTTACCCGCTGGATCGGGTTTTGCATTGTTTCTTCTCATGCAAATCAGGTTATGATGAACCGATTTCATGGGTTGTGCGGCTGTATTTTTATTTACATACATCTTCACACCGGACTGTTCAAGGTTGGTATCATAAATGTCACACCCAGCATGGCTGCTGTTACGCCATAAGTGGCTCGCGTGGCAGTCGACACTGTAGCGGTAGATTTAAATCGCACAAAAATGGAATTGATTTTGATGAAAATAAGACAAAATCTTTATGATAAACATGATCTTTGAGAGTCAATTGTAGCAAAACAACGTTTCAATTGTATGTAAATGGATTTGAATTTGAATTTAAAAGATATTTTTAACATTTTGGCAACGAGCACGAAGAGCAACGTATATATTTTGAGGCTTTTAAAAAAATGGTATTGTTTGTGTTCAAACTGTAGCATATTGAAATCGGTAACAAACAATCCGTTAAAGAAGGAGCAAATATATTTTTGCCCATTATCATAGATCAACAAAATACGTATTTTTAGAACTTAAGCATTTCATACAACGGATTCCATAATTTATTATTACTACAAATAGCTTTTTTTACACGTTTCCATACCATCAACTTCAAACATACCTTTGTTGGTGATCTGCTTCGGCAGAGTCATCATTGTCATACATCATACCGTTTCGCAACTTCACCTCAGGCACCGTTGTGACCCGCTGAAAGCCACCATAAGGGCCGTTAATTTATTGATAACCATCAGCACCGTTACGGCGGTGACCTATGGGTGAGCCATACCATCACTTTAGTGCGGAAAATAATAGACTCCCGCGTACGAAGAGTTCGTGAACCCTATTCGCACATCCAAGCGCTGCTGATGGATTGATCGTAAAGTTGTGATCTTTATGTCGCTCGCGTTACAAGCGAGCAACAGCGAGACCGAAAAGTGTACAAAAAAACACGGCCCACAGCAGCCATTGTGCGCGATGATCTCAAATGTTAATTACTTTCCGGAGGGCTTGGTAGGCTTGGTCCGGTTCAGCCCATCTCAAGCGTATCGCCTCGTCCGTCCACTTGGATGAGCGAAGGTCATCGGATGGCTAGTTTGGGGATGGGTTTGGGTAGAGCCTTTTTTTTTGTTGTTGTACGTTAATCATTTCCCCTGTGTGAAGATGATCGGGTCGATTTTCGGCCATCACAATGCCTTCTCGGTGCAGCAAATTAGTCCGTTATAATTAATTTTTCACCACCCAGATGACGCTCCACCACCGAAGCGCCGTAGATCAGGGTTGGCTAGTGGAAAGGTCATGGAAAAGATCACGGATTATCGCGTACGAATCAAGTTTACGAGTTTCGGCTTGAGCCGGTGCAGTAAAAATCGTAAAATCATATGGAGTAAATTAGCGTTCGGTTCTAGGTCTTATCGCGTGTATGCCTGATAAGTGGAAAGATTTGAATTGCGTAGCAGCGTAGCGTCAAATACTCTTGTAGTTTATTTTAGATACTCTGCCTTTGGTTTTTTTATTAATAGTATATTATGCTAGTGATTAATGAGCCATAATCAAAGGAAGTCGCTCTGGATAGCAATGCAAAATAATTTGATCATTAATAAACGTCACTTTCCCTTCGAATAAGATCGATTAGTCAACATCATATGATAAATTCCAATACAAATATCAATCAATGTTCTACCCATGTGCATTAAATTTGCTGACTAATTAAAGTACGATTGAAGATCACTTTGATCGTACCAAAAGAAGTCTTAAAATCTAGCACTATTACTCGCGCAAACCTACGCTACGTGACGATATTGCAGAACGCCCTGAAAGGGAATGGAAGTTATGTTTCCCCGGTGGAAGAAATCGATTTGCTCACTGTCGATTATGGCAAATGTCGGGAGTGGATTTGTGCTTGCGAATGCAACCGAGTGATGAGGATATGAAACTGCACCGGTGGACGCAACCGAACCTCCGTTCAGGGGTTCAGGTGTTAACTTCTTGCGCTCCATCCAAAGCTCGCGTCACCAGCACCAATTCAGGACGCAAGCGATTTGGAAAATTTAGGTTGCCTTCATTTTCCGCCCATTTCGGGCGTACGGCAGCGGCCTTCCGTTTGTAAGGCTATCGCGTCCGTTGCATCGCTTGCAACACGTGATGCCGGCTCGAGCCTCCACGTGGAAGTGGAGAATAGACACAAGCGCCCGTTCCACCGTGGCAGGTGGAACCGGTCGCTCGCCGATGCACAAAATCGCACGCTGCATCGGGCGGCTTCATCGGTGGACCTTGTCGCCATCGCTAACCTTGCGGCTAATAAATTTTCCTTTATGGTTGGGTTATTAACAATTTATCAACCCACTGGGCTTTGGAGCGCCACACCGTGATTTGGCGATCGTGTCTCGGCAAGCCTGGCTGATTGAAGCCAACCGATTCGAATCGAAACGGTCGTTTATTCACCGCACACCACAATTTTCCGCAACACCCTGAGCTGGCCATCATTTATCGATCGCAGAAAAAAAAGATTGCAATACCGAGAAGGCATCAGGTCACAGGCGCACTTTGAGCGCACGATAAGGATAAGTAAGTTTGATGGAATGAATACTTGAAGCGCACTTTGCGC
The DNA here is from genome assembly GCA_000473445.2 of Anopheles farauti. Taxonomy (NCBI): domain Eukaryota; kingdom Metazoa; phylum Arthropoda; class Insecta; order Diptera; family Culicidae; genus Anopheles; species Anopheles farauti. Next base: position 19,431,268 of record KI915041.1, read on the forward strand.
ATATGAATCAGATGCTGAACCGAAATCGATCGTAAATCTTTTTAACATCTCATAAAAATGGTTTATGCAACGATTGTGTGGCGCACTCGCACTGGCAGGTGTGTAGATTGCCACCGCACGGTGACCTGATGTTTATGGGCGAGTATCCGCCGGTGAAGGTTCATTAAGCGCTTACGATGATGATAATGACAAGTCGCCGGGCGTGGCGTGGCCAAGTAGCGCACCGAAAGAAAAGGGACTATTGGGCGCTCCATCGGATAGATTCTGAGTGTTTAGGAAGCCTTTGCGTGTAGTGTTAATTGAAACCCCTGGCGATGGGTGTTTTTGGGCTTCTAACGACGTAAACCACTTTGTCCGTAATGAATAATTCATGCCATGTGTGCATTATAAGGCTTGTGCCGCATACATTGTTGCAAATGTAAGAAACTTGTCCGTTCCTCGCTTTCGGAGGCATTGATGTCTTTTGTGTTGGTTTGTTTTACAAAATGATTCATTACTATTTAAAATTTGTATGCCTGAAGGAAAAGCTGCTGTATTGAATTTTATTTCTTGTTAATGGTAAAGAGGATTATGAAAAAATACTTGTTTGTTTAAAATGCTAAAGTTTACATCTAAATTACATACTTTTCATAAATTTTGAAATATGAAATATTAAAATCATTTAATTTTTAAAGTTTTCTGATACAGACTTACATTTTGCTACGACAATAAAAAAGCTTTATCCTAAATTCTGTCTGATTCCATCTATACCCACAATTAACTTAATGGCTTAGAACCTTCAGTTCATAATAGTGTTCAATCAGCGATCATACGACGTTGTTTACCCATCAGCACACGTGCCAGACATCAAGAAGCAGAAACATATCAATCGGTTGCGGTGATGACGGTGCGGGATTTAAATTCGTGATCAAAGCACGACCATCGAGCGACACGTTCACAAACATCTGTTTCCCTGAACTACAAGGCTCCTGCTGTGCGTAGAGAACGCGATCAAAAGATTCACCACAACCCGCCACTACCAAGAGGTGGTGATTTGAATGTACAAATGGAGACATCCTGAACCGCATGGAGGCGTACCAATCATAAGCGGTGCACGATGCCGACAAATTGCTAGTTTGAATCACTTTACCGCCGGTACCATCATTCATCACATAGTCAAATACGATCAACAACGCGGAAAAAGGTCAAAGAGCTCTCCACACAAACCGGTACCGGGACGAACGTGTGAATTTCACGTGAAGGTTGTTCACAGCAGACGGTCCGATTTGCTCCGGTTTGCAGTGAATCGGAGCGAATAATTCACCAGGTAATAGAGTACCATATTTCGCGTACGGAAGGGGTACAAAAGCTATCTACAAAGATTAATGACTGGTGAAAATTGGAATTACCATTTAGATCGACTCTTTAAAACAACGAAACCGGAACACTAGCCGAACGGAGCGATTTATATTATTTTGCGCGATTTTGTGCTCAGCGCTCTCGTTATCACACAACAACGGCCATTCTTAGATAATTGATTGCGCGACTGTGCAATTTAGTGACGAAGCGGGTGGTCAAATTGCGGAAAACGCTGCCAGAGACTATCTGAGTGCATAAAGTGATAGCGATTTCAATTACACTAACGAGTTTGGGCAAACATTTTCCCATGCCCTCTTTCCACAGTCATCCATCCGTTACCAAACCGGACGTAGGAAAGAGTAAAATAATGAAGAAAAAACCATTTTTCCTCTGATGCTTCAAGTGCGCGACAATCAGCTCAAAGTAAAAGTTCGTTTAATCGCGCGAGAATTTTTCATGTCGCAATATCACAGTGATTCATAAATCAAGAAGCTTCCCAGATGGTACACCATTTCAAACCGATCAATCACGTATTTTACGGTGCTTCGTCAGTTGCCTCCACCAGCTGGCAACACTGTCACTGTTGGTCGGTTGGAGGTGGGTTCGTCGCTTGCGCTTCGGAATGGTTGTTCACTTCGCGAAACCTTACCGTATCACGATGGTGTAGAACTTCTTGCAAGGAAATTCACCAATGGCACTGAGAGGTGGGAGCACTCTGCACGCGCTATCGAATTACCACTCTGCACACCTTCCTCCCCCTGTCGCTAGTAACAAAGCGCGGGTCGCGAAATCACTAATTGAGTTTTTCTTCTGCTGCTGTTGCTGTTGCTGCTGCTATTTGTGATGTCCGCTTCGATCGTTCCCATCGATCTCCTCTTGCTGATCGTCTCGTAGCAACGCTCCCAGAGGGTGCTTTCTTCACTCGCGCCACTCGGGCACGGTCAGGCACAGTGGCGTCCCGGCACTGATAGGACAATTCACGTGCCCAGCTTTTGCGACGATGTGCTGATGTTGCAACCCGGAGCGTCGATTTGCTGACGACCGGTACCGAATCGATCGATCGGTGGATGATGAAACTCTGCCTGCCGTTCGTCTGGAGCAGCACTACAAAATTAGGTTTTCCGCGATGAGCTAGAGGGTTCCCTTCAGAGTGCGAGAGGGAGAGAGGGAATGTTGCTCGAATCGAATGTGCTGCGACGGGGTGTCTACGTGTTGGAGGTACGTGTGTGTGTATGTGGCACTGTGGCGTGATGGTGCGCCTAGGATCGCGACCGCACGCGGCCACGGCCATTAGGAACCAAGGCAAGGGCTTGCAAGCCGGCGAGCGAGAGTGAGTAAGTGAGTGAGTGAGTGAGCGAGACCGCCTCGTAGAATCTCCCGTGGTGGAAGATTGGCTTGGTGGAGATTGTAAAAATATGCGCAATGGAAGCGCAATCGAAGCACAATCAGCCCATCGATGTGAGCATCGTTTGCGAACCGATCACCGGTATTAACCTCCCGACGTGCCCGACGTAGAACCGACGATCGTGTAGTAAACAGTGTTGATGGCGGTGGTGGTTGCTGGTGTTGATGGGACATCCTCTCAAACCACCCACCACCCATACCACCCAACGCGATGTCTCCGCTGATCTGCCAAAGCACAAGCTTCGGAGAGCTGGCAAGCGTGTAAGGGTGTGAGTGTTTTAACTTTTATTACTAGCATTTTTTCTTCATAATTCCCCTGTACCGCACGGGTGAACATATAAAAATATGAGATAATATCTAGCGGCTGCCTAGAGAAGATGCGCTTTGTGTGCGGTTTCGAGACACCGAAGGGGTCAACGGGTAGGCTTCGAACACGGCACGGCACAATGAAGTAATCAACGGGTGGACCGAGCTTCACTTAGCCAGCGAAGGACATGCCTTGTACGAAAAGGTGACGGTCTTAGGTTGGGGTTTCGTTGGGTTGGAGTCGGTGCGTATGGAAGGTCTGTGGTAGCGAAGAAGGCCTAAACGGTGGTGTACTACAGTTTTGCTAAAATATCTTTAGAGCATAATTGCGGGTTCATATTGGCTGGCGGTGGTGTGGCTGTTCGTTTAATAGCGTAACGAAACAAGAGGGCTCATTTTGTAGCCAATTTGTAGTCATAAAAAATATTTTGCGCTACGAAGATGCTTGTCGTTGATGACCATTAGATTATGTTTTTTTGTTATTTACATCGCTAAAAAAATGAGAGAGTATTAATTCTATTTTATTTTCTATCACATTTTCCACAGAGTAAATCGTTTTTCGGGCTTCAGCAAAGATTAAAATTAATACTGGAAGAAAGCGTTGGAAATACCCATTTAGAATCATTTTACTATTCAATTAGTAAGCAAACATTTTAAAAACAAATCATTAATAACTTGGCTTTTGTACAATTACAATCCTTTTACTGATGCCTTTATTTGCATTGATTGCCAGACCAACTTCAATCCATCGAACTCGTTCTCTCACGTTGCAGTGGATATCCTGCACCACATCACAAGCGCTTTAACACAAACAGGCAGCATTTTTCTAAATCGCTTCGTGATTAAACATTCAATACAAATTTATCCTCTCCACCACCAGCACCGCACGCCACGCCAGAGCAAATAAATCAAAAGCCCTGCTTTGGGTACCGCAAATGAAGACGCCACCACCAACAGTACCACCGCAGCGTGACATTCCACGCTCGTAATTGCATGCCGGTGCAGCTGTTTTGTCGATTGCCGTTCAATACCCACGTCAAAGCGTTACTAATCGTCATCGCGATGACTTTGAAATACGGTTGGACGATTGCGCTTCCCCACCGATTGAAAATCCCTTCCCAATTGAACAGCCGCTCGGATTTGAATGCGTTCTGTTGAATGTATTTAATCGTGTTTTATTAATGTAGATTCCATTGTGACACTTCCACTATGAGTCGAAGGGGTTTGAGTCGTTTCAGCTGTACTTCTTAAGCTTGCTGTAGCTTTGACCGACGGCGTGCAACGATTCTGCGCCATTCTCCTCCTTCGGTGACTTCTTGCTCACCTCATGCTCCGGGTGTTTCGGTTTGCCGATCTTCTTGACAATCGCTTCGAAGCCATTCTTGTCATCGGCCCGGTACTCCACAATACGCTGGGTACCATCCGGTTCATCCAGTGTGTATGATCCTGAGGTGTGGGTGTTACAGATCATGGTTAATCTTTCTCTTCACCTACTTCGACACCATCTACTGCAACGCTCTACTTACCCTTCACAATGTCACCGTCACGCATCTCCCACTGGCTCTTGTGATCTCCCGTCAGCGGATCCTTGACACCGTACTCGAACTGATACTTTGGGTAGGCGTAATAGTCCTGGGACTGATCGGCAAGCTCCGTACCCGCGTCGACTTCCTCCAGGTGATGCATTATTTTCTGTGGCTCATGGTTCTCTTTCGTCTCGTAAGCCGTGTGTGGCGTGATGTGTGCTGCCTCTACGGACGCCACGAGGCAGACTAGCGCAAGAACTTTGAACATGCTAAACACTTGAAGATGTACCTTCCGTACTGAAGCTTCCAAACTGGTCTGTTAACAATTTCGTAAGTAAACATCGCTTTTATAATAAGTGCAAAATGTTCTGGGCGCGTCAAAAGCAAGCCAATAGAAAGTGGGTGAGTAGCACGATGCGCTTCAGCGAGCATCGACGGTTGGGCTGGGTGTTCTAGGGCAAGACCTTAATTGTTGAACTTGAACAGCCGGCTGTTCACTTTCATCATCAACATACAAATACTTCTATAACGAGAACAAGCACGATTGGGCATTTGTAGTCCACCCTCTAAAATAATAAAAATTAATTGATCCATTCGGCCGAATAAAATGATCATAATATTTTACAAAATTTTGAAATGGAAAATCATCGACAATACTCATCTGAAATGTACATTAACTGAGAAATAATCCGTACCTAATTCATAATCATTTGTGATTGTTTGCAATTTGGCCCCGTTTTTTGCGTCAAGGCCACCGAAAGGATAGATTCTCACCGGTGAGCTTTATATTGTCCACAAGACCGCAGTTTTGCACACAACACCAGTACGACTGACATATGTGGTGTGTCAGCCGTCACTATGGCCGACGCAACGGACGATAGCAATTTGCATAGTGGCTAGTGGCCGTGATTGACATTGCCTGCAATCATGCCTCCATCGGCTAAGGGCACACCGGTGGCTTCTGTGCCATCGTCATTCAGCGTTTGTCGTGAGCGTGTTCGACCGACGTTACTCGCTGGACGCGCGAAGGTACGGGGGAGAAACCGGGGAGGAGGAAATGCATGTCGCTGAAGACGATATCGCCGGTACGATTGTACAATGAAGACCTCAACCGGTTACGTTGGCGGGCGAGTTGTTTTGCTATCTTCGGCAAATTGGCCGGTGACATTGGTGCGTGGCTGTAACTGAGACCTCAACTACTGGCCACTAGTGTGTAGTGTTTTTTGTGTACCTCTGAAAACAACGAAATCGTTTTTGATACGAACTGAATTATGTTGTACTCATGTATGCCAGATGTGCAAATTTTCGATGTATTTTTAAATTTTGTTTTAGTTGAGTTGGTTGTAAAATATCAGCAAAAAATCAATATATGATCGGGATTACTTTTAATCGATCTCTTAAATTGATTTGCTAGTCCTTATGACCATCGTTTACTCCGATCGAAGCACTTGACAGTGTGTTTATTGCCCTTTGGAATTCGGATGTACACCGGTTCCAGATCACTTGTCGTCCTTGTGATGAAATGTCAGCTACAAATTGCATCATCCAAGCTGCTCTCAAGAATGCACCAAGCACCGGACAAGGATAGCCGCACCGTACGACGCCCAAATCGGGGAAATAAAATCGCAAAACTCACTGCCCGGCCTATTTGTAAGCTCGATTCAGGCCATCCTTTTGCGGGCCGCTTGGATGCACCAGAACGCCAATGAACGGTTTGCCCTCGGGCAAAAAGATGGGCCTCATTGCACAAAAAAAACCTCAACGAAGAAGAGATAGTTGTCGCGATGAAGGAGAAGCAACGTCCGAACCCATTCTTCCATGGTCATCTGGCGGTGCGATAGGCGAGGATTCGACCGTTTTAAAAACAACCACACACACAGGATCCACATCCTTCCCGCGGGCATCAAAAACATCTCGGTTCCGTTCACCGTTCGCGCTTTCGCTTAAAGGTCAAGAACGAGTCGCAATCCGTCCGAACCGGGCCAGGGCGTTGGAAGCCGATGTCCGTGACGGCATGGCGGGTAGGGCCGATTGCTGCCGCATCTGAAGCAACTGGTTTGCTACACTTTAAGGTCTCGCGAGGCTCGTTAGCGAAGGAGCGTCCGGGACAATGCGCATCGTGCCGTGAACCTGTTTCTGCGGGACGTCGCCAAGAACTTCAGGCCGGGCCTTTCAGGAAGTGTTTTTCGGTGTTTGGTTTCGCTCGTACCCGGTCCCAGTCAGGCGTAGCGTAGCGTGATAAATAGCTTCCTAATCTTCTCGATTAGTTGCACTTGAGTGGCATTTAAGTTCGCGTTCGCGACGCGGTGCTCTAATAAAAAGCGTACGGCTTGATTGAATTTATGAGCGAATTGACAAATGCAGACCGGGCGCAGCAGTCAATTCCCCGTCGAAATGGTGAACCGTGCATCGTACGTGCTCGGATTTGACATAATGCACGTCTTAAGCACCAACCGCTACGCGATCTCTTCAATAGACACAATCCCCTTATTTGTGGTGCGAGCTCGAAATTTATTGAATTAGGACTTCAGCTCCAACGAGATGCTTTGCCATTTCCCAGCCACGAGCTACCTGTATAAGGCGATACATTCTAATTCTAGCTACCCACCGCCGCGTTATCTGGCCATGTCTGACAGTGACAGTGCGCAACCGGCTCAGAGTGTCGCAGTGCCATATGCAACCGCGAAAGATTGATCGGTGGTGGGCTGGTGGGCCTGGCGAGTGGATCGATGGAACTTCCCGTCTACACACTCGCTTAAAAGGCTTGCCAGCTGCCTTTTCGTATGGCGATCGATTTCAAAGACGGTTGGCGGCACGGTGCTGTTTGTACAGATGGGTGCTACAATGTTACACTTTGGCGAAGGTGTTAGCGGAGCGGCGAGTTCGATCATCGATTGATAAGTCCCGCGGTGGGTAAGCGAGTTCATTTGCTAGCCAGACTGGGGAGAAGGGGCGTGATTTGCAGTCGATTGTAGTGATTAAGGATGATTTATTGGTGGCTAGTCCGTTGAAGGTAGGTGCCGACGGGTGAACACAGTCGACAGTTGTTTAATTTTCTCTTCTAAAGCACTCCGTTCATTTGATCTACGGCGAAAAACAATGAGTGTGCTATGAGCTTAACGCGATTATAGCTGGAGGTAGGCATAAAGATAGAGCTGTTTTATGGTCTTAAACATATCTAGAAATTTTTATTCTAAAAAGTATGCTTTGTAACTTGAACTTTTACTATGACAATGCTGTAATTTGATGAAGTATACATAAATTTTATTATAATACTTAGATAAAAACCATATTTTTATTCAAGATTTTCGAAATACCAGCAAAATTAATGGGAGCACTTAATTCAAGTGCAGCTCTACGGCTATCTTAATGGTATTAATATTTTCGCTTAACCTTTGCCCTTTGCAGCATTTTGCAGCACTTAAAGAAAATCAAATGTTTATCTTCCCTACCACACCATAAAACACCTGTGCGGTAATGAAACACCTCGCTTCGTCACTTTTAAAAACCGTTCCTTTCATGCGAACCGCTCGGAATCTGTGCGCTTAAATACCATCCGCATTAACGCGTACCCCGTACACACCTTTTATGGAGAAATGTGCCAAAACTGTGCCGACTCAGGGGTGCCTGCTTACGAGGGAAAGAAAAAAAAAAACAAGACGCACCCCAAGCCCGTGCAGGCCAACGATAAAGCCCACGAAGGATGCGCCGAAAAGGTTGAACGCGTGCGCTGTGTCAGTCGAAGGTTACGCGCGGAATTCGAGCACGAAAAACAAAAAAAAAACGCTAGCTCCCAAAAACCATGCCATATCGTAAAGCAAAACGTATTTCGCGTTGTCGCAGGTTCAGAGCAGCAGCGAATTGGGTGGGAAAGTTTTTTTTCCCTCTCTCACGCTCCCTTTCGCAAGGAACGAAACATCCAGTCACCGACGAACGATAAGAAAACATATCACGCAGTTTGTGCAGAATCTGCACGAAAACCGCCCGCCGTTTGTGCGGGGAAGTTGCGATAAAGTTCATGTTCATGTCCTGTGCCGGTGTGGTTACGAAGATAAATGGCAATTGCCAAGGAGGGACAAGACGACAAGCCGTCTCGCACCGGAACCCGAGGATGAAAAGTGCAACGGAACGATCGCTGCCCGGGCTGCAACCAAGAAGAAGATGCCATCAGTTGCTTACTGAAGCCCTCGCCCTCGTACCCTCGTACCTCGATTTCGAGATCCTTATGTGATGTAAGCGAAACAGCAGAAGAATAGTAAACTCAACCCTTCGACTCGACGTGGGGCTCGTGCTTCAAATTTCACTTGCATCCACCACGAGGGCCGTTGCAGCAATGGGCCGGTGCACCTTGACGGTGGCATTTAGTATCCCGTTTCGGTGGATCTGCAAGCGATATCGGCAACCCTTTCGGAGTTGATGATCTTTCCTGCTAGAGAGTTGTGTTTCGCGGAATCCGAGAGCGAGCGAGAACGATGCTGGCTGTAAGAGTGAAATTTCAAGACCTTCCTGCAGGTCCTGCTTCCTGCGCCTTCCTATGTCCGGCTTCGGGTGACCCATACTTGCTCCAGTTACCAGGTCGTTTTTCTTCCCGTATCGCGTAAAGTTCAACCATCTTTCAACGTGCGGCGAGGAAAATGTCACACCGCCCGGGCCGGTTCGTGCATAAAAGGTCGTGTCGTGGTGATGGTGGCGAGGTCAGTCCGGACCGTCGAAATGGTCCAATTAAGATAATACTTTAGCGGCGTTGTTCGTTCCAAGCGAAACGCAAGACCTTGGTCGGTAATCTGCTGGATGATCTGTTGACTATTACTGATCGCATCTGTGGAAGGTCGTTGAAAGGCAGTCACATCTTCTCATTTAATGAATGTCCGCAAAATATAAATTTCAATCTATATTCGTCGCAAAACAACAAACAACAGTTTGGAGGTCGTTTACCTTTCTAAATCAATTAGATTTGCATAAATCTACCTACGCCGCATACGAGCGTACCAATTTGTAAAATCACAAGCAGCACCAAATGAAGCGTCACAGAATCAGACACGTGCCTTAGATCGAGTTTGGCGCATCATGCCCGTCATAAAGTGAATGTAGAGCAGCTTTCAATTCGCTGCTGTTAGTAAGAATATGCACCCGACACACGTTCACTTTCCGCCTTTTGATTGCAATGATCCACCAGAAGTTGTTTACATTTCGACCGGAGCAGATTCACTTGACTTTATGACGCTTACTTCTGCTAGAATAATGATGCATACCGCAATCGGCGATGGTACCTTTCCCTTTCGACATTGAGCGGGTTGATCCGCGGTGGAGCACATGGAGATGTGGTGGTGCTTAATGGCACCTGTTTCGAAGCCTACTGTGCTGTCGGTGACATGATAGGATGCTAGCTCATCTTTTTTTTCTATATTTTTTAACACATCTCGGTCGCTTGCAGCCGATGGAAGCGGGTACTGTGGTTTAATGAATAGTTGCAAGAAGAATAGCAATTACTTGAGCGCAAGAAGACCGCAGTGGAATGAAATCAGAACGAGGAAAAGGTCAATCGTCGAAGGTTGTAGACCGGATGGGGTTAAAACGTTCCAAATATTAACACACTGTCGTCATCGGTTTTATTGGCTTATTTGTTTGTTATTAATGTGATATTAACCGTGTTTTTTATTACTTACGTTTGTGATTTTGTAAAGAAATTAGTTGTCAAAAATACACACAATTAAATTAATGTTTGAGGTTTAACATTTACTTTATTTTATTTATTTGTCTCTTTATTTACATTTTTCTCTGCTCTGTTTTTATTTCGATTTTTGAAATGCTTAGAGATCAGCATTTATATTTGCTTCTCTAAACTAAATTTGCATCACCTTTTCCATTCGATACTGGATTTGACCCTCATATGTCTTCTCTCCGTTTGCGGCTACGTTTTCCCTCTCACTAAATCTAAGTGTATGAAATGCTTGCTTCACCGATGGTTTCGTTTTTTGCTTGCAAATTGTGTGCTGCCCGTGGATCGTACTGCTTTGTTTTCCCAGGAAATGTTTGACATGGCATGGTTTTGTGATTTTGTTCACTACATTCAGACATTTCCACTGGTTAAAGTAAACGCTCAATCACGCGACAGCTTTTAACAGAATAGGTAGTGAAATTTCGGTAACTACTGCAAAAACTCCAACATGCATGGGGTTTCTTTTCGCTCTACTTATTACCGCTCGGTCTGTTTTTTGTTACTCTTCAAGACACGATAGAAAGGAAGCGAATTGTATGACATGAACTCGGTTGCACTCGTGTTTGTGGATTTTTACTTTCTTTCCTAATGCTCTAGCACACACATGTGCGGTCCCTCAGCTTGTCTTCTTAGATTACACACTATTATTTACGACCATAGTTGAAGGAACGCTCGTGTAGTAAAACTGCTGCTTACTGGCATCATAATACTGTAAGTAAAGAAAGAGAAAAGCAAACGATTATGAGCCGAGGCTTGGATAAGTGCAAAGAGACGTTTCTCCCAAAAGCATAATTTCTGTGTACGCGGCTTTTGCCAAATTTTTCTTCGTTTTTTCTCTTCGGGTCTCGACGGTCAACACGTGGTATGACACTCCCTAAATGTCAGTTACATCACAGATCATCGTTCATCGGGTGCAAGTGCCAATTTCGAAGAGTTTTTCGCATTTTGGCACTTGAACGAGCTATTATCAGCAAGATGCAAGACGAGAAAACAGTTATCTGCACAAACAGGTACGTGACGTTTACCATAAGATCGGTGGTGAGAAACAAAAAAACAACAATAAAGTTGAACCTGTTTAATTATCGGTCACCGGCACGATGGTATCGAGAAACGTTTTATTTTTTGTTCAAAATGTCACTCTCGGATCGTCAGCTCGGTAGAAATTGGTACGGAGCTCGATCAAAATTCAATTTCAGTAACAAGAGCTCTTCAACAAATTAATGACCAACCAATCTGCTTAATGACGCTAAATTAAGCTCATTACAGAGCAATGAGTTCCTGTTACAGTGTTTTTTACGGCTCTATACATGGTTGAAAGTATTGTTTTTTTTTCGGGTCCGTCTGGTACCTTTAACCTGTCCTGACACTCGGGTTGAAAGTGAAAAATATTTTACTTTGGGTCTGTTGACAGGGAAAGCGAAATTTTGACAGCCCTAATTTTAACCATTACCAGGGAAACAAAAAAGTTAAGAGAAATTAATGTCCAATTATGTAGCTCCTGTATTTTTTTCACCAGGAGCCTTTCGATGGGAATATGTTGAGATAAGAATATGTAAAGCATTTGTTACATAAATCTTTGCGAAACGCTGTATTAAATCATAAACATAGCGCAGAAAAATATGCTACAATAAACTATTCCATTTAAATTACTTGCATACACACAACAATATCACAAAATATCGTGATATTGAAATGATGAAATCAAAAACGAAGCTCTCCAAACAAAACCCTTTCACTGTTAGCAAACGTGCGCAATTGAAGTTACACGAGCATAACTAATTGCTCGCATATGCTGGAATTGGGAAGAAAAAGAAACGACCGGGTGCAACCGTTTTCAAATTGAAACCCACTGCTCCCGTAGCCGTTCGCCAATCGGGCTGGGAGGTTTTCCCTGGGATTAGGTTCGGAGCTCTCCCGCACGTGACCGCACGAAGAACAAGGTGTTTCCTTCGATAGTTTCCATTAGTAACTCTCACAGTGCAGTTTTGAACGAGTTTCAACACAACCATGGTTAGATTTGTTCGCGTGCCAGCGATGAACGACGATGGCGCACGGGTTCGTAGCGGAGCTGAGTCCAAAAGTTCCCTTCATAGTCATCCGGTTTTGGGAGGAGACGAGATAAAGTGCCGACATCGCTGATGGAGAAATGAACCATGTCCGTCGCAATTACGTAATTGCAATTTGATAATCTCGCTTAGATAGCGCCTGGCTCGGGGAATGCATTTCGGTAGACAGGGTCGATTGATTCGTTCACCTGATCCGTGCCGTGATTAGAAGGTCGCGATTCGTGGGAGCGCAACGCGAGGCACGGGACACGGACGCATGCCCTAATCGTACGATCGGGACCCTGTTAAGGAAAGTTAATTAGCAACAATTCGATGGCGGTGTTCGATTAATTTGCCGTCGGGAAAAAAGTAGGGTGCTGCGACGGCGAGACGGTAGGCAAAAACGTCCCAATTTGCTCCTATACCGTCTGAACCCTAGAAGGGAGCGTCCGTGTTCATTACGGGGTCATTCATTAGCCACGCAATGGTTTCAGCATCCGGTAGGAGTTGGAAGAAAGGTGAGTAGTGCAAAAAAAACACCATAACGAAAGGTTTCTTGGCTCGATGGTTCTTGGGTCGGGAAGGGAAGCGGCTTATTATTAGACGCCTCGGATACGTTGGTTTCACGACCGTCTGGATCGTGTTCGTTACGGTGATTGCGAACAAGTGCTCTCACTCGCAGTCGGCTTCTCTTTCTGTTCCGTGCTTGTGTCATGTGTTAGCAGAGGTCGCCAGAGGCTGCACGGCGACAATCGCTACGAGCGCAGCCTCCGATGACATAAGCGCACACGAGCGCATAAGCAGACATCTGGAGCGTGTGCTTACACTTTCTTCGCGTTGACTACGGGTCGGGTGCTCGAGGATCGGGGAGTGGTTCGCTGGAGATCGGTTACATTCAGATGTAGAGCTAGCGAAGCGAAGCACCGGATGAAACGAAAAGTCACCTTTCGCCACTTGCTCGGTGCAAAGTATTGACAGGCGGTGTTACGCCCGCACCCAGCTAACGCCCAGTGAGAGCACGGTGGTTTTAGGTGACCTATTTTATGGATCATTTGGATGGTAAAGGGATCGAAAATTAATTTCAAAAATAGTCTTTGAATATTGGTAAAATGAATATTTCAATAACCTAAAAAGTGAAAGGATGTTGGCTACAATAAAATAAAATAAAGCAGCCATGAAATCGACCACTTTTCTTTGTACTTAATTTTCCCACTGTTCCACCGAGTCACCAGCACGGGTTATGAACCTGTCGCCAAGATAAACGACCTTTCCGGTTTGCCAAATAGATTTCGCAATAATAGTTCGATCCGAAAGTGAAAAGAAAAAGGCTCTCGAAAGAAAGCGCTTGTCACAATGGGCGTTGTGTTCTCGGTAAGCTTACATAAATTCCAACGACAAAAGACTTAAACGCAACCACACAGACGCGAACCTCGTGAATTTCCATACCGAATAGGCGGGTGTGTGTGCATTAAATTAGTGGCTCGTGCATAAATCATGCGACGCCGAGATGGAGGCGGAATAAAGGAACCACTTACCACAACGTACGGCATGTATTTAACCTTCTCGTAGGCCTTGTACTTCTTCAGCTTGGGATTGTACTTTCCGTTGAGCTTATCGTACTTATCGTACTTGCTCTGAGCGTGCTGCTGGTGGCTGTACAGATCGTTGGTGGCGAGTAGCGCTTGTTTGGCAGATCCGTACGACACTTCCGTGTGCTTCGGTACCACGGCGTAGTACTTGAGACCTTTGTTCGGTACGTACTGCACCGCCAAACTTGGCACGACATGCTGCTGCTGCTGATGCTGCTGTTGATGCTGCTGCTGAGGTTGCTGTTGACCGGGTTGATTGTGTGCAGGAGCCACGTTGTTGTTAACACCGGAAGCTGGCTGCTGGGTGAACTGAGGCTTATCGATGATCTGTCCGGTCGGTGTGGCGGTAGTCGTAGGGGCATGTGTTGTTGGGGCTCCATTGGGCGTTTGATGTTGCTGCTGGTGCTGTTGCTGTTTGCGCTGCTCCAGTGTGATGTCATTGTACTTGGGACGTGACGGAGGTGGCAGAATGTACCTGATATGTTCGATTCATTGTTAAAAAGGAGAACTTTCTTACGAAGATAAGCTATCTAAGAAGAGACCTACCTGTAAGGATTAGGATTCGGGATGTCATCGGACTGATCTTCCCACACCGGAGCAGGCTCGCGGAAGGGTGGCTGTGGGACGGGAGCTGGTGTGCTGGTCGGTGGCACTATTGGACCGGTGTTGGTATTCCAATCTACCCTAATCGCTGAAACGCTTATCGCTACGGCCAGTAGCACCAAAGCGGTTAGCTCCATTTTCTGAAAATAAAAATTAAAAAATAAATATTGAAATATATTTAACCACTTTTTTACGACTTTCCCAATAAAGAAAATAAATATCACTGGCAAACATGACACTCTACTTGCGTCAATGGTAAAGAGCTTCATGCCTTAAGTGGTCTGATGATAAATGATCCCGTATCGCTTTCTGGCGAGCCGTTTTTGTCGTTAACCTTTACGCGAAAGGCTACCCAAATCGGTCGTTCGTGAGTAAACAAAGCCCGAAAGGAGATGCGAAAATCATGGCATAAAAATAGATTCCCAACCATTTTACCTCACAGCGGATCAGACTCCCTCCGCTCAAACTCCACCGGGGAATCATTTATCTCCATCTGAAGCATCTTAATTTGAGTCGACTGGCTCGAGTTTCAACCGAAAGCTTGTGCTCATCGTCCAGCGCGTTTTTTAAACCATAATTTGCTATTAGTTCAGCCAAACACTTTCCGATGCGCTCCCCAGGGAAGGGTGGGACCGCTGTACGCACGGCTCGATGTCGCAATTTCAAGCCCAACGATCGATGAAGAAATTACATGATAACATCTTAATGATGATTATCGTTTCTGTTTAGCCCAGTTTGTGATCGAGACACCCGGGCGTCCCTTACGTAAGGGCCGGGGATGTTAAGTACCCTGAGAGTCACTCGCTCAATGGTGACGGTTCGGTGATAAGTCATCAATCAATTAGGGACCAGCGGCTGAAGTGTTGTTATTAAAACGTATAATAATTCATTTCCCCCTTCGTGGGGCGCTCTGCGTACGTACGCGAGGGACAGGATTTTTCTAACCGATCCGGTCCTCCTGGGGACGAGCCCACCAGATCGGCGTTGAGTGTGGCGTTCGCGAATGCACCCGGGAGTTGGACCGAGCTAGTTTTATCAATTACAGCGTAACGCCCATATTCAACGTCTGCATTGCGCAAGACACATAAAGCAGGAGTATGCGTGAGTGTGTGTGTGTGTGGAAGAGAGAAAGGGAGAGAATTTAAGTCTTCGTACGCGACACCAGACGTGCATTACATGATAACGTGCTCTTAATGATATGTCATTCAGAAGCTATTTGAATGTTAATATAATCTACAAATGGTTAGCTAAACGAGCAAGTGAGATGTGGAAGAAGGAACAAGAAATGTAGACAGAGGGTGATCACTTGTGGGAGGATTATGTAGGTGTGAAAGAGATTGTTGTGACGCGGGTAAACGATTACTAATTCCTGCTACCACAATCACGTTATGACACGAGCCCCATAAATTGATGGTGTATTTTGCGTAGGAAAACAAACAATTAATAGTGCGTTTAAATTGTATAATTTGTTTTTACTGTTCAAATTTACTTTGCTGATAAAAAAACATGATCTGTTAAATGAGTATTTTGTTTCATTTAGTGAAATGAATATTTTTAAAAGATATTTACTTTTGGCAACGAAAATCTAATGCCCTAAAAACAATTATAAAAAATTTCTCACAGTCACGCACAACCACAAGCCGGTAAATTTAACCGGCCTTTACCCTTACAGTTAAGCCTACATTTTCTGGCAGTGAAACGAATGAACTCGCATGGAACCTATTGAAATCGCAACCAATTGCACGTTAGATTCCATCAACCTGCACGGTACGTAAATTGGATCGAAAATTCCCTCCACATTTCTACGGCATGCGGTAGTCCCGCAACCGGTGCAAGGTGCAGTGGAGCTGACCGAGCCAACCGTGTGTGCGGTGAAGGAATTTGATGCATTGCTTCATGCAAGCCCATCCGGTGGTTGTGATAATTCACAATTATTCTCTTTCACGCGTTCCGTTTGATTTCGGCTTTACAAAGCCACCGACGCCTGCGATAAGGTTGGGTTTAATGTTTTAGGGCTTTTCGGTATAAAAATGAAAGCGTTGCTGCAAATGGTAGGCAGTAGTGAAGAAGTTCCAGTTGAGTGTAGCCGTGTGCTTTCAAGTCGACAAACAAAGTGTAAAATGAAGCAAGTGCGTGTTTGAAGTGATGATGAACTGTTACTGCGTATGAAAACTGCCTGCCTAATCCACGGTGTTTTGTTCTTGGTTTCCCAGTTTACGCTCGTTCCCTGTCTGGTGCTGTTGGTGCTGCACGCTGCATCCACCCGGGCAGTGGAGTACGCCGAAGAGGCGGAAGTTTCCAGCGAACACGAGCAGATCGTGCCAAAGGCCACCGAGCAGCATGACTACGTGGAGCAGTCGCACGAGTCGCACGATTATTACGCGTACCCGAAGTACAAGTTCGAGTACGGCGTGAAGGATCCGCACACCGGCGACCAGAAGAGTCACTGGGAGGAACGAGATGGGGACGTGGTGAAGGGTGTCTACTCACTGTACGAACCGGACGGTTCGGAACGGGTCGTGGTGTATCGGGCCGACAAGCTGCACGGTTTCGAAGCGCACGTCAAGCACATCACCCACCCTGGCCACGCTGGCCACGTGCCGGTTTCCTACGGCCAGGAGCACGCCTACCTCGGGGAGGTGCACGGTGAGCATGGCTACAGCTACAGCAATCAACACCTGGAGTAGTCTTACCGATGGCTGGTGCAGCGAGAGGTCAAGAGTCTCTCAGTCCGATCTCGCAGAAGAGTGTATCCATTTTCAATTCTCAATAAACAACGATTTTCCCAGCGAATTACGATTACGTCCGAGGTACGCCGTGAAGACCATAAATCTAAATGTAGGTGACCGCACCGTCGCGAGTCCGTCCCGAGTTTGCAAATCTAATTTTACACTGCCTCCCAACCAGTCAGTCCGAAATATTAAATAATACTAATCGTTTACTAGCTCGCAACACTGGAAACATAGGTCCGGAGGCGCTTCGAAACACGCCCACGAAAAAAACCTCCCAGGATCATTGGACAGAGCACGACAAACGGCAAAAACTCCCGGGAAACGATTTGATCCGAAAGACGTGCAGCACGCTTCCCACGACGCAGCGCTTTTTCGATGGTTTTTTTTCGCTCCTCTTGTAAAAGATCTCCGTATCGGTGGCGCCTTTACATAATCATGCTGAAAAAGCTCTGGACGTGCACGTATGAAGCACGGCTTGTCATGACTGATCCCTGCTCCAGGCTAACGATGACACGAAAAGTAATTCTTCAGTGTCTCACTCACATGTCGATATGGGAACCGATGTCCCTTTTATGGGATTCATAACACTGTGTGGCCACAAATGGCTCCACGGCACGGAGCAGCGCCTGGCAAAGAATCGCTGGAAATTGAAATGTTTGAAGGATTGATTAATGGATCTTTGATTGTGTCCGGGGGCTTGAGCGGGATGTGGCCATTTGCAGGGGTGCAGTAATTCGTGTGCAATAATTCCCCTTTGCTTCTTTTACTGCCCTAAATGGTTCATTTTTTGGACCGAACGCGGCTTCTAATAAAGCGTGCCAGTGCGGGAAAGTAACCGCAGCCTCCCGTGCGATCCGTGAGGGAAGGTTGATTTTTATCAGCCCCAGTACCGCCCGCTGATGGTAATGCGATAATGGCACGGAGCACGGTGCTTTCCCGCTGGCTGGCAGGAAACGGTGGCGGTGCGTCGACGGTGGCCTAGTGGCCGTTGCGTAAGGGTCAATTAATTTTTCAACCGAATGTGGGCTGGGAAAATTGGTTTTGGGGTTTGCTCCAGTTAAGTGCTGCGAAGGCGAACCGTGAATGCGACAATTTAAGAAACACGACGTTCGGGAACCCCGATGATGATGATTCGCGGCAGGGCTTGCACGGCGTCAGTAACGACTCCTTTCGAGGCTCGCCGTAGAACAGACGCCGTACGTGACGGCTCAATAGATTGTGCTCGGTGCGCACTGTGAAAGTACGATCAAATAACATTCCAATCTACCGCACGGTGCAATTGATTGGAAGCGTTCACCATGTGCGAGAATGTGTGCGTTTTTTGCAGGATAATCAGTTTTAGGGCGAATGCGCGAGTGATTAAATTTGAGAAATTGACAGCCCGATTATCGAAGGAGGCTATGGAAACCGGTCCGGGCTTGAAGTTGGTGGGTTTGACTTGATAAAGTCATTGCAAATGAAGGCGCATAATCCAATTTGACTTAGATATGTTCACTTGTAGGGCGATCCGGTATGCGAAACCTGAAACCTGTTGCAGCCGAGAGAGGCAAGGAGATTGTGTAACGAATAAAGATCCATTTATTTATAAAAAAATTAATAAATATCTACAACAATAGTAAACGTTTTCAGCACGCTTTTTATAGATCGTGTTTGATCACGATGGCTCATACATCCCCCATAAGCCTTATTACATGATTGTGGGGATCTAATTTGACATCAAAACGACTGTCATGCCCTTAATAGCCTGAAAGAACATATTTTGAATACCTCTACCGCGCCAAATAACGTGACCTAATAGCGATCCCCAGCAAGTGCTTTAACAACATTGTTCTCTAAATTCTTGTCGTTAACATGTTTGCTTTACCATGGCGGAACAGAATTCCGCCATTCATTCGGGCTTGTGTAAATTTTGCACATTCAATCTTGTTCGCGGCTTGCTGGGAATACAAGAGCAAAGCAAAGAAAAAAAACTCCCGAGTCACCCTTTGACATCATACCTAATCAAGCCCAATAAAAGATCGCTCACACACCTTCCTTCCGACCGACGGTATGCCTGTCCAATAAAGGATTGTCGCGTTGGCATCGGCTCGAGAATGTGGTACAGAATTGGGACTGCTGGGTTGGCTTGCGCTTCGCGTGCGACGTCATTGGTGTAGCCTTTTTCGCTCATTCAATTATCTCCTTGCATCGTGCATCATTGTGCATAGATGGAATGTCAATGGAAGGTGAGAACATTACTGTGCGGTCCCAAAACCAAGCAATCAAGGTTTCAAACCACGAACATGACGGCGCATTTGGTGTTTATAACCAGACGAGCAATTCCTGGTCGGGCTATTAATTAAAGATTCGTATAGCACAGGTACCAGTTCGTCAATCACACTACTCTATTGTGGGCAGAGCGTTTGATAGGTTGAAATGAAACTTGATTTCAGATTGACCTTTTAATATTATTAAAACCATCAAGGTAGTCGATTACCTGCAAAACGTATTTAGAGGAGAGTAAAATTTGTGACGATATTTTAAAATTCTTTCTTACTTTCGATTAAAATTTAATTTAGTATAAATAAAAGTTGTTAAATATTTCACATTTGCATTTCAATATGACCACGTTCCAACGGCATTTTAAACCATATTCTCAAACCTTCACTTCATATCTCACTCAAACCGAAGGCCAACAGCCCCTGGCAATGATGAAAAGACCTTTGGAGGCATCGGTGTGAAGATATGAGCAACTTATTTCAATTATCATACAATCGCGCTCCCGATCGTTCCGTTTGGCCCACCCTTTCGATAGCCCAATTGTCATTTTCCGGTCATCGATCATCCGGCTCCGGACCCGCGAGCAACAATTCACCTCATTCTTGCCAGATCATAAATCGTCCCCAGCCCACCGTGGCACCGGGCCAAACGAAGCGAACGGTTCCGTCCCTATCAATATCGATCCAACTACAAACACACCTTAGTGTGCTACCGATTTTATGACGCCGAGACGTGTGTGGTACCGTTTTCGCGGCATAAATCTCGGTGATGCTCGAAGGCGTCATTGATCGGCGTGCAGGCGAACGAGACGCCGAGATGCCCGCGAGGTGTCTTAAAGTGGTTTTTTTACGATGCCACTGATGTGATTCGAGGGACTGGTTTTGGAGGCGTGCGAATGGCACGCGAACGTGATGCGATGGTGGGGGACTTGATTGAAATAAAATTTATTCGTAAGCTACATAAACGCGAAACAAAGTTATAAATTTTTTAAATCATCTATTTCAAGTTCATCACAGTACTCGCATTTTCGAATGCATAAAAGCTAGCAAACTAGAGCTATTCCAGCGCAATTGCTTCACCATCAAGCTCGCATAATTTAATCAAACACGCTCCGGCTAGCAATATTTATGTGACCTTTCCAAACATCCTGTGAGGGTGACCGACACGCCTCCACGATGTGGTCCGTTAGTTTTGCATTTCAAGCCATCTGTGCGGAGTTCGAGTCCGAGCCCCGTTACCAGTCCCGTCTTACTTTTCCAAATCAATCAAACGTCCACGGCTTCGTACGCACCTCCCAAACGCATTACCGTAATGGAGGGTTAAACATTTCACACCCAGTCGCGCCTTCTAATCATTTCTGGCGCATTAATGTGGAGTACCTTTCTGAGGCTGTGGTAATGGAAATGTGCGTTTGCGAGTTCGGACCCGAACGAGAGATGCATGGCACGCGGCAACTTTGTCGGTCATTATGTGCAGCAGGTTTCGTCGTCACCGTGTGTGATCGTGTTATAACGATCGTGATAAAGTCAGTGTTCACTTTCGAACCTTGGCAGCGTTGGCATGTTTATGTGGCTGTGGGAGGTATCGAATCAATTGGTGTCTAATGAGAATAATTAATTTCGTTTCGTAAGTACATCATCAACTCATCCTGCACGTGTTCTTAAGTACGGTGTATGGATTGGGTTCCCTTTTGATCAAGTTCTCTGCCCATGCCTCCCTCGTTTCGTAACTCAAACCCACACACCGGGTCCCATTAATTGATCAACTACAGCGCTCGAGCTGTTGCGGTTCTGTGAACAGATCACGATTCGACCCGACAACACAGTTCAAGATCAAGGGCACAACACAAGACGGTTGAGCATTCACGTCAAACGGAACCGTAAACGGACGCTGGCATCGTTTTAAGGTACGAATTATTCTACCCTCACATGGGGACGACCGGTCGGATGATCGCATCCGCTGCAGATGCCTCGATCGGAAGGTAATGGATCGTTATGCTGATCGTATTCCGTTTCCTTGGCGGTGAGCATCGACGCGGAAGACGCTCGTGATTTAAGCGAGGACACAAGCGACGAACACGCTTTCAAACTGCGGAGATGAAACCAACTGAGCGCTTCTTCCGTAAGATGAGACGCTTCTAGCAGAACGATGGTAGTTTTTCACCGGCGGGTGGCTACTCAACCGCACGATGATGCACAGTGGTTGAACTCAGAATAATAAGGAGAACAATAGTATTATAAAAAATAAATCCCCTCTTTCTTTTGAATAAATTCTATCTCTGCTAAGACTGATAGAAGATATCTGATATCTGCTAAGAAGATAGGGCTGATATTCGAGGAAATTATAAAAAAATACTTATGAGCTGTTGAAATATTCATAGATGTACAATGAACAAGTGTTCATAAAATGTAACAGTGCTACTTTGCTAATAAAAATAAAAAAAAATAATAAAATGCTAATAAAACTATAGTATTTTTTTATCCGTTGTCCACCCTTGGAGCATCGTGCAACGTCACCGAGCGAATAGAAACACTTTTCAAAGCCCAACTCAAACGACCACTTATGCCGATCAGTTGGCGCGATGCCGTAAACACGCCGTGGTTAATAAAACAATCGACGATCGTTGTAATCACAGAGGTGAGAACGTTTGCGCACGAGGCACCGTTTATAAGGAGCGAGCGAAAAAATGCGCTTCGCTTTCGGTTCCGGAATGTTTCTTCTTCGTTTATTTTTTGTTTTAATTTTTGTTGTTGCATTCGATCGTGAGAGTCGAATGCGAATGGCGCGTGAACGTTACGTCGTCAGGCATGTATTCACGGTATTGTGACGCTTGATTCGACGGTTGCGATTCGATAGAACGATGATTACGACGGATGATTACAGACGAGCGAGCAGTGGTTGCATTCCGCTGGAACTAACAGCAATTTGCATGCTGCGTAGTGCAACTGGATCAAACAGACGCTGTGAAGCCTCGGCCTATGATTAAGTCACTGAATTGAGTTCGATTATTCGTACGTCTAGCGTATATTTATAATTTATTTACTGCGGATTTGATACTCACCATCCAGAAATGATGATTCCGCCGCATTATGAAATTTAATGAGATGGTGATACCGGTTGCCTGTAGGAGAATCTGAAACACTCGTATGAAAATCGCGCACTACTCAATAAATTTTAAAATCTGCTCATCTGAATGTGGGTCATAAATGTTCTGTAAATTAATAATTCCAATTAACTTCAGTATTGACATGGTTGTATTGAATTCAATCCTACAATGAACTTAAATGAATAAAAACCTCGAAAAAGAGATATAAATCACATAAAAGGAGGTTTCGGTGGCTTTGAATGGATTTCGGCAAAAGTCGAACAAACAATAGCCCTCACATACAGACGACAATATTTGCCTGCAAATAATGCCAAAATTCATGCAAAGATAGGTTTGCATTTTTCCTGACAGCTTCACCCAAAAAAAAAAACTAACCAGCTCCTCTCTCCCAACGGGGCGAATCCATTGTATCGGTAAACGGCACGTAATAAATTATGCATGGAAATGGCAAGAAACATGGGCCCAGCGCCCTTGCGCCGGCAACACACGTAAGAGCGGCTTCCTCGTCGTGGGCTCGACCGTCCCTACCACATCGTCCACCCAAGCAATGCTTTCTTTTATGTTCTTTCTTTCACTATTTGCACGCGCGATCGTATGCACATGTAATAAACCCGATTCCAGCCACCACCATCGAGCGTTTCACAGCAGAAATGCTTTCTTCAACGAACTCTTTTTCCTTTCAAGGTTTCAATTACGTTAGCCATCTCACACTGGGAGAATTTTCTCGAATCAAACCCCGTGCTGGGTTGTTGTTAGTGTGATTTTATTAATGAATTGGTTTAGTTTTCATAGAAATTGGAAATCTCCTTCGGGGTGGATTTGTGCATGAAGATTTGTGAGCATGATCGTATCTTATCGTATCGTAAAACTAGTGTGAAATTTTTGAAAAATTTGAAATTTTCATAATAACATTTTATGATATTTGATGTTATATTTTATGATATTATATATGATACCACCATTTCTACAAACGATGTTTGTATCGGACTCTCGGAAATTCTTCAACAAATTCCAGATGTGTGCCTCAGAAAATCAATTGGGGGAATGGTTTATGTTGAGTATGGCTACGACTGGCACCACCATCCACCATCAGCTTTACGATGAAAGTAGGCAACGTCCCTCACTTCAATGTGCCCGCAAGAAGTACTTGTGCAATCGCAAATATCGCCCAACGCGACGCGCCCTGGTGACGGAACGCGATTTGACCTGCTGCTGTTGCTGCTCTTTTTCACCTCCCTTCTGCCTGAATGTTTGCTTTTTCCCTCGGCATCGTATCAATTCGCCCTTCCCCCTGTGGCATGGTGGCATGGGGCGTTGTATTTTGTTTGACTGCAAAATTGGCCTCAAACGAACGCCGACCGCCAAGTACCGAGAGCTGCACACGCCGAGGCCACTGGACGCAATAAATAGAAGGAAAAAAGTCGTCGTTACACTCTCGTAAATTATCGACAACGTGAATTCGGTTCAGGTTCGGCCCAAACCGCTATCGATATCGCGAGGCACGAGCAGCAGCAGCACCACCACCAGCACCACCGGCAGCAGCAGCAGCGCAGCATGTGAATTTTAATTCGATCTTCCAGTTCGATTTGCATAAAACCAAGCCAGTCAATGGGAAGGGGCGGACTAAAACCGTCGACGCATCGACGCATGAGAGTCTTGCGTCAGAGTCGCTGGGCAGTTGGTCCGGTCGGAAAACTTTGAAACGACAGCGCAAGCGCAGCCACACGCACTGGACGCTCCTCACCCTACGGGAATGACTAACAGCTTGCCGAACCGGCTTTCTTTCGATGTGGCGCTATTATGGAGCAGCACCAGCGAACGATAGGCTGGAAGCTGTTTGAATGATAAACATCCCGTCCCTTGCTCGGTGTGAGGGCACATCGATGTGTTCCACCGGGTCAATCGGGCAGAGTCTGGGGTGCGGTTGTGTGCGACGAATGGCTAATTGTGGGGCAATTATTGTAATGAGTTGGTCCACCGGCAATATGTCACTGCGTTTTCGATGCGATAGTCTTCGGTGGCTCTTCGCTGGAAGAAACCAACATTTGAACCAATTTGCAACAAAATTAAGTCGGTATTAGATAAGTCTGAACGAAACGCATGCTACTTCGTCCACAATATGCGCTCAATTTATTAGTATTGGCACGTGCGAAACTTAATCGTTTCCAGCATAAATGGTACAAATTTGGCGTGCACGATAATTTGCCATGAAATTGAATTTGGAAGAAATGGATAGTTGTATCATTTTTCCTGTTGCCATGCTTTTCCCTTGGGGTATGTTATTATACATATTTAAATAAGTAAAATGATTGTTTATCACTGATTTCAAGCTGTGATGATGCTTTTAAAAATATCTAATTATCTAAAAGATTTTCAATAAATAAAATTCATAAAGATTAATAGAATAAAGTAATGGAACAATGAAATAAAAAACTACCAAATAAAGCCAAAAATACAATTTAAATGTTTAAAAAAAAAACATTTTTAAACGCTTTGCAAAAAAAAAGATTTTTAAAAATGTTTCATACACGTAATTAAATGCTTCACAGAAGATAGTTCAGTTGAGAGTTATATTTAATATTTAAATCAAACAATTTATGATTCTTCATTTATCCTTATCAGAAAGACTAGTATTCATTCATCTAGTCCACTCTGTGACAGGCGATAAATAAATAATATTCAAATCCCTTCAAGCAGTTCACTGTGACACTTCATTACACGCAATGAAAGTAATATTTGTCGCGAAAAATGATCACTCCATGCCCTGTGCACCGCAAATGGGAGCGACAAATAAAATGAAAGCATTTGCATTTTAATTAAAAACGTCTACCCACAACTGAACGATTCATGTGTCTCACTAGAACGCGCTCTATTTTCAGCGGCTTTGCATGCTTAACACCATCAACTTTCAATTTCAGTTCACCACTATTGACGTAACACCCCGGCTAGGTAGTCTTCTCTCATCTCATCATTCCATTTCGTCGCATTTTTCTTCGACGAGGGTAGGTAGCAAAATGGACAACAAGTGTTGGGCTTAAAGCGCTGGAAGCGGCCGAGCAGTTTGCATCCAGAACCGGCTCGTCCGTTTGCACCCGCGGCACTAAACCGTTCTAGATTCTTTGTCTCTTCCGCTTGCTCGAGTAGCTCGCGTTGGAAGTGGGATGGTCAACTACGATGGTTTGTTCTCGGTCATTATTTCGTTTCAAGGCTGTACGGTTATCTCCCGCGGCTCGAAAGGATCGAGGATTTGATCCAGGCGTGCGTCCTCGCTTGGAAGGATTGCTTGCGCGTCGCCGTAGGAATCTGCCGTAACCGGTTCCGCACTGGAACAAAGATCGGTCGGAAGATTGAACGTCTCGCTGTATGGTGAATGTATAATTCATAGCAATCACTCGGACCAGCGTTCGCATCTTCCTGGTTGCTAGTGATCGGCCTCGAATACTGGAGTAGTACTCCCCAGCGCTGGAGGTGATGATGAGGAGGTAAGTAAACATAGTGTCAGTGTCATAAGATCGTCAAGCTAAAAGGTACGGCGGGACTCGATAGGATCACAGAACACAGGAAGCGTCTTTAGCGTGAACACATAATCACAGCGACAGACACAATCACACAACACACACAATTGTCAACACTGTC
This sequence comes from Anopheles farauti, assembly GCA_000473445.2. NCBI lineage: Eukaryota > Metazoa > Arthropoda > Insecta > Diptera > Culicidae > Anopheles > Anopheles farauti. The sequence goes on from KI915041.1 coordinate 19,457,531, forward strand.
GAAGGCCTTATCGGGTCATACACGGTGGTACGTTGAAGCGGTCGTAAGCATACGAAAATCCCACACGATCACACCGTTTCCAGCACACGCACCATGCACATCACAAAAGACGCGATTGTCATTGCAAAGCAGCTACCCACGGATTGACGACGTGTTGCATTGTTTCTGCGTCGCGATGATTAATGAGAATGTTGGCCGTGTTTTCGTTCTTTTCCACCGGAAGGCACCGACAACAATCGCAAACGAAACGACGCACTTCATTATCACTTGCTAGACGCTCGCTGACACAGCAAACCGTCATTAGGCACATGGTCATCATAAAATCACTTGGTTCTATGTTATGTAAACACGGGAATGATTTTTAAACAAAACACATTTTTGCGAATTTTTTTACATCCATATTTTTCCCCAAAAACGCTTCCGTTTGTTCGGAGACTTCAACCACACTTTTTAAGACACGAACCCCTTAGAAAACTTTACACAGCGCCCACACTTACAGCCTGTTTGCACTTCACTCGTGGTGCGTTTGGGCGAACGATGGTTCAAAGTGGACGCCGGTATATCCGAACCGTACGCGCGTGATAACCCCGGCGACGACAAAAATCGTACTAAAAGTTTCAAAAGCCAACGAAAACGTATTAAACTTTTGTTGTCGCCACTTTTTTGCCACACATCACGGCGCACGGTGTCTCGTTTGCTCTCCGAGCGATGCTACCGAAGGCGATGCTGCCATCCCCACCGGTTGCCACGATCAGGCGAGATCAGCGCGGGATCTCATGCTCTCGCCGAGTTGTGGAAGCCACTCAGCGGTGTTTGCGGTTTGCGTTGAGATTGGGGAGCTTTCCGTGGGTCTCGATGAGACCGGCATGTCCCCACAAACTTGGCAGGCACTCATACTCTCCCGCGGCGGTTCACGGCGAGCGATTATGTCATATTTGTTTACGTTTATTTGGAGCGGTGACGGAAGCTTTACGCCTCTCAGCTGATCCACGAAGCTCGTGAGTTTCTTCGAGGCAAGCTTTGTGGAAATAGATTTTTGTGTCGTTTGCTATCGGAAACCTTGGGAAAAAAGTCAATTTGTTTTCATGAAAAGTGTTGTCGGTAAAAAATGTAGATACCAGCATAAACCACCATTAGAGAGTTTGTTAGAAGTTGATGAACACCACCTAGTTTTGTCTCGCTAAAAGTGAGTTTTACTCGCTTGATATAAATGTAGAACAGCTTATGAAATCATGCAGGTGATTAAAAAACAGCCAACAAAACTTAAATTAAAGTAACAAAAAATAAATCAAGGGCAAAGGTATATGTCACCCGCATTATGTTTGTCATTAAATGGAGTAACATTGTGCAATTAAATGTATTAAAGAGTCGCCGATGTTTTAAAGATACTTTAATATATTTACTCTTGAACGAACCATTTTATATTTGTGTAATTTTTCTTTGAACTTAGGATTAACTGACTTTAAATTTATTTCTTTGTTCTCACAAATTTGATTCCTGTTCTCATGTTTGAAAAGATTAACAGTTCTTGTTGTTCATTTTGTTTCTTATAATATCTTCAAAGCAAATATCTCCGCAAAAGCTTCAAGTTACCTTCTTCTGCAATCCCGTCTTTAGAATTCTGCGTTCACCTCACACGACTAGATCACGATCACGTTCATTTCTTTCCCGGTAGATTACTTGCAAACATCGTTTTGCAGTACTCAACAGTGTCGCAAGTATCTACCCTACCCCATTCCGCTCTCGGCTCGTCGTATCTTCTGCCAAAGTGGCAGTAAAATCAGCTGTTTAGCACCACACGGCACACGAATGTCAAGTGGTCCTTACCGGTGGTAGGTGTTGGCATCCGAACGCCGAGGTTGCCGAACGTTGCCAAGGCTTGCAGCGACGACCAGCTCGAGTGCAACACAGAAATCAAGCGAAAGGAAAAGTGTGTGAACGACGGCAACCACGGCGGCATTTGCAAACGTTTTTGGCTCGAGCCGGTTTGTGATGAAGAAGACACGTTTACGGAGATGTTTTCCGAAACCGGTACCGGTGCAATATTGCTAGGGAAACTGAGTTCAGGCACGGTTGTGTTAAAATCGGTACAAAAGAAATGGAATGCAGAGGGTACGATTATTGTATTCGTACTTTTCAGCTCTGAACCCCTTGCAGACTTGCTGTGGCACATATTGCAAGCGCCAAAAGCAAGCAATCCGATTTACTCGCCTTTGCCACTGTCTACTTTCATTAGCCAGACCAATTGTGCGCTACCTTGGAGAAGTTCTAGTTACCCTACCGTACCCGTTGGCATCATATTTTTGCGGTCAGCTTGTGGTGGCTGTTCTCGCAGGGCACCTTCCACTCCGCTGTCCGATGTGGCAACCCGCGTTGGCAAGATAAACGAACACAAACGCTACCCTGCAGCCCACAGCTTGCGACGTTCGCGGCAGTTTCGTTCGTCCGGTTGGCAAAAAAGGAGAGTTACAGGTAGTGCTAATTATACGGTGGCTGCGGTGGTGACCATCGTCTCCGTGCGAGCCTTGATCGCACCATCAGCCATCGTTAGCCATCACCAAGTTCGTGGCCAAAGGCTTACACCGTGGCCACCGCACGGTGAACGCTGAACTTCGTTTGAATCCAACCACTCGAACCATCCTCAAACCGGCACGGGGACACACTGGCCAAACAATCATTCATCTTCGCTCAGCACGTCGCGTTCCAGTTTCGCCGACGTGCTGTGTAATGATCGGAGGTGACAGTGCCGAGTAGGAAGAGCCCGGTCTGGTGTCAAGGTAATCATTGTGTGGATTCAAGAGGAATCGAATCGATTCGACGTCCGGTTAAGGGACGGCCTCGGCCTAGGGTTGATTGAAGATTCTAGTTCACGTTGTTCCATTCCCGGACGTCATTCCACGAGGAACGGCTTTTCAGCTTATAACTTAGTCACGAGAAGCTAGCGACCGGGGTGTGCGCCGTCTGGGTGGTTTGGATTTTCCCATCGAAGATTGATCTTCTGGATTGTACAGGAGTTCCGTCGATGAATGTACCTGCCGTAAGCGTGAGTTATGGATTATTTATTCGTTCATTTGACATTAGGAATGGAATTCATCTCGATGCCGTGTTGCCAAATGATATTTTTTTTGTGAAATGAATATACCGAATCGCTGGTGTGACTACGATGCTGGTAAATAATATACCAATCGTCTCTCACCACAGTGACACAGACCAGGCAGTCTGTTTGGCAGTCGCATCTTTTGCAAACCTTTACAGTGGGCATCACTCCACGTCTAGACGCCATGGTTGAGCGCTCATCGATTTGATTTATATGTTGCACATTTGACAGCTCACAAACGAGCAAAACACAGTAGGCAGGTGATCGGGTGAACAAAACACGCAATCGATTACTGCACACATTTGGTGTGGGCCCATAAAGCCTTAGGACTTGGCTCCCGTCTGGTGGGTGAATCGCTAGCAACATAGCAACCTGTTCGCCACCGAAGACGGCCAACGCGTCCGGAACGTCCGATCGTCCCTTTCGAGGTGTATGTGTGCAGTGCGACAAGCTTCCTGCTTGCACTGGTACAATTCGATTACGCATCTGCCCGCCCCGTTCGTTTGCGCACCGAAACACATAATGCACGCGCATAATGTGGGCGAGCGGGAGCTTATAAATACTGTGGGCGAAAGTAAGGAAAGCGGTCAGTCCACTGATAGCCATTAACGCGGTAGTAGTAGTCGTAGCATTCGAAGAGGGCACGAGTGCGCTGCCTTGCAAGCGAACCAAGCCAACAAAAAAAACAAAAGAAATTTCAAAAAAGAACATATCGCGCCCTCTTCCGTTCTGCCACTCGCTCGCAATGTTTAAGGTGAGTTTCAGTGGTTTGCGTGAGCGCGACGTCGTCAGTGATCTTAAGAAATCCCTTTTCTGTATCTGGTTCCAGCTGGTGGTGATCATACTGTGCTTCGCCACGCTGCTGGTTTCCACCGGGAGTGCACTGAAGAAAGACGAGTATGAGATCAGTATCAAGCACGGTGCGTACGCCGTCCACCAGCGGCACAGTGAGAACGCGGTGAACACTAGCGAAGGAGCCAGGGCGGGCACGTCGCGCTCGGTACCGCTAGCGCCCACGATTGCCCCCGGAAGTGCGAGTAAAGAAAATGTCCAGCAGCGCAATGAACAGTTCTTTGGTGCCGGGGTGAAGAGCGGGCCGGACCGTGGGGAGGGTGAGGGCGAGCGAATCTCCACCACCCTGGCCGTGCCGAAACCGACGGTGCAAAGTGTGTCGAACGATCGAGTGACGCCCAGTGTGAGACCGATCCCGAGCGTAGACTTTAACGCCGTGTCCCCGGGGCTAGAGGAGGTGCCGTTGCAGGCGAACATTTTCCAGAGCAGCCTGGGACGCGGCCAGGGTCGTGTAGTGTCGTACCAAACGGTTGAGTACTACGCGCCGAACGATGAGACGACAACGGAGCGCGAGGCTGCGGTTGTGCCGGAGACGATAAGTTCGGAGGACTTTTACAACACGCCCCAGCTGCGGGAACGTGGCCCGGTTTTGTTTTCCACCGAACCAACCACCACCACGACGACGACGATAATGTCGCCAACGACGGTAAAACCCCCTGGGAAGCTGTTTAAAGCGATCCCGAAGAGTGCAGTGGAAGAGAACGAAGAGATCTATCTGTTGCTGAAGTACGAACATCCTCGCAAGAACTCGGACGATGGGAACGCGGAGTCAGTGGATGATGCTAGCAAAGCAAGTGAAAATCGTGAGCGTAAGGGAAAAGTAGAATCAGCGCGTACGAGAAGCTCCCAACAGCAAGCGAATCGTTCCAAAACACGCGGACGTCCACAGACGGAGGAACAATCCGATAACTTCCTGCAGGAAGGTCTCCGTGCCGGGGGAAGCTTCACAACCGTCGGATATTTTGTGAGCGACACCGAAACAACCACCTCAATGACGCCAGTGTCTACCTCCACAAAGAACTTGAACGTTGAAAACACCCCGGCAACGGAAGCTCCTAGCTGGCGAACGAAATCTCGCGGCTCGCCCAACAAACTTCGCAACAGCTACGGTGATTATCTGAGCGCGGACTTTAAAGACTTCGAAGACTCGATCCGTCCGATCGAGGAGAACGTCGACGAAACGCCGGAAGGTGAAGAGGACGGTGAGGAGGCTGGTGAGGATGCGGGCAACAACACCCCAGTGGACATCGATGACAACTTGGACATCAACGAAATGACCCGAATTCTCGCCGGACGTCAGGGTGGGCTTACGATATCGGAATTCAACCGGTTGTTTAAGGACTACCTGAAGAAGGAAATAACTGCCGACGATGCCGAAGACTTTGCGAAGCTAGAAAGCGAGAGTAAAGAGACTGCTCCGGATACCACCGAGCCCTCCAAGGAAGATGCAACGAAATCCTTCGACATACGGGCGGAGAATGGGAAGAAGGTCCCGAAAGTGACCGGCGCTCTACCGGGTCCATCGGCCGCCCAAAAGCAGCAGCTCGATCAGCTGAAGGTGCTCGTCAACAAGGGTGCACTGAAGGGTGGCCGCAAGGAGAAGGTCGTCAAGATTGGCTACGGCGGTTCCAAGTCGTACCAAGGTGTGTTCAAGTCGCCAAAGTTCCTAGAGAAGGTGCGATCGGAGCGTCCGGTGCCGTCCGATGGGTCGTGGAGTGGACTGGAGTACAGGCTACCGCTACCGATGCGCGAAATTGGACCCATGGCTTACGTGGACAATCCCGTGTTTGGCTTCGTTCCCGGCGGACGGGCTCGGGGTAAGGTGGAAGTCCAGAAGGGTGCGAACGGAGGGCAAAGCTATGTCAAGTTCCAGAAGATCAGCTAAACTGTGTTGCGATTCGGTTTAGTTTGGTTAAACTAACACGTAGTCTACGTAGTTTTGCGTATGAAGGAATCCTAATTCGCACCTATTTTGTTACCTCTGTTTAAGGATAGCTCGTAGAGAGTTAATAAAACATTGTTGTTGACCCGTTGAACCTTTATGTTATTAATACAATATGATTTGCGTCTATGATGACTAAAGGTGATATACTATAACAGATATTTCTTTTGGAGGAAAGAAAGAAATTCGTATGAAAGACTAGCTTGCTAAGAATCTGAAATACATTATTAGGTCGAAATTTGTTATCTTATCCTTGTTACTTATATACAATAATTCGTAACCCTTTACCAGAAAATTGGTACAAAAAATACAATTTTTGCTCTCATTAGCTCGACATTGACCGTGACAAAACTTTGTTGCTAGTTTACTAGAATTAACCTGTCTGCAGCCAGACTTGAACCACTAACTTGAACTACATGTACAGATCGAACGAATTGAAGCTAACAACGTGCTTGCATGTTTCAACCGATGAACCAACGCTGAAGGTCGGCCGACGCCGGTCAGTCAGGTTGATGAGGAAGCTCCACAGTGTTAATTCCAATACGCTTCATTGGAGGTATAAAAACCCAAGAATGTAGCTGTATCGATATCATTCAGCTATCGTTCTTTCAAACTGTTTCATCTAGAGGCAAACCAACCTAAAACCAACATGGCAAAGGTAGTTCGTTAAGATTTGGCTCTGATATTTAATTTCGCTTGGACATATTTATCCAATCTAATCGATCTAATCTTTGGCAGGTTTTGATGATTCTCTCTGCGCTTCTTGTGCTGGGAGCTGCTGCTCCACAGTTCCAACGACAATCGGGAGGAGCTCCCTTGCAGCAGCGCAGAACCACGATGGAATGGGAGCAGCTGTCTAATATGATCGATGAAATTTTTGGAATCTCTTCCAATGGAGAGGAGCGAGAAGAGCAGGAACTGGAGCAGGAGGAGGAACAGGAGCAGGAGGCGAGCACCGAACAACCCGAAGCGGATCCTCGCGAGGAACGGATGCGTGAGTTTATCGAACGTCAGCAGGAGCGATCGGGTGCGGCTGCACTTGAGGATCCGGAGGAACGCAATCGTGAAGCAATGGAGCGAGCCGAAGGTCGTCTTCCGGAGCGGGAAGAGCGTCGTCGCCAGCAGAACCAACGGAAGAATCATATGCTGCAGAAGCTCGCCGAGATGAAGCGCAAACAATGGGAACAGGATCAGGATCGTGCGGGTCAGAAGAAGCAGAAGGACCGCCACTACAACAGTTTCCCGCTGTACGAGTTCTCCTACGGTGTGCATGATCCCACGACAGGCGATAAGAAGGAGCAGTGGGAAAAGCGTGTCGGAGACCATGTAAAGGGTAAGTACACGCTGGATCAGCCCGATGGAACGAAGCGTGTGGTGGAGTACGAGGCGGACGACAAGAACGGGTTCGAGGCTGTGGTGAAGGAGATCGATCGTATCGATGAGCGCAACCGGGGCGATGTTCGCTGGGGCCATTCGGATGCGCAGGTGGCTCAGAGCTACAGTAAGCTGAAGAAGATAGATTAAGAAGTTCGTGATGTTGAAGGCAAAGAATGTAGAAAAAAACAATGCTTTATTAATTTTGGAATGGAACAGTAACTGATGAATTTCGATTGTTATTCGATTGAATAAACTATTATTATTGTCATACACAATTTTTCGTTTGATTAAATCGATAAATATTTTCACTGAATGAAATTCTGCTTTAGTTTTTAAATGATTTTTAAGATATTTTGTCAATATCTGAACTTTGTTCTTATAAGACAACTAGAAAAATACAACAATACAATAAGAAAATACAAACAACAAAAATAGCAATAATTAATTTTAAATAAATTTAAAAGAGTCATTCAAAGCTCTCTCAAATCAAATTTAAAATCTACTGAAATTTAATGGAAAGTTCTATTAAATAAAAAAAAGCTCGAACATAGACTATTCGTTTAACCCTTGCCTATTGCTTATGACTTCCTCACGGCCGACAAACTAATAACAACGTTCATGATTAGGTTCAATTTTCATGCTACAAAGTGCGGTCAAATATTGGTGAACGCTTCTCTCGAATCAAACACAAACCCTACAGAAACCAACATTCCCGGCGATAATGCTAGTGCAAGCCCAAGCGACCGGCACTAACAGGGTCAGAGACGAAAATTATACGATCCGCACACAATGTGCTCACGAACTGCAATCGACACCACCATTCTTTAGGGAAGTCCGGTTCATTTTATTAGCAACTCTTTCGCCATCCATTCGATACACTCCAGCTAGTGGCCAGTTCGTTTGAGGTAGCTATAGCTGTGAGCCACCTTACCCTTCTTCTTCGCGTCTACGACGGAACCTTCCTCGTCATCCACGGCAGCAGCATCTTTGCGCTCGACGTTCTTAACCGTTGCCTCGAACCCTTTCTTGCCGTCCGCCTCGTACTCCACCACGCGCTGAGTGCCATCGGATTCGTCGAATCGATATGCTCCCTTGACGTGGTCACCGTGGCGCTTTTCCCACTGGTCCTTGTGGTCACCGGTGATCGGATCCTTTACCCCGTAGCCAAATTCGTAGCTCGGCACGGACGACTTCTCCTCTGCGATTGGTTCAGCCTTTTCAGCCGAAAGTGGTTTCTTTAGATCTTCAGTTTTGTCCTCCACGATTGTTTTATCCGGAATTTTGTGATAGATCTTAGATTCATATGAAATCGTTTTGCGATCTTCCAACGATGAGTCCTGTGCGTAGGCAAGGCCGATGATTTGGAAGGAAATCAATGCAAGTAAAAGCTGAAAAAGAATGTGAAAGTTGTATGTTTCAATGAACCTTTAGTTTCTATACATTTAACAATGCTTACCTTCATGGTGTTGTTTGATATAAATGAGTTGAAAGCTTCGTTGTAGTTAGTGGATAGAACAAATCGCAACTGATAGTACATTGTGTGCGCTATCTGGTTTTATACCTAGAACTTATGGCCAAGCCAGCATGTGAGAGGGAGAATCTTTGGTAGAAAGATTCGTTGATTCGTTTTCTATTTGCATGTAACATCAAATCGCCGAGTGCATAAAGCATACCAAAGCTCATGATTTATCCCACGAAACGATTCTCCGCCGTCTATCGCACATGCAACACGCAACGCTGGCGCCCTACTTTCCGAGCCAAGGTTAAAGAGCTTTGCATTTCTTCGAGGCGTTCGAAGCATGCTCACACACAGGCCACACTGTTTTCCCCACATAAAAGTGTAAGTTTTCATACCGCTAGTCGCAGGTTAACCAAAACCGAACTTTCGATTCGAAATGGTCCACCAAACCAATGTACCGATCGCTTCCGATTTGGGAAAGGAAGTGGTCGTGTGTAAGCGTGAACCCAACTGTGAGCGGAAGTGGCGCCAACTAGCGCCGAATAAAAGTGGCAATTGTAAAAACACTCGCACCGCATCATTTTCTCGGCCCCAGCGATTGAAACGACTCGCCCCCAGCACGAAATGATGATGATGGATGCCACGGTTGCCAGCTTGAGTTGAAGGTGAAATGAAGAAAAACACAGCAAGCGGTAAGGGAAGGTGTCGTTGACTGGCATCACGTGAACAATACCGGCGGGGATGAGGGTGTCGGCTGCGAGGCTGGGCCGGAGGTAGTGCTCCAGTTTGTAGGTCAGTGTCGAAATTTGCACCTCAAAGGGACCCACAATGCAAGGCTTACAATTTTATGGAAGAGAATTTAAAAAAACCGGAGCATTTTAATTATTTTTACTTGAGCTTTAATCTGTCCAAGGTTTGAGTTGATGTTGACATTCATGCCAGTTGAAACGAGATCCAAGGAGAAAAATGTGAATAGATTAGTAAAGGGTGGATACAAGATATATTCATGTTTTCGTCAGTATTCCAGTAATTCCATGTATCTTTGCTATTCTCTATAGCTTAGTAGATATTGTAACACCATCATATGTCGCATAAATCACTCTAAAGTTCCAGACACATTTTTTGCTAATCATTTAGAGAAGCAATCTCCCAGACGGATAAAAAAATTAAAAAATATATAATTTATTAAGGATACTGATAAATAAAAAAGGGCTTTTAAATCTATTAATTATCATAAACTCTTTTAATATCTTAAAAGAAAAGCTTTCTCAATATGTTATGAACCACTCAATGCACAACACTGTTTGTTTGTTTTATCTAAATTTGTATTTCTAAAGCAACTTACCCAATGGCATTTGGAAACATTTCGAACGATGAGTATACTGACCAATGAAAAATAGAAGAATGGCTACTTATCCTAAAGCCTCATTAATAAATCTGCCTAATCTCTCTCCCCCCTAAATATGTCCAGTCTTAAGCTTCAGCTTGCTCTCGGCATTTTCCTCTTTTTCGGTTCCTTTTTCCTCTTTCTTCGGCTGCTCCTGTTCCTGACCCACCTCCTCGCCCTTTTATTCACTCTTTCCTTCCTGTCCACCCTTCGCTCCTTCACCCAGCACATACTGCTGACCCTCCTCAGTGTCCAAATCGATAAGCCGCAGGTTGCCGTCCGCTTCCTCGATCAGCAGCAGATTACGCACCCGTTGTACCACTCCCGAGGCTTCTTCGCTTGCTCCGGCCGGCTCCTCGATGCCACTATCGTCGATCTCGTTTTCTTCCGGTGTCGTCTGTTCCGCCAGCTGCTCCAATCGCAACCGATTCACACGCTCACGCTCGCGCTGTGGAAGCCTTCCAGCACGGCGAGCCTCCATCTCCTGGCGACGTGCTTCCTTCAGAGCTTCGGCATCCAGCCGTGCCTCCTGGCGGCGCAACTCAAACTCACGACGACGTTCGCTCAGTTCGTCCAGCGTGCGAAGGATCTGTTCGCGGCGTTCTTGGCTTCGCTGGAGAGTCTGCTGCCGTCGATCTTCCCGGCGACGTTCGATTTCCGCCCGAATTGCGTTCAATACACGGCTGGCGTTAAAGCGCTCGGTCGTGAGTTCCACTTCCGACGCCGTGGTTGATTCCGGGCCAGCATCGTTTTCCGTGCTCGACTGAGCCACCGAACCGCTGAGTCCGAACAGCATCAGCGCACCGACGAACAGCACAGCCTACGGAGGTGACACACGCAACACGTTACAATCACAAAACAAACCCACGACGATCGTGCGTCATACTTACTTTAGCGCTAAACATTGTTTATTCTAATTTTAATGCGAGCTAGTAATTAGACAACACCGCACGGCACACACGGGACACGCCTGGATCAAGCGAAGAACGCAGTGGAGAAGGCAACGATTTCAACGGTACGATCGACGGCAGGGAACTGATACAGTAGCCGGGGGTTGCGCAAACTTTTATACCGACTTAGATCGATTCGTCTGCCGGATGAATATTGCTCAAACACGGGTCCGAATTCGACTGCGGCCACTTTCGGCCTAGATTCACTTCCGACATAGGCACCTGCGCGCCGTCGCTGCCCTCGTCTGGTTTTCTCGCCGTGTTTGCAAGTGTGTTTGAACGAATCCGATGCATATGCGCAGCTTGAAGCGTCCACCACCGTCGATCGGAGGTATTCTAAGGTACGAGTGCAAGGAAAATCGACGGCTCACGGTTTGATCGTGAGCGTCCGACCGAATCTGGGGCAACTTTAGGCACTGCTGAAGGATTTATCGCGGTTTGCGTTCAGTTCTAAAACGCGTTCGAGTGGTGGTCGAAACGCGGCGGTTCTTTTGCGAGTTCGAACGAATTTGTTTTGTTACATCGCGTTGGTTTGAGTATGTGTATGTGTGTGTGTGGTTGAGAGGATTCATGATGAGAGGGTGGTGGTGGTGCGTCGGAAAGTGAAAACCGGAGGCTAATTGTACTCTGTTTGAAAGAATAATTTCCATAATGCTTGGTTGAATTAATTGATTGGTTCTGAATCAAAGCAAATTTTGGATCAATTCTTTTTGATGTAAGGCAGATTTCAAATTTCGATACCTAAATTCGAAATCTGACATACGTATATATTTATAGATGGTCTATCTAAGCAATCGAAGAATCATAAAGACAGTAAAGAAACGTGAGGCGATAGATACTCTTATAAAGACCTGATGTAATTCTGCAGAAGTCATTTATTTAGAAAAGATAGTAGAATTAATTTTGTAAAATGAACATTATTTTTTGGACATAAAAATTAATTTTTAATAACAGTCAACACAATTACTTGTTTACACATCTCTGCCCTCAATCTAAGCTACTTCTACAATGTAGCAGGAAAAATCCACACGTTTTCTCCGTTGCCGCATTGATCTTATTTCAACTTGAAATATTTTTCATTTATTTAGTCATCACCGCCAGCATTGGTGATAATTATTCACCACCCCGCAAAACCCGGCCAACACCGATCGGAATGATCTACTAGCATGATCGTGAACGGCGTGGACCAATGGATGGAATTTACCTTTCCTGGGAAAACCGCAGTTTTAGTAACTGCAACCAGATGACTCTTATGGGCAGCGACAAAGACACTTTCTTCCACCGATAGCACGCTGAATCCCTAGGTAATTAAGCAAGGCGCGGTACGATTCAGGTCCGCATACGGTTTAAGCAAACACTCTGGAATGACGTCCACGTCGCACGTTGCAATAGCGCTGGACGTTGCCATCAACCTATGCCATTTCGGAGGCACGGAACGTTCGCTTCGAAGGGGCCCGACACCCTTCCGAACTTTCGCGGTTGAAGTGCGCACTGATGAGGCCGTCTTAATGAGGCGCACCGGTGTTGCGAAAACCGAAGGGTTCTGGACGCTGAATGAAGCATTGGCATTTGGATGCATTTGAATCAACCGAATGTAGTCCCCGCGGTGCCTTCGCGACCGATCCAGCATCCACCTTGCACGCTAATGAACGTCCAATCGGTGGTGAGCGGTTTGCCTACCTTTCAGGGGCGAATACCCGAAGGTTCGTTTTTGATTCGATTTTTTATTACTTTACCGCTCCGTTTTCCTTACGATAATTAATTTCGTAATTTCAAACACCCCAAACGCTCCGGGACGCTTATTGAATCACGTATCACGCTTGGAATCATTCTTTATTTACGTACTAATTGCACTCAGTTCAAGTCAATCCAATTCGAGCCGGTGGTTCGATCGGGAAGATCTCTTTTTCCTGTGTTTGCTTAGCTCCGGCAAGGTCGATCCCTGGAGCGTTTGTCAAGATCGCGATCCCTAGCTCGCTGCACGCAGCATGCTGTAACTGTGCGCGATCGGATCAGAGCTTTGGTTGCCCTCCTTGGTGCCCTTGGCGGTGGGTAAAGGTACGTTGGTGACGATCGCCCGGAAGCCTCGCTCGTCGTCCGCCTCATACTCGACGATGCGCTGCGTCCCGTCGGCTTCCTCGAACAAATACACACCCCGCACCCGGTCCCCGTCCCGTCGCTCCCAGTGGTCTTTGTGGTCGCCCGTAATTGAGTCCTTCACGCCGTACGCGAACTCATACTGGGGGGTGTGAGTGGGTGCTCCCGCGATCCCTTCACCGTTCGATCGGCGTTGATTGATGTCGGCGATGGCGTTACGCCCGGACTCGGAACGATCCAGCGGAAGGGTCGCAGGAAGGGCCGCAGCGATCGATAGAAGCACCAACATCGGAATCAATCGCTGCAGGACGCTCTGCTGTACGTGGGCTGCTGGCATGTTTCTCGATTTGGTGCGATTTTTCGTTTTCTTCACCAGCAACAATCGAAGCGAGCGAGTATTCAGCTCAACAGTGCGCTGCTGCAGCCAATGTGTGTTTGAACAGTCGACTGAACCGGCGGGGTGGATTGGGTAAGGTTTATAAATATATTTTGCCCTGTTCGAGAGCCTTCGGAGCCGTTCCGGCTCGTGTCCGACCGATCGTGCACGGTGCGCTTGATTATAATTAACGAATCGGTCAGCTGTAAATCATATGCAAATGGAGCTCTCATACACGTACGCTAAGGGCCAACGGTAGCCTTTTGCCAAGTCCGCTGCGGCTTGGGCTCGAACATAATCTTTGATGTGAATGACCTAGTATCTGACCCAAATTTAAAATGCTTCCTAAACAAGCATCGTACATGTGCTCAGACGGAATGTCCTTAGATTCACTCGTTGTTTACAAGCTGTTGGCATGTGTTGAGCAAATCGCTTCAGGGTGAGAGCATTTTTGCTGCTTTTCATGGCCTAGGTACCTGTTTCGAAAACATGTTTTGCAGCATGCTTGGCTAGAACTCTATTTGGGCATTGAGGAAAATTCGAAGAAAAGCTATCGAAGGAAATTTCAATTATGATGAAAATGAAAATTAAAAAAAAACCTAAAATGAAATAAAATGTATAACTGTTGCAAGAAATGGTAGCATTTGTAGTTTGAAGCTTATTGTTTGTGAAATAATAAAATTCTCTAATCAAATCATAAAATTGGGCAACCCTTATGCTTCCCTCCACTCATTAATCACTTTCACTGTCGGTGGCATTTGTGGATGAAATAAAACCAAACGATGTTCATTTAAACGTTTCTCCCAATTTTCGCACATCCATAAACCCCGTCTCAGCCTTCGCGCTGCAAAACTTGCACTTTAACCGTTTTGTTTCTCACGCCGCGCCATCAACCGGCAATAGATCATTTTCCATTTTCGCGCGAGCTGGCCGCGAGTTTTCTAGCGTCCATACACTGCCCCAAACGCAGGTCAGGTCATCAAAATTTGGCAACTGAAACCGACCGAAATCCGTCACCTGCACGAGACGCCATTCCGGTTGGGTGTTTTTGTTTTTTTTTTTTGTTTTGTTTTGTTTTATTGTCTCCACCCAAAACACGCTGACCAGCGATTCGAGACGATTTCTATGGGTGCCGATTAAAAGACCTCGCCTTTTGTCTTCGCCCGCGCACCCGAGCTTGATGAACTGTTTTATGGTAGTTTCGCACATAATTTCGCATCCATTCTGTGGGCGGCTGCGGTGACCTCTCGTGACGGTGCCTCTCGTGCTGCAGCACGGTTCGATCGGCATCCGTCGTCATGGGAACGGGCGAAAGAAAAAAAAATTGCCAAAAAAAGGCGCCCGATGCAATTAGTTTCAAATAAACATTTCAACACGTCACACGGCTCGCGGGCAGCCCATTTCCCAAATAACCTGCAGCGTGCCGATTGCAAACGGTTCGTTGAGACGTGCAAGACGCGGCTTTCGTAGCGAGTGTAGCCGTGTGAGAATGTCAGCGCCTGCCCGCGCCGGTTGGGCGGCGTGCAGCTGAGCGACATTTCCGAAGCCGGCGAATGCCGACGTTCTTGTGAAATGCGATGCATTGCGATGGACTGTACGCGATGGAATCGGTCGGTAGATGGTGATGGTGCTGGTGATGGAGAAAAGGGCACTGCCCGATCGTTGGGGAGCGTTTCGCGAAGGGCGTCATCACAGCATGAACGATCTTCACAGCGTATGATCGACAGATTGACAAGTTCAATCAATCTTACGGCGATCGATAGTGAGGCATATCGATTAGGATCCGCGACCAAATCCGATACCGGTGCCCCGGCATAACTGGATGCATTAGTAGTCTCTTTAGGCTTTGGGTGTGTTTTTCCCATCGAATTGCTCACTCCGCATGCGATCGATTGCATCAAACGCTTTTGCGAAGGGGTCAGAGAGTTGAGCTATGTGTCCCGTGATTGCGGCGGACACTGTGACATACCCGACCACGTGCCCAGGTGGACATTAGCCACGGTGCGTGGAGTACCTACGAACCATTGGCAGATATTTATACCCCTCCTCCACGGTAATAACAGTAATGATCCGACCTAAGCCATGAATCACGTCAAATCAACGCTCAAGAGGTCAAACGCGCGTGCTCCCTTGCACCCGTGAGTTTCTAAATCATGAAACGGAACTGCTCAAAGGGACGGGAGGGCCTTTCGCATTGTACACACCAAGAACATATTATTTTTCACCTAAGGCGATATGTTTAGTTTTTTTTTGTTTTTGCCCTTCTGTTTCGGTACGTATTTAGCAGAAATAAAACGGTATTTAGCTCGCCGTAGGGTAGCTCTCATTGCAACTACCCTGTTTGTCGTGTTATTTCTTTCTCTTTCTCTCACTGTGTGTAGTTCTCTTTCGCTCTCTAACTGCCTCTTGGATATTTCCAATGTTCACACGCACTCTGCGTCCCAACTTCAATTGGTCGCGTTTGGTAGCAAATTGGTTTGAGCCTTATTAGTGACATCGCCCTGCGGTTGGCCAGTTCCTGAGCGCAGGGGTGGAAGACATTCGCTCACGAAGTGCGTGTGGTATGGATAGAGGAGTTTTTTTTTCTATTTCTTGCACGAAAGGTATTGATGAAATTCGTCTCACGGCAGTAGTTTTCGTAGCTTCGCTAACTGTCAACTCCAGTAGCAGGTGAATTAGTGTTAGTTCGCATCGTATTTCCACGCACCTTATTGACAAGCTTCGATGGGATCGGTTACCTTTGGCGGGCTTTAAGTACTTTCGTATGCCAAATGGAAGTTGCTGCAAGACGACAAGTCAGCTACTCTCGGTGTTCGAAATCCAATCAACGAAGTTACATTTAATTAAAACGCATTAAAATACATCGATGTTTATGGTGAAGAGACTTATAGGAATTATATGCTTAGGTTATGGTGTATTCCAGTAAGTTAATCATCTACAGAGACGCATAGAGATGTCGAAAATTACAAGCAGTTACATTCTAATGTTAATGTCTTCATCACGATGAAGTCGTTTTTGATATACTCACGACTCACGAATAAGATTTCATGAAACGAAACATCATTTTATTAACATGATTCAATTCTTTTCAAATTAACCTCGGTTAAAATTTAAATTCTTAAACTTGGGGAATCAAAGTTATTTGGTAGATCGCTTAGACATTTTAATCAAACTAGACAACTGCTCGAATCACCTCCTTTCGCTATGCAATGTTCGACCATTCGAGCAGATTTACAGGAGCTTTAAGCTTTCGATGTGCAATACAGCCAAGTGGAAACGAAAGCTTTCAATTTGAGTGAAAAATGATTCAGTGTTTAGCCTGCATTTTGGCGCTACACAACTGAAACACGTTTCTTGGAAAATATGAGTGGATAGTTTTATTCCGCCAACTACTTTCATTCTTATGTGCTTCGGCAATAATTGTACATGTTGGAAACTTTAAGCAAAGTGTATTAATATTATAGTAGTAACTAACTGTAATATTTTTCTGTAAAGATCATCGGTATGAGTTTTTTCTTTCTCCGTCTTCATTTTGCTTGCTTATTAAATTGATGTTTGATCAACTGCCAACTCATAATACGATATGATTTACGATTCATTTAGAAGAATTTATGGTTATCATGATCAAAGTACATTTGTTTGTGCTAATTATTGTAAACACTTGACGATACATCTTTTATTTGAAACAAACCAAAGTGTTGCTAACAAGCATATCATAAAAGAAGTAATAAAAACTAACAAACAAGCTACTTTCAACATCAAGGACCATTAATCCATCTATATTCGGTCATAACGAAGCAGTCTTATTCCTTTATAATACTCTCCTAATGATCAAATGATGACGAAACAATGAGAGAAACAAACACATTACATAATATACAATCGTCACTTGTTTATTATTATCTGTTAACACGAACTCACAGAGCAAAGGTAAAAGCACAACAAAAGTGCCGAAACGGAAAGCCCAACCATTCGCAGGAAACCCTCCAGAGCCGTGAAGTACTGGCGGTTAAGTAGATATGTATGCTCAATTAGCTACGAAAAAGGCCTTCTGGCATTATTTGAACGCAGGAATTAGTGCGCCTTCGGTGCGTATGATGAAGGAAACTGCAAAAGGGGAGGAGAATGAGCACCAGCCCAGAGAGCAAATCATTTGATTAACACGAAACGAAGTAATTATTCACCATCGTTATCGCGGATCATTCGCAGCCCCACCCCGGCCGAAGTACATTGTTGAAGAAAATTGGCATAAAACATGCAAGCGAAAAGTATCCACGCAGCCAATTTTCATTTCCCCTGGAGGTTTCTTCGACTGGCGTTGTTTCGTTTGCATTTGACATGAGGTGCTAAATTTCGAGCTGTTTTACCCACATCTTTCAACCGCACCGCGCGAAGAATGGCACCCGGATAAGGAGCTCGAAGCTTCACACCGGCCGTACCCGACACAGTTATTACGCAAATTAACCCGATAAGGAGGCGGCGTGAGATGAAACTTACACACGCACACTCGCTTTTTCGATGGAGGTGATGGAGGCGAAGCAGACGGGATGAGTGTTTCGGATTCATGTAGGAATGCCATAAAGTGAAGGAAAACGCAAGTAGGCGAAGATTAAGAGGCAGATATCAGCGGCATCTGCATTATTGTTATTTACATGCGGCGGCATTTCTCTGCCCCGGCTCTCCGGTTCGGTCTCCGTCGTGTCGCCGGCAGACTTACGCATCTAATGGTACAAACTAATGCAAATTATGCAATACTGGTTGTGAGGGATGTTAACGTGAAACGTATGTGTTTGTGGGTGTGTTTGATGAGTGTCGAAGCACCGTCGTAATCAGGAGCACGTGTTACCCGCTGCACTGCACTGCGCTGGAAGGCATCACGTTCCTTGCCGCGAGGTTCTTAGTAGTAGTGGCTATCGTCGTAGTGACCGTCGTAGTGGCCATCGTAGTGACCGTAGTATCCATCGTGGTAGTCACCGTAGTGGACGGCTGGGGCATGCTCCGTGTAGTGAGCCGTCTTGGCAACGTGAACTACGGGAAGAGGAGGAAGAGAGAAACCAACATTTATTTTAATTAAGGGAACAGATAATTGTAACACAAAATGAGCGCCCAAGAGCTGCCTCTTCAACTGAAGGACGCTCGGTGAATGCTTAATTTACCGCACTCAACCAAATCGAATGCGATGCGAAGCCACCAGAGATGACATTTCAAACAAACCACTTTCCTGGCGGCAATTTACGGCAGCGTACGGGAAGCTGACCACCGCGGTGAAGAGTCACGTTCGTGATCCAGATCGACAGCCGCCACGAGCACACGAGAAGGCACCCGCTCGACAGGTAGCCTCCAAGCGTAGAACATTACAAGCGACGCGGCTGGCTAGAGATCGTGCTGACACGGATCCGGATCGCTCGGAGCCAATCGATCGACCGCTCTGTGATTGAAATGCTGTCCGAGTCGATCAGCACGACCGAGCGCTCCATTCAGGAGGTTATGAAAACGGCTAAACAAACTCGTTTGTCACAAAGGCAAACAAAATGTCAATCACAGGCGGGCGCTATTACCATCCACACCACCACACGAAAGGCTACAAATATCAATCCAATGCCGCGGTGGTGGTGTGTGCTGCGCTTCTTGAATTCCACTCATAATTGTATCGTTATGCAAAGCAGCATTAATGGCTTACTTTAGTGCCAAGTGGAGGGTTCATCGCTGAAAAATTAATGGGTTCGTCGCTTGAAGTCTTTTGTTTTGCCAAAACGATGTTGATGCCCATTTCCGTGGGGCATTTGAAGTGGGATTTAATCTGTTTCGGTACGTATCGCAGAAACAATTTCCTGCATTATGCTGCTCTACTAATCGTTGTTTCCACCGTGACCCTGCAGAAAAGTAGCGGGTCCCATAGTTCACGATCGCATTTTCCCTTTCGTTGGCGGCAGGTCTATCACGTTTTGATGTGATCTCATTTCCATCGCACCGGAGGGAGAGCGATAGAGAGAAGGTGATTCTCGAGGCAATCACGACCGTCTCTTCCGTTATGAGCGAATGGTTTACCGCGTGCTGCTGCTTGCGGGAGAAGAAAACTACCAGCGCTTTCGAATCAAACAGAAATTGAAAAAACAAATCTCATTATGCTCACCGTTCTCGAGAGGGGGACATAGGGGGTGTAATTAACCTTTGCGCCAAATCATCCGGCCTGTTTTACAACGGCGGTTGCATGCAAATTAAGTGAGCCCTTTGCCGATCGGTTGAATAGTGACAGTGGCCGCGGCTGCTGTTATAAGAATATGGAGCTCGTAGGTAGGAGCGTTCCGGCAGCACAATGTTGCATTGTTTGCCATCGTCGTTTGCCGCTGATGGTGTGATTCCGATCGCAAGAACAGCGTGCGCTGTGCGAAAATCTCACACGCGGTGCGTTTGTCGCGTATCCAGCCGCGCGTGGACCTTGACCTGATTAGGGCTACCGTTGCCAGATTTGGCTACGCTAATGACGTCCGTTGCGTGAGGTTTTTGTTGTTAATTTTTCTCTTTCAGCCTCTAGGTGTGCCTCGTAGCGGAAAATATTCAAATTATATGGTACCCTGGATTGCATCGGATGTACCGAATGATGGGCAATTTCGGTCAGAACTGCAGATTTATGATAGGATTGATGTTCTGCCCTGGTCAATAGGGGAACCTTGGAATGCTTTATGTTGTAGTAGGCTGGCAGATTTGATGAATCATTGCTGGACTGAACTTCTAGGCAAATTTTAAGCGTCAGTAAAAATTACCTCTCCTTCTTTAAATATCGAAACCAATTTCAAATTATTGCTTTTCTATACCATGTTAGGATCGCTAAAATATCGATCTTTAAACATGTGATCGGCTCACTTTATACGATTTCGAACACCAACGGGCGAACTCATAACACGGTATCTTATTCAATGGATTACCCCTTTCGCAATCACTTGTTTCCACGGGCAGTATTTAAAATCCGGAAACCAAGAGGAAGTGAAAGGATCCGCGACTCCATCTTATATCACTTACATTATCTCGATCCGGATTGACACACAATTTCTCAAAAATGAAAAAAAGAAATCCACACCAAACCAGTCTAACAACAGGGCGTACCGCATCTTTCCGGAAGAAAGCGGTCCCTGGCGTGCCAAATTCGCTTTGCCACAATTTACAAATTGCGATCGGTTGTTGGAAAACTTTGCCCGTTAGCATCCCGAAACCGGTTCGGAGCAGGAGCATAAAAGTTACATAAACGCGATGGTTTTCCAGTTTTGCCCGAAACAAAAGTCTCCTGCGTCAAGCGGCCAAACCGTGGCTGGGGTGGCAAGTGGTAAAGTAACATTTTTGGATACCAATTGGACGCGAGACATTATCGATCGGTGGCTGGAGCTTCATTATGCGGAGTTTATTGTTGTGAGCTGGGTGGCCTAGATTGTTTGTTTTTTTCCACGTGCTATTTTGAACTTAATCGATGAGCCAAGGCAACTCATCATGTTTACAGCTTCTCCAGGGTGAATATTGAATGTCACTTGATCGGTTCGATGGTTGGCCCACAAGGGAGCTGCTCTGAGTGCTCTCGTTTTCAGTGCCCTCAGCGCGCCTTCTAATGTGCCATCATACCCGAGATTCTACTTACCGACTGGCTCGTGAGCGTAGACAACCTTCTGTACGACGGGAGCGGCCGGCACATGGTGGACGGCCTTCACTGCCGGGACGACGTGCTTGACGACGGGGGCGTGCGCGTGGACGAGCGGGGCCGTCTTCGACACTACCGCGTTGAATCCGTTGATCGGATCGGCGGTGTAGTCAACGGTGCGCACGGAACCGTCCGGCTCAACCAGCGAGTATTGTCCTGTTGAGGTAAAGGGTACATGTTTCATTCTCGAACGAAAAAGGTTGTAATACAAGGTTTCTCCTCAAATGGTCATTGTTTTAAGTGTTGAACCAAGTGTATGAATACGCTTTTGATCTTCAGTTTTCCATCTCACAGAATTTTTCATGATTCTTTCTAAATATTTCGAATGATGTTTTTTTATTTAGTTTAAAGTCCTTTGCCAAAATGATGTGAGATCCGAGTCCAATTGAACTCTCATATATCTGTGTACCTCACACGTTTGTAACCTCCAATGAAGCCTCTTTGGTGCAATTTAACCAAAATTAACCTTATGGCTGAAAATCAGCAAATCAAACAGTGCCAAATAGTGCGATCAAACAACATTGCCAAAGACGCGTGAAAAACTCACCACGGGATCCATTTTAATCTTCAATCTTCGACGGTCGAACCACCGACGAGCGGATAACGATCGAAGACGGCACCGATCGTTCGATTCGCGGTGGGGTGCAGCATAATGAAGCGGCTAATTTTGCCCACATACACACTCGTTCACACTACGCACTTCAACGCTTAGCCGACCAGGGCGAACAGATCGTATCGCTCCCAGATGGGACCAATTTGTCCGCACGTGCCCCGCACCGAGCGGCGCAGCGCTTTGCAAATTAATTTCCAGTATTGTGTTCCTTCAACAGGCCTGGTCAGCCTCCAAAACGAACAATTATTATGTAATGGGGCTTCTCCCGTCCATCTTCAGAGGGCACCCAGTTTCGGAGCGAGCGGGACGCGCCGGGCGCTTCATTTGCACAACATTTCTCGCACTTCTGTTGCGCGCTTCTGTTTGCATTTTGGAAAAGGTGAAATTACGGCCCATTACGCGCGTGTGCGAAAAGTGTGCGAAACGGTGCGAACGGTTCAGGCTGAAGGCTCATTAACGAATGCAGTTCTTAGGCTGCCGTGGGCGAAAAGATTAGGTGCGAGCATTCAGCCCAATCGCGGTGAATTGATCGACGAAAAAGCGAGCGAAACCTTTACGAGGTCTGCTTAAATATCGCCCATCAACAGGCCCATCGCCGTCGTCGTCGTAGTTGGCGCTGAACGGACACAATGCAGCACCATGAAAGTGAATGAATGCAGCGATGAATGGAATGAATGCAGCGATGAATGGAATGAATGAACGGTCTTGCCCACCTCGGCAGCCCAATTCACCGCAATGAATCCGCATCAATCGGATCGTTTGTGTGTGGCGTTTGTTTGCCGCGTTGGTTAGCTGTTTGCTGTGTTTGCCCGACCAGCGATATCTTTTGGTGCGTCTTGTGGGTTTTGTTAAAACAAAGCGGATGGTGCAATCGTGCGAAAACTGCAACCATTATGCGAAGGGAACCGAAAGCGGTTCCGAGTAGGCAAGCATGGCGCTTCATCGGTGAGGGAATGTGTGAAATATGGAACTGAAAAGTCCCAAAGCCACCCACGAGCGACCGAATTGTGGCCGTGTGATGGTGATGGATGCTGGGAGCTTTCAATTTTTGGGATTGTTACTGTTTCCAGCAATTTGTCACCCGTTTGTAGTGAGCGCTGTGTACATGTATGCCGCAATTGTTTTGGGGCAAAGGTTTTCGTGTTACAGATGTCGCGTTCTGGCGCAATTCTGGAGTGACTTATAGCTCTGTGGCGCTTACCTTTGACAACGTCTCCGTCACGAGTTTCGTGCTGCGATTTCACGTCACCGGTGCTGTGGTCGGCGACACCGTAGTTGAAAGCGTACTTGGGATGATCCTGTAACGAACGCAGGGAAAGAAGGTATTCAAAGGTTTTGTTCCAATCGGAGGCAAAATAGGTTTGTAGGTTTATGTAGAGCATAAAAATATTTGTACGAAAATTAGTTTATGAGGTTTTTCCATTCACGAGCTGATTTGAATTTATTTTTCATTTTCCTAGTTGAACAACAGATGAAGCGATTTTTATGTCTGTCTGAATATTTTAATTGGAACTACCATTCGCTTATATATTTTAAATATTTTAATTTTGACACAACCAAAATATTCTCCTGCTTCGTCGTGATATTCAAAAGCAACCTGAACCAAACTGTTCCTCTTCGCCAGATAAATCACAAGCAAACTATTTACGATCAAGCACAGTTCATGAGTCACATTATTTCACACCAAATATCAACATTTCTTCCACAGTATTCCACACCGTGAGACATCGTTTCTAACACTTTTTGGGGATTTTTAATACTTTTTTTCTCGTTCCTCTTAATACATTCCACACAGTAAAGACGTTCTTAAGAACTACGTTTCAGCTCGTATTCTCACATAGTAATCAACAGCGTATCCAGGGCGTGCCAGGGCGCAGCTTCCGAACATGGCCAAAGCCAGCAGCAGTGTAGCACAGACGCGAGCCACCATTCTGGAGCTTGTTTGCTGTTTATTTTTTTCGAGCTGAGAACTTTGTCACTGCGAAATCGATAGAAGCCGTGCGGTAGTTACACTTCGCTTGCCGGTTTGGGGAAGATGAGCGCGATCTTTGCTGAGCGTGGCTTGACGAGACACTGTACGCTTGGTGGTTGGTAATTTTGGTTTTATATAGTCTTGTGGTAACTGCAATCGATCGACACCGACGGCGACGGCTGCGGCTGTACGACCCCTTCCACAGATACGAGCAACAACCGTCACCGCCACTGCCACCGCCTCCACCACCAACTCCACTCGGTGCTGTGGAAGAGACGGCACGAGTGGCTCACCGATGGTATGGCATTGTCTTCGTTGGAGGTTCCCCGCCAATCGTGGTGGCAGGGTTAAGCGGTAGCCCAGTCGGCCAAGGGATGCGGTTAACGCTTTCCCACCAGTGTTTGCTCATCGGTGGCATTTCTGGCGTGGACAGCACTTGTCTGGCCCGGGAGACATATGAAGGCGAAGTAAGAACATGCCGATCATTACCTCAAATTTTGAAACATTCTGTTATTTTTAATTGAAATTTCAATAAGATAATCCGAACACATAGAAGTTTTGACGAAACTAGTTGCATGTTTAAAAACCCATATGATATATTTTTTTAAAGAAAATAGTGTGCAAATTTCAGGCAATCAAGCTTTCATCAAAAATATTATGAATGTAAATTACCCTAAATATTTAAATTTATAGCTTTGTTTTATGATCAATTTTCCTTTGTTTTTAGACAAAAATAAGGTTACATAGAACATATATACATCACTTTTATAGCTCTGATTTGTATTTTATCACGAAAGACATTCGAAACATTTCTTACTATTCCTAATAAACTAGTGATTCATTCGTTTCTTTTTGTTCAAGAACTTTTCATCATTACCAAGTAAAACACATTTTGACTTTTCTTTTCCAAGTAATATCCATCCATATTTTCACAAGCACCTTCTAAACACGTTGCTTCACCCGCTCGTTGCGATCTGAAAATTTGTCAACAGCAGTACAAAAATTGCGAAGGAATCATCTCGCGCGGTGGCATACATTTATGCCACAATCACCCCGGGCCAGAAATACACGCGCGACCGAATTACCCCGAAATGACTGACAATTTTTCGGCACATCTCGCTCGGTCGGGCCAAAATCAGGCATCTAATCAAGGTGGCACGATTGGGTAGGCGGAATGGACGCAGGTCGCACCAGTCCCATGGGCCCGTCAACGGTCACCAGCTCACCGACCATTAGGTCACAGCGCCACCGCCGACTCTCTGGGCGATCAGATCGCTGCTCGCCTGTGATTAATTGCTGCGCGCCGGTTTGGTATGAAAAATCGTGATGGATTTCTTACCCGTGGAGGCTCGGTTACATCGGAAGGGCCGATCGGAGAAAGGGAGCTTGTTGATGATTTACATTTTAAGTTCAAGACCATAACTGTAGCAATTCTGATGGCGATGGTATTTTGTAACACCGGCACGATAAACCGTCGATGAGAATTTCGGGCTTCGTTTGCATTCCGTGTGTCACATTTGCCTACAACCACGTCATCTTTGCATCCACCGAGACAAGCATTGATTGTTCTGTTCCCGCCAACTTCTGCAGTTTGGGGCGGGTTTAATCTGTTTGATCTAAATTCCAGCACCTTACCACACGCGACCGACCGCCTACCGTTGTGGGCGTTGAATTATTTTGAAACAATCAACAGCTCCCAAATTAGCGGTGGATGAAAATTGATTCCACCAGCCAACACCTTCCAGTAGCGGGAACGGTGGCCTATTATTAGTGATCTGGGGGATGGCGGCCTAATCATACGGCTTCTGCTGCAGGCCTTTGTTGGAAAGCGTTGGGTGAGGCAAACGATGACAATTTCGAGCTGCTGTAGGAATTTTAATCCCGGGACAGCGTTTCGAGCAGGACTATTGAGAGTTTTGCTAGCTTCAGTTGTGCTTTATGAAAGCGGCAGTCTTTCAATGTCCTTGGGGTTTAGTTTGGACAAAAAAGTTGTCTCAGTATGATTGAAAACATCATAGGAAAAACAATTTCGCTCATTGTAAAAGACATTTTGTGTTTGATAGATTTATATTTATTGATCATAAAAGTGTATCAATAATGAAAATGAGGCAAAAATATTGTTTTGAATCAAGTTTATCATGATATTTATAGTACAAATTGAAATTTTGATACATTACGCAAGGAAATACCTAACAATTATTGTTGAAGATTTCAAAAAAGATAAGACAAAAATGAGATCTAGTATGCCCTCACAATAGAAATTCTGTGTGGATGTTAAAAATAATAAAAATAATGAGCATTAATAATATAAAAATTACAACTAAACTTGCTTTAAATCCTTTTTATGCACTGCTCTCATCGCATGCTAGGAAACATACCCATTTCATCGCATGGACATTCTCACCACAAACTGTTTTGCATCTGGATGGACGCGGAAAGCATCTAACGTCATCCAAGTGTTTCTCAGCCTCCATCGCGTTCGGAAAACCCACCGCAACCCACGTCAAAGCAGCAACACACAATGGTTGCGCGAAAACGAAAATTCGTTTCTTGTTCCACTCGCATTGCAGCGGGAACCGTTTTTTGTTTACTTCGCGCACTACACCCAAAACATGAATCCCAAAGCGCCGTCGTGCCGAAGAGTGTCCGTACGCAGATGCAGATTGTTGTTAGAAGGCATGCTAATTAACGCGCGACGAAGGTGCCGGAGCGCTAACGTTCAAGGCAGCAAGAAGGCGGTTCGGGGCTCAGAATGGGTTGGCTTGTGTGGTTGTGTGTGTTTTGAACGAGTTTTCACGACGAATCGCGAGACAAGGCAGGCCGCACCCCGCACACGATTTCGCGCTTTGTGGCTGGAAAATTAAACGGCCTCCATTGCGAGGGAGACCCTTACGATGGGAGAATATTTCGAGTGATATAAACCGCCGCCGAATCGGAGCCAGCTGGAGCTTGGCTATAATTATCGCATGCACCAAACCGCCAAAGAAAGGAAACCCACCGAGACGGGAGCCGAGCGGTGTGTGGAGTGGAAGGAAAATCCTTGAATTTCCGTCAGCGCCAGCACGGGTGTCGCCTGGCTTCCCTCCCCCCGCCCACCGCACAAGGTTCTGAGAGCTCTCGTTTGTATGGGCTTTTGGGAGATTCTGTGGAGCGTTATTTTTTTTATCTCGTTTCCTTTCTTCTTTTTTCGTAGCGCTTTGCGGAGCGGAAATGGCAATCAGCACTGGCAGGCGTACTTCACTTTTATGCCTCGCTCCATCCACCGCACAATGCGCACGCTGATCCGGATGCGGATCTGGCCAGGGACATACCGTTGCCGGATGGCGATAGCATGCCGTCGGTTAAAGGTTATTTGCTAAGGTAATTTGAGCAATTTGTTTTAGATCGCGCTGGGTGGCGCGAACTGGTGCAATTCCAGGGGTTCCAGGGGTCCAGGGGTGAAGGAATTGCGCCGTGCCAATTGTCCAGTGACCAGCACGCTGGCAGCCATTCCACAGTGGTGCCGAGCTGATATGATCGAATCATGCGATGGAACGTTTTATGGGTATTTTGTTAGATGATTTTTAGTGTCTTTGAAGGTTAGATGTGGGAGCAATCCAATCAAATTCAACAATTCTTGGGATGACAATTTAATCTCGATGCTAATTTAGTTAAACATACACGAACAATAAAAGTTTTCAAACTTCCTCGAAAAAATAAAGAAATAAATTAATATATTGCAAATAATTTTCCTAATTTTAGTGATTTAAATTATGATTAGGTTTTCACACTTCTCCGTATTGTCCGTATCTTCGAAAATATGATCGAAATCGATCACTCACTGTGAACCTTTTTTGTCATTTATTACGATTGCTCTATTGCATACTCTGCATGCGATTCCGTGTTGAGTGCCCATTTCACCTTAATAACCTCACCCTTAACATGCCATTAAACGCTCCCATGACCTGCTCCATAACACCTAAAGTAGTTCAAAAACGGACTGAAAACTGCCTCATCGCGCAGGATGAATCCAATTTTTGAGAAGCAATCATTTCTCCCTTTAAAAAAGAAGAAAAATCAAAAATCAAAATTCCTCAATCAAAAACGTTCCCCGAATGGGTGGCCATAACGAGCCATAAAGGCAAGGTTGAAGCAATTATGTTTATAGCACGCCCTGCACCGATGCACGTTTCGTAAAATAAAAAAATACAAATAAATAACCAGTGCACCCACCCTGCTGGCAGCTGGAAAAGCTAATAAAGGAACGCGTGAAACGCAAGGGTGAGCTCCGGAATGGCTAAACTGGCGTGCTTCGTGTGCCCGTGTCGCTGCCCTGTGTCACCGCTTCACATCCACGGGGCCATGAACAAAGACAACCCATTGTTATCAAATCGATTGCAACGAATGCAGTTTTTCCGACATTACTCATAATTCCCGTGGCATTGACAAACATGCTCCACTTTGTCCCAGCCGACCAGCCGAAGTGCTGGCAGCTCCTCAGCCGGGCCGGCTCCCACACGGTGACCGATTTCTGTGCCGATGCCGGTGCATCTGTGCGATCGTAGGAGTAGTTCACTTGGCATCAGCGGGGTCAGTCAGCGCGCCACACGGTTGCCCAATAAACCAACCTACCAACCAACCGTTGGTCGACCATCTTGAGGGTAAAATGCAACTAGAGGTTTCACGGTGTGGAGGGCCAATTAAACGGAGAGAGAGAAAGAGTGAGCCAAGAAACGAAAATGCCACCAATTCCTCCCACAACTAAGGCTGACAGTGGAGTAATGAGAGGGAAAAGCTTTACGACACCGCTTCGGCGACACTCTAACACTTGGCCGTCGGAGGCGATGTCGTCATTATGCAACGGCAACGGCTGGTGCAGCAGCAGCAGCAGCATGGTGTCCAGACGAATTGGGTCGTAAAAAAGGACCACTTAATTTCAAGAGCAACTGTCCGCCATCGACCTACGACGCGTTTGCGTGGTTTAGCAGCGAATTGGGTCGGTCGGCGAAAATGGTTCAACCTTCCTACCGAACCGAACCGAACCGAACCGAACCTTCACGCGGGCTATGTGGCCCGGATGCGACGCGTTAGCTGATGGTTTGTTCGACACGTGATTAAGCTGTTTGCGGTGCGGTTATCTCGAGCCCACTGTTTGTGTGGGTAAATGGCGTTTAAGGAGCTTTTCGTATGGAAGCGAAGCCGGTTCTGTTCTATGGTGAAAATGTCATTAACGTAAAACCATTGAGTCATTAAATATGGTCACCCACATACAAATCTAATGTCTGTTCATTGCTACTATTTCTTGTTTATTGCTTATCTTGTTGTTATTCTTGTTAATCTTTTTCTGGAATTTCTGAAATAGGGTAAAAACTAGGAGTGATATTAACATGTTTAATTTCTGTATTAATTTTTCCCGTCTCTAGATTATGTTGTTAAAAGATTCTTTTTAACACCAGTCACCTCAGAAAAACCCCTTTTGCTACATCCATCAAAATTATTTGGCGGTTTTAATGCCAACTCAAGTGCGATCGTTTTGTCGAAGGTCCGCTTTTAATCTCACAATTAGTCCGTCGGTAGCACTGCCTTCCATCGCCATTACGTCTTGCTACCACCACGCGTTTAATGTGAGAACGGAACAAACGAGCACATACCACCGTACCGAAGTGCCGTTGACACCCGCGTCATGAAAAACAAAACCCCTCGTCATGAGCATGCGGCAAAGATCGCCTAATTCCTGCCAATGCCAACGACGCTCGCTTTCTGTTCTGCCCATTACTCTCCAGTGTCCGCCATTCCCGCATCCACCGAAACGTGCGCGTACTTTAACTCCCTTCGTGAAGGTTTTTTTGTTTCGAAGACATTCAGTTCGGGACACACATAAGAAACAAAATCATCCGTAAATCCGTGTCGGAGCGAATTTGGAGCACGATGTCGACCCAAAGTTCATGAACACGGGCCACATTTCGACGGTGCGCATTTTTGCACAACACCACACATCCTCCGCAGGACGGCGCAGGAATGTCGCACGATAGTTTTACGACGGCCCGGTAATTACCGCATTCGTGGTGTTGCTTTATGGACTCATCTGCATGTTGCACCGTTTGGAAGCGAATGGGAGAGCACAACGGGGCCTGGGAGGGAGCACCCAAAACGTTAATAGTGCCAGCTGATGCATCCTCGGTACGGTCGATGGAACAATTACTTCGTTTTGCGCAATCGATCTCGGCTGGAAAGTAGCAGTAACACTTTTCTGCCCGATCACAAGTCATCGTCACATGTGAGATGAGCCACCGAATGAGGTCAGCAACTAAGCGTCATTTTCCTGTTGCCCGTTCGGTTGCGTGGTCGGTTCGATACAATGTGGCAGGTAATGACCAAATCCAGTTGAACCGGGAAACGTTTTTGTATGTTTGTTTAATAAATTGAGAGACATAATTTATCTGCTTATTTTTGCATAATTTATTTGCATTCTTTACACCAAATGATCTCCAAACCTTCCTTCCATAAAGTGTGCTCTCCGGCTAGAAACAGTACCAATCGAGCTAATTGCGATTGTTTTTCTTTTGATTTCGTTTACACATAAACACACCACTGCTCGGTTACGCAAGTGGTAGACATAAAGCTGCGCCACGCACGCACATTGTATCGGCAATTCAATTAATGCCCTCCAAATTGTGGACGCCACCAGATGAAGTTGTACTATGACGAACAATAAAAAAACACACACACACACGCGCGCAGTACGATTGTCTACAAATTCATCATCGAATTGTGACTAGAAAAAGATCGTCTAAAAACCGCCCGCACCAGAAGCGGTTGGGTAGGCTTGGCAAGGTTTTTCCATCACTCGCGCGTTGACAAAACTTGCATACATTTCTGGCCATGCGTGGTGGAGGAAGCTTTTTTTCGGATTCGAATTTGCAACATGTTAATTATGAGTTGCGCAGCGCCAGCACACGAAACCGACCGAAGGCTTTCCGAAGGCGGCTTATTCTTTGCCGACCGATGAGGTCTTTGAAGGTCTTTGAGATGGATTGTTCATCAGAATGGTTGTTTGCTTTCGTGCATCGGTGCGGGGTTCCGATGTGCTGCGATGTTGTTGCACTTTTCGTGTGCGTGTACGAACATTTTATCGACAATGCTGCAGTGATTTGATAGTATGGGATCATTTATTTTCTGTTTGTTACTGATAAATGTACGATTGTTGTATTCATCGGATATTGAAGTACTTTTTCCAACTAATTTTTTTTCGTTAACAATCAACATACATTTGAAGACAATTTTATATGACTCGTATATTGCTCAACATTTAAAATTATATTTGAAAAGTGAAATAAAAATTTAAAAATCACTGCAAGTTTTCCCTCAAAATCGAAAAACATAAATATAAAAAACACGCCTACTTTGCTGATTCGGCTGTAATCAAGTTTTGAAATTAATTCAATTTATTAAATGCAATCAACTGATTCGCACTAAAATGACCACATTACAGCCAATTTGCATCGGCACCGTGTTACGTATACCGCTCTCTAACAACCTTACCATCTTCAACCCACCGACCCACCGTGTTCAACTTGTTCCTGAAACATAGTCACCCACTGCCCCAGTGAAAAGAAAAACACACTTCCCCACACACTACCCCACTCCTGCCTGGTCGATTGCATACCGAAGAAAGCAATTCAAGTGTGCCGTGCGGCCGGGCCGAGTGACGGTATCATCAGCGAGTGACATAAGCAAAACTTCGACTTAAACCATCTCATGTCCCGGCCAGCTGGCACGAGCGCATAATCTATTTATCGACGGCTAGGGCTGCCGCTCGTGCGTTCAATCATCGGCCGCGATCGGTGCCAATTGGCTACCCGTATCGGTTAAGGTTTTTCAACACCAACTCCACCCGTTCACTCGCCCGTATTTCGCACCTCTCCTCCGGGGTAGCTTTGAATGGCTTCTTCTTAATCGTAATAGATCTATCAACCTAATTCCGATGCTCGTAGGAACCCGTACAATACCGGCTGGAAAACCAGCAATCCGATCTAGGCTGCCCGGCCGAAACACCCATCGCCGACTGGGTTCCAGTTATTATTTAATCATCCACCTCTCGCATCGCTCCTACTGGTGCAGGTACGATGAAGATTCACCGATAGTAAACAAGTGGTTTCCCAGTTTTTTTTTTAACTTCTTCCACGCTTGTCCAGTGCAAAGCTGCAAGCGCAAATCTATTTTGGTGTGAGAAAATTTGCATTGCGCGATGAGATGTCTCTTGTTTTTTATCGCTTTTGTTTTGCTCTTGCAGATGTCGTCGAGAGGAGTGTGAAAAACAATCCTAAGCCTTTCGGAGAGTATGCTTCCATAATCATCGTAACAAATGGCTGAATGGGTCGGTTTTAGCTATTAAGTGACCCAGAGTGTAGCAGTAAAGCTCACTTTACCGTCACTTTGCGAAATGAAGACGATCAATTAGTGAATCGTAGCGTTACTTTGGACGGCACACCGTAAAACATGTTTAAATTTGCACTCCGTTAAAAAAATAATGCATAAAACCAGCGCGAATGCGCGATGCTGCAAGTTGCTTTTAAGAGTTACGTACGATTTTTGTTTTGCCCAAAATCGAATGTGCACCAGCTGTGATTATAATCAACCCGGGCGCTTCTTCAAGATAAGATCATTTGAATGCAAAAAATATGGACCTGTTTGTGTGCCGCCTGAGACAATACACGTCAGATGAGGTAAGAAAATGATATTATTTAAGCCAACTTGGTTCCAACTGATTCCAGCGTGTCGGCACGGGACAGCCAGTCTCTTAGTGAACAGCTCTCTTGCAAATCAGCGACAGATCAGTCCGGTCGTGAGGGATGAGAACCAAAACAAATGCCACTCATCAAGATAAGCCCCGGCGAACATGGCAATCATGATACCTTGTGCAAAGCGTTCAATCCGGTAGTCGTTTCGCCGAAGCGACCCTGTGTGAAGAAGTTAACCACCGTACAGCTTAAGCGGAAAACACCGACTACAATAATAAAAAAGCACGAGAGACTAGCGATTGCCAAAACCTAAAAATAATCTACCAAACGGCCTTGCACAGTTAAAGAATGCGAAAACAACCCAACGTAATTAAAACGTTGCAATAAAATATCATCAACCACACGGGCGGCATGGTCGGTTGGTTTTTAAGTCAATATTTGCGGCTATTAGTGACACTGGTGGCGATTTTTTCAACCAGAACCCAATCACAAACGACTAAACGACCGCCTGAATCAATCGAGCGTTTCGAAAGTGATGGCAAATGAGCGGTTGACAATGGGGTGAGTGGTTTTGCCAACATTTTGCGCAAAACCTATTTGTTAGTTCCGTACGTAGCTCGAAATGATATGCAGAACCTCCTCTCTATCGGAGTGGGTAGAAGTACCTAGGTTGGATGTGCATTGCTTCACTGGGTTGTACCTTACCGTTCTCAATGTGTCAATAATCAGTTTTCGATTGTTTGTATTAAAAATTATAATTTGTTTGATTTCAATTCGCATTTGCTTCTTATTCTAATAATAAATTTAAAAAATGAACCATGTGTATTTAGCTTTCAATGCGAAATGGTTTCGTTATAAATATCATTTCCCTCTGAAATCGAGATAACTGCGCCTAAATGTATGCAATTGAACGTACACATTTCATGAAGCGTTTTTATCCCACGTTGGAAGCGTTTCTCCGTGTTCGGAGTTAACAATATTGGTTTTGCTGA
Source organism: Anopheles farauti (assembly GCA_000473445.2). Taxonomy (NCBI): domain Eukaryota; kingdom Metazoa; phylum Arthropoda; class Insecta; order Diptera; family Culicidae; genus Anopheles; species Anopheles farauti. Next base: position 19,491,052 of record KI915041.1, read on the forward strand.
ATGTTTTTAGTAACAAATAAATGCTCTCTTATAGGTTTTTCTCATATATTTTACTCTTAAACAACTAAATGATATGATAGAACAAGCGGAAAGAGTAACTATTTATCTTTTGCGTCTATTAAATACAATTAACTATTCAACAGATAATGCTTTTCTCATATATTTTACTCTTCAACAACTAAGCGATATGATAGAACAAGTGGAAAGATTTACTATTTATCTTTTGCATCTATTCAATACAATTAACTGTTCAACAGATCATGCTTAAAAGTTGAATAGCATTAGTAAATCATGTTGATTATTAATAGCAATCGATGATATTTTTCTGTTTGTTACTGTCTTTGAAATTTTCCTCTTAAGTAAACGAATTTTTGTTAGTTAATACGATTACAACACTTTCAAGTGACCAACATTTGTATTTCATTCTTTTTCTGTTTTTTTTCAGCAACAATAAACTGGGAACGTAACCAAATTTGAATCTTGACCGCATTTCTTTCAAATTTCGACCATGGCATTTTAAAATAGCAAGAACCTCCATTTTCATCGTACATTTGAGTTTTATTCTTCATTTTAAATTAATATCATCATCGGTATTCATTCCATTCTGTACAAGTAGGCGATTCTTTCCGACCTTACCGGTGCGTTCCCGGCAAGACCGGCAAGAAAAGCCATGATGAAGAAAGCGCCGGAACATTCCACTCATTCCTCACGGTTCAGCGTACACATGTTGAGTATTACGAACAGCAACCGTCCTGTTGACACGAACAGCGCAAAGCAAAGCTTACAACCGGAATGAACCGATCGGGGAAATCTATCGTACAGTGAGTCCCGCGGAAAAGATAGAACTAGCCAGCGGTTGACCAAATCTTATCATTTCCGAGGGCAATCCCTCGCAAAAGTTGTGCAGTTCAACACACTCAGCCGTTGTTGCGTCTCGACACAGGGAAGGTATGAAGAAAAAACAGGATGTTCCAGTGGGCTTTCTTCCATTCGAGCGGTGGCCATTTGGAGAAGAGAAGAGGTAAAAGGTATGGATCGGCTAAAGCTGCCCGAGCACCCGACGTAAGGACGTTCCAAAGCAGGAGGATGATAGAGCTAAGGGGGATGAAATAAATATCCACACGTTTGGCAGTGAAGTCGGGCAGGATGTCGGGTCCTCTCAAAAAGGCAGCCTTAGGATGCCGTTCGGCCGTTCGTCGGTATCGTGCGCTTAGTGGTAGTAAGCCAGCGGGGCGGCGGCCTTTCCGTGGTACTCAACGGTTCCGTGAGCCGGGGCATAGGCGTGCGAGGCGTACACGGACGGGGCGGCGTACACAGCCGGGGCAGCGTGCGACACGATGGTCTTGGCAACGACTGGGGCAGCGTGCGAAGCGTAGACGGCCGGGGCGGCGTGCGAAGCGTAGACGGCCGGGGCGGCGTGCGAAGCATAGACAGCCGGGGCGGCGTGCGAGGTGTAAACGGCCGGGGCGGCGTGGGCAACGACGGCCGGGGCGGCGTGGGCAACGACGGTCTTGGCGTGGACGGACGGGGCCGACTTGCTGACGACGGCGTTGAATCCGTTCACATCATCGGCGGTGTAGTCGACGGTGCGCACGGAACCGTCCGGCTCGACGAGGGAGTACTGGCCCTTCACAACATCACCGTCGCGGCTCTCAACCTGCGACTTGACATCTCCGGTCAAACTATCATGGACACCATAGTTGTAGGAGTATTTGGGGTGGGCCTATAGGAGAAAAACACATAAAGAACGGAAGCCGGAAGCGGAATGGTTAATAGTTGCGCCAGTGTGACCTTCACGAGGTGGTAACGAAAAAAAGACGATCGAATGGAACGGAACCTACAGAGGTTTTGAAATGAATAAAATATTCGCTTGTTAATATTCAGCTACCGGTGGAGCTCGGTGTGACCAACACGTTCAAGCGTTATCGTGTTTTAGATGAGATAGCTCGTTTCGATCGTTTCGTATCGTGTTTCGATGGCATTAAATATTAATTTTAATGGGACTCATTTTTTTGACAATCTTAAAACAATCGCGTCTAACGAAAACCCGTCAGCAGACGATTGTCTCTGACGGTTTGAAAAATAACACTCAAAGTAAATTAGCTATCGAATTTCGATCTTCAAAAGGAACTGAAAAACGATTTAAAAAAGACTCGCTTCTATGATGCATTGCGAGGTGGATTTTCACCTCACCTGCGCCGGCCGTATCAATAAAATGGAATGAAAACGCGATCAAGGGCAAGCGACGCTTTCGAGCACCGTTGCAGTTGCAGTCAGTCGCACGGATCATCACCTAAAGTGGCAGATACCCGTGCGCGTGGAACCGTTGACACTCATCAACCGATCGTTACATCGATCGAGCCTTTAAAAGAGTTTTTCGTTTGCTACTATGTTACAAATCAAACAATAATTTACAATCAATTAATCTTTTCGTGTCGTTATTTTTGGCTCAAGCACTCTCAAAAGTGTTATATTTTTTGTTCGAGAACAAATTTCCATCATATTTTACCTCTATTCTTCAAGCTACATTAAAAATTGCAGCAAACGATATCAAAAGACTTCAAGCGACGAACCCTTCCATTTCACGGAGCTACTCGTAGTTTAACTAAAAACTTGCGCTTGTACTGTACTTACGTAGTAGTCTCCCTGGTATTCAGGCTGGACATGGATCACACCAGCGGCGGCAACTCCGAGCACGGCCAGGCACACGAGCGACTGCAAATGAGGAGACGAAGACGAAATTAGTTCACCCGCTGTACGTCGGTTCACTGGCACACACGAAGGGCACGATTTTAGCCTGGCTGGCGGCAAGCAAGGGATTTGAAGGACCTCTTCCAAGGACCTCACATTCCCATCACTTGTCCTATTACTTCAGCACCGCACAAACAATAACTCACTTTGAAGAAAGCCATTTTTTCAGTTGGGTTGGGTTGGTTTTAGCAAGCTTTGCTTTGCACTAGGACGAGTTCTGAACTGCGAATGATATCTAACTGATTTGTGCTGACCGCTTTTATAGTCAACTCCACCCGGCACGGTTTGACTACCGCGTCCGCGTGGGGCTTCGGTAGTGGATTTTTGTTGTTCCTCGTTGCACTTCATCCCCTCCCTCCCTTCCCGTGCCCCACACGGCCCATGTCACTACCACCCTTCCTGCCGCCGAAGAGCGATTCGTCGTACCCTTTCACTCTCGATCGGACGGCTCGCTCGGCTCGTTTCATTCGCCTTCTAAATCGCGTCGCAGTCGGCGTCTGCTTACGAGCCGCTCGCACGTTCTTAGCACACGAACGCCGCGAGGAGAGCAAGAGAAAAGAGAAACACTTTAGAGCGAGAGCGCTTGCCGGTCTCTGTCTAGTAATCGTGTAATAGTGCTTCAAACGCGCCCAAGATGCTGCAAAACCGGGCGGTGGAGGCGAACCGAAACGGACTACCGTGAGCAGATATTTCGGTGGAGCAGCTGGCAGCTGGTGGGAGGAAGGGAGAAGAGGGTGGCGGGTGTCGTGCGACGATACCGTTGACGGGTGACGTCAGGTCAGGTCTGACGAAGGGGTCCATTATTTTACCACTCAATCGATCATTACACGACCGATCTCGTACGAATCGAGAACCGATACGGACGCTTGCGAGAGGCTTGAGACATTTTTACACCACCCCATGCAGCCAGTCGCCGGACGCGCCAGTTGCCGGATGCGTTTTGTGGCGTGCGTACAAACACACAACGGCAGGAAAAAAAAGAAGCAAATCACGCATAAAGCATTCTCGACGAGAACGAACCATGAAATGAGCTGTAAACCCACAGCCCGGATGATTGGTCCCAAGTGTGGTTGCGTGTGGTCGACCCCAGAGCCCTAAAAAATCGATCCACATCGCATCGTTTGCTCGATGGGAGTTTAGTTTTATGATAACTCCCGTAGCCAAACCGATCAAGGTCAGGCCGTGGTTTCCAGGTGCCAACAAGAAGCGGAATTGTCTTGCTAATTCGTTTCATTTTTTCTTCACAACCACACTTCGGCAGGGCGTAGGGGTAATGCGATATTTTGGATCGAACAAAGAGGGTGCTCTATTGAAGGGTCACTGCAAAAAGGGCAATAAAGAGTCGTGCGCAACAAGTCACATCCGTTCCATGTTGAGTTCTGAGCGATTGATTGAAATTTCAATATTAAATTTATACACAAGCTCGATCGATTCCGGATGTGGATAGACATACAGACATGTGATCAGCACGTTTTATTCCATCTTTGTCCTTTTCATGTTTCGGTTTGGTCCTTTTGGAGTGTTTTAAGTTTAATAAATTTATTAATATATTATATATTTTATACCGAAATTATATTTTCAATTTAGAGGAATCTTATGCTTTTTATAACATTTCTTGCTAAACAGTGTTTGAAAAATAAATATTTCAGGATATTTCTTTTCCTTTTAACATCGCTGTTCAATACGGCTGTATTGTACTTTTCATACTAATTAACAAAAAAGAACAGTGCTATTCACAAATGGCATTGATTCAAGGCATTAAGTAATGAATTTTGAGAACAAACTATATACTATATCCCCTTTTCATAGCTGCGATCAAATTAGTATTGCAATAAATATCAATTTATTGTTTAACAACCCAGAACAAAACAGTCCCCCAAGCGACAAAGCATGCTCCAACGCACGACCACCGTTATTATTATTAGTTTTCTGAGCATTGTGTTAACATCTGTGTCGTCTGTAGTAAAAATTCATTGTTCCATAGCTTAATGCGTTTTTAAAAACCAACACAAAACTCGCCTCCACTCCGAACAAAAATCCACCACCCACAGGGACCACTGTATAAGGTTGGGAATGGTGCGAGCATAGGCAGCCCGTTCAGCTTTACTTCCCGAAACGCGAGCCCCTTCGTAGCACGCGCAGGCCAACCATTAAGCTGCCGAAAAGAGCGCAAAAAATCCACCAAAGACAAATGATCCGGAGGCAGAGTGACGCCCAATCCTCACTCACACACACACACAAACGCCCTGAGGGCAGGGAGAAACATAAAAGATTGCGCAGCACGAACGGTCGATATGCGACGCGGTGGACAAGATCGAAGCATTAAATACCACCACCACCGATGGTGATGCTGAAATGCTCCATCTGTCGTTTTTGCAGCAAGGCGGTGAAAGGCGGCAACGGAGGAGCGGAGAAGAAAGACCCCGTCGTACTTTGGCGTTTTCGCAGCGCAGAGTTCAATGTCAATGGTAAAGTTCTCCGCGGTGGGCACAAGGTACGTAAACCAACCGGGGAAAAAAAAAAGAAACTAACCACGCAACCTACAACCACCTTCGAGGGACCGAAGCATGCTGGAGCATTACTTTTGCGCAACCGGCGGCTCCGCGAGCGTTGATCCGCACGGGACGGAGCATAAACGGTAACACGTTTCGAGCCAATGTCAAAGTCACAGCCTCCGACCATCAACCGAGGGGGTCAACAGTCGACGAAGTGCCCGTTAATCCATTTCACTCCGATGCGATTGATTCGTAAAGTGGTGCTTCACTTAATGAACCTAGTGCCAACGGTTCGGTGGGGCAGCTGATTGTGGAGTGATTTGCAGAGGGTTTGTGGTTGAGCTGGCGCTTTGGCTTCTCTTTGTCCACTGTTTGTACTTCCAGTGATATTACATGTTATTTCCATATTATTTTTACACTTCAAATTTCTATTATATTCATTAAACACCAAAGAGTTGGTTGGTACAATTTTTCCTTTATATTTGTTAGCAAGTAAGTGATACAAACAAATAAAATAAACAAGCTTAAATTTATGAAGTCAATGTCTACTGTGTTGCTGCCTTGTATAATAAAACACTCGCTCACTTCCTGCCTGTTTACGCTCCACGAAACCCTGATTTATGACGACAGAATTAACCATACATCGTCGATATTGCAACAACCAGCAAAACTGTCCGACACACAGATGGTTTGAAACCAAACAAATCTCACGAGGGAAAATAGGTTGAACTATTCGTTAGCACATTTTGTGGCGGTATTATCTATTTGCCGTCAGCATGTTTTCTCGAGGGTGGAGAAAGGCTGGAAGTTATTCTAAGGATTGCACTTACAGACTGATCGAAACGCTTTCTTGCTTCTCCAGACATGTCCATTCGACGTTTGAGCGTAGGCAGTTTTTTTCTTTCGTACAAGCCTGCAACCTACCATCCAGCGTGTTCTGTTTCTTCCCAAATGACAGGATCGAATAATTCAACCGGAATAAATGTACAACCAGCATGTTCCCGATTCCCGATCCGTTGAGCAACAACGCGATAACCAGCGACCAGTGTTTTAAGCACATTCTGCATCCACATTCGGAGCCGGAGCACTTCAACTTCACCAGCTTTACACATAAGCTACCGTCCGTAAGCCTCCGCAAAGCGACCGAAGTCTGTGCGCCTCCTCACCATTGCACCATTGCAGTCCGTTTTCAGCACCGTTTGCGGAGGGAATTTAATCCCGCTGCAAGGTAATGCAGTGCGCCTGCAGAAGAGGCAAGAATGAGTTGGCTGGCTGGCCCAAAAAAGGAACCCCGGAGTAGCGCGCTGACTCAGCCCGCTGAAAGTGCTCGTAACTGCGTAGAAACGGTCCGAAAACTTAATGCTCCCCGGGTTGGTGTGATTGATACACTTTTTAGACACACGCCGCGATTGTTCTCACGCCGGAAAGGAAAAATAGCATCACTCCAAGAATTCAATCTCATGCTGTCGTTCGTCCTACGCACTTCACCCCGGAACGTTTGAAGGAAACAATCAGAGCGTTCTTATTTAGATCACTTTTTTCGAAACGACATCACACTTTACAGCACACCTAGACGCCGTTCGCTGCGTCTGGGGCTACCCAAAAAAGGGGTGCGTTCACCAGATACAGTCCCAGGTCGCAGAAAGCTGCCGCGAAACGCGATCGCAATTGAGATTATCTTTGCATTGTGGATGTTCATTGACCCGGATCCCAGGCTGCCCAAATTTCCAAGGCTATCGATCCACCTTTTTTCGACGCGCCCGCTGCTCTAGCGTAAATGACCTTTTCTTCATAAAAGCACCCAAATTAAGGGTTTTTACCGCACTCGGATTCCAACATTTGTCCCGAAAACGAGCATCGGAAATCGAAATGTCACCACGATGCTGTTCGGTGTGTGTGTGGTAAGCCGGAGTTCTAATACAGGTTTTAATCTTTCCCTCCCAACCAGAGGTGACATTTAGATTTTACGTTTTAACTCCATCTTATCTGGCGGACGGTATTGGTTTTTTGGTTCAATTATTGTGCGTTTCTTTATTGCAGTTTATACGACAAACAGGCTTTTGGGTAGAACATAATGAGGAATTAGGCTGTAAAAGGTGACTATAATCAATTTTCATTTCCATTCGATTTGATCATTCTGCTATAGGGGATACTAAAATTGGTTCGTTAGCAATAATTTGTTGATTTGTGTGTGAATAGAAATGAAATAATGGTTTACAAAAAGCTTATAAACAATTTAGAATATCTTAATACTCAGGTCAGGAAGGCTCAGGAAGTAGAAGAAACAAAAACTTGTAATGTATTTTTTAATTAAAAGTAGTACTAAATTTAAAAGTAGTAATTAAATGTAGTACTTTTAATTAAAATTGCTTTAAATTGCTTTAAATTTCACTCTTGAAGTTGTATTATTCAAACCAACATTTTGTTTCCCGTTGTTAAAGCAAACCAGATCCGCGTTACGGCATCCCGAATCGATCTATTTCGCATCCATTCGTTCCAATTATTGAAACACACAAAATCCACCAAACCGGTCGTAAACAACGCAACCGATAAAGTTTAATGCACCTTCCAAATAGGCAAGAGCAACTACTCGCAACCAGCCGCGGCGCTTGAGGTGAACCATGTCACTACGCCCGTCAAATACCGAGGGCGTAGTCACCGGCGTACACCGGACGGTCCGAAACGAACGGGACTTGGTGTGGACGTTTTTGCGCCGAGCGCGAAACAAACACCACCACAGCCAAAGCATCCATTTATTAGCATACCAGGTGAGGTGAGGTGATAAAAGGCGACCCGGGAGATCGGAGAACGGAGATCATTATTTTGCAATCGATTCCAATCACCCCCGCAGCGTTCGTTCGTTACTGACTCATCGAAGCAGAACAGGAGAATCGGTGGCGATAGAAATCGGCCCAGCGTTTTTTTTTTTTGCGCGTGTATTTCGCATCCTTGAGCCCCTTGAGGTGCCGGATTTGCTTCCCCGAAGGAACGTGAGTTCTATTTTTGCCACATGCCCTTTGCCGTCGATTGCGTAATGTGGTCCAGCGCTTGCTTGCCCTATAGGAATCGATAATTAAACGTTAATTGTGCTATTTGTTATGTGCCTTGAGAAATGGAGCAGCGTATCCCGAGCTCGAGCTGTGACCGGTACCGGATCTCGTTAAATGGAATCTTTAAATCTGTAACCCAGCTAAATTATTATCGTTTGAGTGCTCAATCAACGTGCGAGGGAAAACATATATGGCCATGCACTGTACATAAAATATAACTTGTATGATTAATGACACCCAGAGCAACGGAAGGTACCGTCCATAAAGAAGGTTTCCAGCCCGGACCGTAGCAAAGTTCAGTGACAGTCAGTTGGCCGTGCTTGGATCGTTTCAGCCACACGGTCCCGGTTGGTGAACGAGAGTGGGAGTTTGGAACGTAACGCCCCCTAAGGCAGCTTGAAATTCTTATTAAAATGTCAATAATCCAACGTTCTGAGCGGGTATCCTGCGGGTGTGACACCTGGAACGATTTCGGACCAAAAACCAAACGCCTGCTTCGATTGATTACCGTAGCTGCGATAATGCCTTTTTTACGAGCCGCTTAAATTATGAGCAACTGATAATTTCCTCAGCCACCGCAAATTGCCATCCCTTCCCGCGTGTTCGGGGTGGACCGGTGGGCGGGTTAATCGACCGAGAACATACAATCCGTGCGCACCCCGGAACGATGCCAGTCACGCTTGGAGGTTTTTTTATTTTTATCGCGAACGCCAATATACCCGCCAATGATTTCGTAATACCGCCCGGCAGCTGGATTGGGATTTGTTTTTTTTTTGTGTCTGCAAAGAGAAAGAACACAAGCGCACAACATCGACGCCGCTCGGAAAAGACCTTGTCGAGGTCGAATGTGGCCAACCCGGCGGGTTTGATCGACGGTGCGAGATTGGGTATGGGTTCGTTTCCCAGTTCCTCGGTTTTCCTGCTACGCTGGAGTCTACCGTTCTAGTAAATTACCTTTTTTTCAGTTAAACGGAGCCGTCGACGCTGGTTTGGAACGTAGGTTAGTCCGATGGAAAAGAGCATGGTAGCAACGTGGTTGTTTGATGTTTGATTAACAGCACGTTACGGGGTGGGCTTTATCGGAATGGAATTACCGAGCCTAGTTTTATGAGAATGTTGGTAGGTGGTAATGCTAGATATTTGTGGTAAATCGCTGTACCGAGCGTTGTACGTGTCGAATGGAACCTAGGACAGTGTGCAAACTGACCGTTTGTTTTATGTTGAGCTGTAGAAACGATTGTTTGGGAGATTGCATTGCATGGCCACCGAGTTTATATGTAAACTTCTCATGCTGAAAGTGGTGATTTAACACACAACTTTCATTGTTATTTTTCCATGAAAAACGATAAAAGAAATAAAACACATCGAATGTAACAACATATCAAATAGCACTTTCATTTTCATTCGACATAAATCATCTAACAATTCATCTCACATCGTCACACGAGCAAGCAAAACGTGGTTCGCTGGAAAGGTTACACTTTTTCCACGAACCGATCGTGTCGCTTGGGAGATATACGATCCCAACGAAACCTTCGCATAGCCCACCGCGCAAAGCTTTCATCGTCCAGTGCAGGCACGATGCAAGAATAAAGCGCTGCAACAGGTGAGCGAGCAGCGTAAAGCGCAACACAGGGACAGTAAACGCTAACCGCAGATGACAAATTATCTGTGCAACTTTATCTCGCCCGCTCTTAAACGCGATGACAGGTTGTTCTACAGCGGGCTCAATTTAAGTAACTTCAAGAACGAGATGGTTTACCCGTCCCGCGCTGCACGCTTGATAATGTTTCAGTTCGCCCCGTTCGCGCGGTTGGTGGATTTCACACGCCACACAATGGCCACACACATGCAAGCGGACCCGAGTGGTCATATAAAAGATCGTTTGCTATCGCTTCGGAAGACACCGATCGACGCGGTACGACGAATACGAACGTCATTATCCTGCCCGCTCCGTTAGCATACGCCCATAAAAATGCAAACCCCACCATTCCCCCGGCACTTAGTGCCATTTAGCGATCGGTGCTCGGTGAGAAAAATAAAACCCACCCGACCGACCAACCGACCGATCGACCGTAAATCGTTGTGTAGTTCTGACATCGTGGCATCTAGGAAGCGCGTTCCATTGCGGACAGCTTCATTTAGAGTCATTAGGGAAATGGGCAAAGGGTCCCGAGTGGACCCTTTCAAGGTTGCTGAAGGGAGTCCGGCCCGGCCGCAATATAACTAGTTGGAGCAATTTTGTAATGTTTCATTTTCGCACCGCACCACCGATCGGGTGGATGTGAAATAGATTTCCAGCAAATTAGGACAATTATTGTAGCGATAATTTAACGTAGGGTGACACACGAAATCCTATTTCTTCGGAGCGGCCCGTGGCGTGAGTGTCCTTCTCGATCGTACAATTTTCCAACTCTCGAACGCATATTGAGTAATGTCAAGGACTTGGTGGCGAGTCGTGGCAGAATTTATTGATCGTTATAAAATAACTGCTCCCAAGAGGTTTGATCCAGCGGCTAAGCGATGTGACGCGGATCGATCTCTTTCTCCTTCCCACACACGCACACATGGGCGTGAAACCGTGAAGTATTAATGATTGTCTCCTAAGACAGTTAAACTCACAACACACACGATCATAGAGGCTCTCTATGACGGATGAAATTGACTCACACGATCAACCGAGGAGACGCGTTGTTTGTTCATCGTTAAAAATTAATTATCACCGAAATTTAACTCCTCCGAGCCGATCTTTTACGAAATGGGCGTTGAATAATTATCGAACGCAGCTCCAATTTAAATCCAATCGAACAGCAATTATGGAAATTTTATTGTACAAACATTTGGTCCCAGCTCATAATTTCGGCCGGTTCTGTGATCGGATATAATTTATTTTTGCCGTTCCTAGTGCTGTCGGAAGCAAATGAACTAATCTCTAACAAGCGAGGCTGGATTATTCAAATGGGAATTACACTGATGCAGTCTCAATGCAACCCACATCCGAAATCCCTTCTTCCGGTTAAACCTTCGCGTGAAAAACCGGCTTCCCGAGCCGGTTCAATGTATCGTGCCGAGGATAACCGACATGTCAACCAGCGAACCGAATTCCATCAATTCCATCCAACATTTTACGAGCATGTAAAGCACCGGACGGCCCAGCTGGCTCGTCATGGGGCGCCTTCGTTACGATACCAATGTGTTCCGTCATAACCGCACACGAGGGGGGAGGGAATTTGATCGATCGGTTTCGGCCACCAGCTGTGGACATATGTTTTCGTCGGAATTTAGAGCGTGCTGGCGATGGTTTAATGACATATCGCTTGGGACGTTCGGTTACGGTGCAAGCGAATTAGATGATGGCTGGCTTTGGGAGGTGATATGTTATTAAGATAATGATTAAGATTGTTTCTAGCCGAGAAGGTGTAAGGAAGTGCTTCAGCGAGTTTAAACTCACGCTCAAATAGTATGTTTTTTTTGTTTTAATTCCACACACAGTAGCATTCAGATTTATTCACACTTGAAAGATTCTATCAGCGCTTGATGTAAGATAAGCTCAGGAATAATCGAACGAATAGTAAAATATTTACAGATTGTTATCAATGCGTACAGTAGTTTTATTACGAAATAAAGACACAGGCTAAAGTTATCTTGATTAGCACCAAGTGCCAAGATAAAGCGCCAAATTTGTTTCGTTCCTTTCTTCATCTTTAATAAATAATTATTGAAAATAAATATCTATCTATAGCCTTGAAGGAATTCAACAAAATCATTTTCAATGATTTAAAATTTCAGATATTTTAAAACTAGCACCTAAAAATAACAAAAGATAAGAACCTCATTTTCAATTCTAGCTCTACACCACCTTTTTAAAATCTTCTACATGAATACAAAGAAAACGCTGATTACCATCACTTAGCATATTAATTGCTGTGTATTTCGCATATATCCTTTCAGAATATTTCACAACAAGGAACAAACTCATTCTCAACCGCGCTAGAAGCGAGAATCTAATTGCCCATAAATTAAAGCTTCCCGCATTCGTTATCTAGTTCTCGATGATTTTTATTTCATGCACAAGCTAAGGTTTTGGGTTGCTACGTAATTTGCTACTTAGCTTTGTCTACAGTCCCATTTTTTTTTATCTCTCTCCCCTTCGTAACCGCGTTGCTCGGCTTGTACAGAACAGAAAGTACGGAATTGACGGTGGCCGTCGTTTGAACCGTTTGGCGACTCTCCCCAAGCCGGCGAGACCTTGGACGGCCTTGACGGACATGAGCAGCCGCCTCCGTCGGGCAAGCCACATTTTGGACGGCGGACGGCACCGGCACAACGGTTGACCGGTTTGCTGGTTCGTAATTTTTCGAGCCATTTGCCCATTAGCCCGTTGGTCGCTACGTTTCGTTGAGCGCTCGCTCGCTCGAACCCAAGTTATCGCAGCGTTGTTGTTGGGTACGGATCATGTAAAACCAAATCACTTCCAACGCCGATTCGCTGCATCGATCTGAAACATGTTTGAGGTAGTTTTTTTTTACTTCTCTTGTTTGTCATGTCCAACTGACAGTTAGCTTAGGGCCGTGCATCGTACTGAATCGAAAGGGCTCCACTGAATTCCACCGAGCTGTAACGTATTTCTGTGACTGTGTACGCAGTTGTTCGATGATGATAGCGATACGAGCGTGACTGATTGTATATTTTTCTCGTGTGTCCTTTCTACAAATTAATTTCATAGAATCGGTCAACGGACCCGCGAGATGAGGCAAAGCGAGACCTCCATCGAACTCGATCGACAATCGAAAAGGGCTCGAGATACTGGCTTCGGTTTTGCTATTGTTACGTAGCGTAAGGTCAGTAGGTGAACACGACAGCTGCAGTGACGTTGGTGCCCGGTTTTTTTCACCCACTTTTATTTCATTTCACCGCCACCGATTTGTCGAACTGAAGTCATCGCCATACGATCAGGCGATCGACGAACCGAACGAAACCACCCGATGCAGCCTGCAACCTAATCGTTGCGCCAGTATCAGGTAAACGGGAAGGTAACCGAATCGCAACGCATCGACACCGCAACGAATGCAATTATGAGCCACGGGTTTAGGTTTAGTCGGTGGACGAAAGAGACCACGACCAAGGCGGTCGGCCAAAACTGGGAACGTTTCACCATCGCCGCCGAGGGTAAAGGGTTCGGTAAAGTGATGATGGACCTTGATCGTAAGTGTCAAGTCAGCGTCGAACAAATTGTGATACACGAAGCCCGCACCGGATCGCCAAAGATATACATGTTGGGTAATTTCGGTTCGGTTCGATTCTTTGGGGCCACTTCTTTGCGGAGAGCCGGTGGTGAAAGCGAAAAACGGCGGGGATGCTAATGGGGACTAAATAGAAACTCGTTACGTCCTGATTGTCTGGGTTTGGTAGACATTTACGTTTGTCAGCTGATAGTTTTTCTAACTAAAAATGACTCATGGCTAAATCTTGTACGATCACTTAAGAGGGTGTGGATTTTTTTTATCTTAATCTTCATTTCAAATCCGACGTTTCAAATCAAACCGGCTAAAAATGTAGCTGCCTCGATTAATGTATCGTTTGGTGAAAACATGTGTTGTTTGAGGCTTTTAGCTTAGTAATACAATCCCTATAAATCCAAAGGTTTATTAAATATGTGAAACAAAATATCAAAAAGATAATATTCAATATAAAAAAACTGAAGAATAATTACACAAAAAAAAGAAAATTTCAATTTTTAAGCACGACCAAAACCTAAAAATTTTAATATTCAACATATCCATTCGAGCTCCGATTCTGACTCAAATTACTACAGTGCGTTCACACCATTACCTTACCATTTTCCCGCTTCTTTGTTTGTGAACAACGATTTCTTGATTATCCTGCCGTGCAGCAGCGCCCTAATGTGCCCTACCAATTTCCTTGAGCAAATGAAGCTCAACGCTACCAATGCTGCTTAAATGAACCACATTCAACTGGACCGGCCTCGTGAGCGGTTGAGATAATTTCCTTCTCCAAGAGACCCCGCTTCCCTCCCTGCCAAGGACGTCATCGTCCTTCCCATACCCTCCGAAGCTCGGCACAGTCGCACGATCTAATCACACTGTACGTTAGCGGACAATTTACATACCACTCGAGTTCAATTCCACTACGGTGAGGTTGTAATAATCGAATGCTAAAATGACGACAAAAAAAACGCACATACACACGTACACAACGAGTGCGATACATTTTCTCATGCTTGAGCTCTAGCGCTGTGGAGCTGTGAAACGGTATAATTACATTAACTACACCGTTGGGGCACGGCACGAGTGGGGATTAGGCTGCCGGTGCGACACGTCACCAGTGTAGGTAGTAGGCTAGCTACCCCAGAAGCGGAATAAGGAACCACTGTCTGCCACCGACACCCGGCTTCACGCAAGAACAAGAACTCGTTCGCATGCTAAACCAGGGAGTAGCCGGTATTGAATGGACGGGAACTGCAATTATCCACCCATCGATTGCAAACTACCGCGCACATTTTGCGATCACTCGATCAGGGGCCCCAAATGCCCCAATGACGTAGTCGTTTGACGCGGCAGTGACTCAGGAGCAGCCTGTGGAACGACGGCGTCTCAGCAGAAAAATCCCACGGGGAAGTTCGTGATCGGGAGCGCAGGTTGGACTGGCAAAACCGTGACCTTCTCGTGTCCGTATTACTTCACTGGGAACTGGGAACTGGGTTACGGTGTGACCGGTTGGGTCAGCTGGATCCGGTTTCACTTTCGTTTTGGAAGCCGAGGGACGCGAAGTGGACGGTGGGTTTCATTCAGCTTCCCGAGCTTACAGCGACCCACCAAACGCGGGAGGCAACTGCGTTAATCTATTCTGCTGGTGGTGGAGTGGTGGCAACCACCCTGTGGCTTGTGGGTGGCACGAGAACTTGCCCGAGCAAACGTGTACTTATGTCATAGGACCACTTGGACGGCGGTCATTCGCGGTGATGATTGAACGATATTCTAATCCAAGCAAAGATCTTTTTTCGAGATTAACATTTCCGTGCGCCGAGTAGGTCAAGTTCCCACTGGTTCTTTTTTTTTTCTTTGATTTGCTCTAACTACATACACATTACTTTGAATTATCAACCAAAATTAAAACATGCTCCGATGGTGGCTTTCTAAAGGCATAAAAAAACCCTAAATAACACCGCACTCGCACTCTAATCTAACGAGCAAACAAAGCATTAGGCAATAACGACTTCCAGCGTGACAATAAACAACAACAAAAAACTCAAATTTTACGATCAATTAAGAACGAAACAAACGGCTACCATCGACGGCTCCACAATATAGTTCGGCAATTAGTTCGTTCCATGGGCATGGAATCGGTGGCGTAAAAATTAATTAAAATCGCTTCTCCACCTCCCCGCAGCAGCAAGATGAGATCTGGCCGGCTGTAGGATGCTGGCCGCCTCACGTCCCTTTCGCAACGCAGAGTGTTTCGCTTCGCTCGTTGAAACGAGCAGCTCGAGTCGACCTTTCGAGAGCGCGAGAGAGGGAGGAAAACGTCCTCCCACCGGTGCGTTTGGCAAGAATTTTGGCAAAGGTTTCTTTTTAGGGGAGAGGGGAGGGGATTGAGGTGACCACCACTTCCGTCTCGTGTCAATCCGAGCGCACAGCACGATCAATCGACGCCATTCGAGAGGATGTCAGCTTGGCGTCAAACGATTTGCCTCCGGAAAAAAAGGTTCGTCGCTTGTTGTTTGCATTTAAGTTATTCGTTTCGGGATCTACCATCAATCAACGCTAAGCTCTTTTGTTCTAAGCACACCAAACGGCAGGTGTTTGCAGCACGTCTTTTTGGCATCCGGAATGGTAATGCCCCAACGAGGCAGATAACACATTAATCCATAATTTGGCATAAAATCATCGTTTTCGAAATTGAAAATCTCGTTCCCGTTCTGGCACGGCTCTAGCATTCAATCGATTAATGGATTGGTGCGAGCTGCTCGGAGGCCTATTCAATTTAATTTCGTTTCGGACGGAAGTGACGAAGCAGCGTTCGGTTGCCACACCGCAAACGGATCTCCGCAGGTCGACTGCGGTTATTTTTTTTTTTGTCCAACCGCATCAACAGCTAGAAGTGACGACCTTGAAAGTGAGGTGTGTCGTCCAACTGAATGGCGCCCACGAGTAATGGCACTCACCCGTTATTACTCTACTAGCTAGTGGCGTCGTTTGCGCGAACGTCGGCGAGTACGAAAGACAAACACTCGCTGCTCGTTACCGTAACTGTATCTAGATCGAGCAAAGCAAAGCACCAAGGCTTCGAGGGTGTGGAGACGCGCGGTGCTATGTTCATTCACGATCGCTATTATGTTGTATGCCCAAAAGGAAGTGAGGCACCGGGCGTAAGTTCATGATCATGTCGAGCTTTGTCGTGGCAGAGCAATATGGATTTTTTTATAATTAATATTTTTAAAGTCTTTTCTTAAGCTTCATTGGTCCTGTGCGCGATGATTTTTATTTTCAAAATGTCAAAAACAAGTATTCAAATCGGTGTTTTAAACGTAACATTCTACCAGAGAAACAGGAAAAGATAGAGTCAATGTTATTTGATTTATAAAACAAGCTGTAAACTAGCATCTCCTAAGGATAACGTGTTATAACGCTCTCAAATCGCAACCTTCCGTCTGCGACCTTTACACAACCTGATTTTACCGACAACCCCTCAAATAAACGTCAGTCAACCAATTTATTATGCAATATAGAGTAAATCCACCCCGTTCCCTCCCACAACACGACACATCGCACGCCGATTGTGCCGTTCATGGGCGCTATCTTTCATCGCTCGCTCCCGAAAGTGCGTGTTGAACTTTCACGCCTCACTTCAGGTGACAGAATAACGAATTAATATCCGCTCGTAACGCCCCCGCTCGTTAAAAAGAGAAAAAGAAAAAACAAATGCAAACTGACCGAAAAACCACGACCAAAGTGTACGATAATCCGGTTGCAGACACTCCGGCCTGTTCGTGTGCCAGTGGTTGAAGCTTATTTTGCGTTACTCTCATTTCCTTGATCTGCTTTCCAGCGTCAATGGCAGCAACGCAATGGCGTCGTCGTCGTCGTCACATTCCACGGCAGACCACGGTACGCCGGTGTACCACATACCGCCGAAGGTCGGCCACTTGCAAACATATGGCCACGTGGCCACACCGAAGGTCGCTGCCGGTACGGTGCCTGCCACCGTCACGAGGAAAGCATTCCACCGCCGGTGACGGCGCGTGACGTTACGGCGACGATACGACGGAATGCGCTCTTCGTTAGCATGTGCTCAAGGGAACCTCCTGCATTGGACATCTAGAGAACGCACGAGCCCGTGGAGCGATATAAAGTTATTAATTAAGCGAAAACCCATACCCACCGGTCACCCAGTGACCCCAGCAGATGGCCGCGTAAGGTAGCATTAAATTAGTAGCAACGAAAACCCCAACACGCCGTGTGCATTTGTGTGCCCAGAATCAAGGCGTTCGCAGGCGCAATCTGTGACATTTAATTGACACCAATTGAATGTGGAGAAAAATTAACGATTAACATCCGAACGTATCATGATTGATGGGACAGCCGCGATGATAGCACGAGTGACTTGCGATCGAAAATTAATCGCATTGACTTGTAACAATTATTGATGGTTCGCATTGGTTCTGTTTCTAAAATGGCTGACATTGATCAGTTTGAACGGATTGAGCTCCCTTTTTCGAGAGCTAACTAATTTTTATTATAAATTTAATTAAGTTTGATTGAATGTCTATCAAAAAACGCTTCCACAAAGCTTTATGGTCAATGTTTTCGTATAAAATAAATAAAAATCAACCTTGTATCAACTGGTTATCTATTTTTCTGTCATTTCTGTCATTTTCTGTCTTGTTGTCATTGAACAATAAGGCTGTGCTCTGCTGAAAATACAAAATATCATTCAAACCCAAATAAAGGAGTGTTTATTTCCTTTTCATAATCGAACCAAAAATACAGCACAAACTACACGATACGCGTCTTGGGCAGCACAATGACCGTAGCGGATAGCCGCGTGCTGGTAAAGGGTACAATCACACGACGAGAACCACGGGGAGGGGTGTGAAATATGTCTCATAAAACCGAAAAAAACATCCCCCGAACGATGTAAACACATTTTCCAAGTACGCGCACGCTCCATAAACCCTGGCCTGCGATTTGCTACCGGCAAGCGACTCAACACTACCGCGTACCAAAGCATCAGCCGTACCAGCATCGGGGTACGTGCGTTTGGGTTTGCTTTTTTTATTATATTCGATCCGTGTCACTCCCCGTGGACAAGCGTGTCGGTGTACACGGGTCAACCGATATACGGTGGCCACTCGGGCAACGACGGAATTGTATGCTAATAGACCGCTGCTACGGTTTCGAATGAACAAATTACCGCTGCACCGGGTCGATTCGCTCGCTTCAAAGGGCACCATTTACTTTTCCTGCAGCTGGTCAATGCGTCGGGCGCACACACAAAAAAAAACACACCACCTTGGTCCTTGGCATCTCATGCCAACGCCGTGGGGATAACCGTGGCGCGTGTGGGTGGAAAAGTGCATATTGCCCAATTGACGGGATGATGACGAACGAATGGAAAGATCAGCCAGCACACGTAGAAACGCTCACGTTCAAAACAAAAAACGAAAACTATGTAAAACAAGAGCGCTATAAGAGGTCGCATCGTAAACGGTTTACGTCGCAAGTTTGTCACCTGTGGTGCGCTTTTCCTACCGAGCACCGATTGCAAAACTGCTTTGTTTTCTGTGGAATTGGGTGGATTGGAATTATAGGCAAAAATTCCACCCCCAATTGGGATGAAACTCGGGCGTGGGCACGCCCGGGGAACAGTACCGTGGTTCGGCTTGGCATGCAGTTGGCCATTTATGGTCATAAAAACACTCACACACACACGCCAACTCTCGCTTAGCGGATGCTGAAAACGGAGCTACGAGCGGGCACACAGCAGCAGGATGGCCTTCGGCGACCTTGCACGTGGTAGAAAATGAAACTACCTTTTCGTTATGCAATTTGTGTGACGTCGATCGTTAGGAAACGATTCGATTTGCACTGAAATATTATATATCTATGTGTGTTAATGGGTAGTAATAAGTCTTTAAGACTAAAAAACATTTTGTATTTTCTTCCGAGTGGGAGTATGATCTAGTTTTGAATGAAATACAACTTACCTCATGGCCAGCGGTAACGACTGTGATATTAGTTAATGTTTTCATGTTTTTATTAACTGATGAAATCTTAATTTCTTAGTTTTTTTCGTACGAATTATACAGAAATAACAGATTCTCAAATGTCACTTCCGCCTGCGACAGCTCTGTGATTCGCCTAGTTTGTCACGAACTGTAGCAGCAAATATTTGCTTTGCCGATAGCCTACATTTAGGCGCACGTACTGTGAAGATCACGTTCGAACGCTCGAGCTGGTTTGGGTTAGAAATCTATATACCTTCTACAGAAATCTATATACCTGAGAACATTTCCATGCTGGTTTCATAAATTAATTAATTTGCGAATAAATGAAGCATGCTAGAATTATCAAAATATTTAAAAAAACAAATAAATATTTTCCTCTTCTCGGGTGGTTTTTGAATCACACCTGTAATAATGCATTATTTACAATATTTACAAATGCAATATACGGTTTCAAAACTAAAAATAAACGGTTCCACTTGCAAATTAAGTGAAAAAAATATAAAAAATGGTTCATATTGCATTTTTATTTATTTAAAGCTCTAAAACAAAATTGACTCTGACTCTTAATAATGATGCGATATAATAAATTATTGGTGATATTTTTACATGGGAAATAAAAATTCCAGAGGTTGCGAACAGATGGATAACAAGTTTCAAAAATTTCGTCCAGTTAATTCAATAGCACCTCATCGTAACATGATCCTGTTACTAATCAAAGTAATCGGCAGCTCATTTCAAATGTTTTGCGATACTTCAAATGTTTTGCTCATTTCAAACGTTTTGCAATTTTTGAAAAATATACTACTACTAAAAAGTCTAAGATGCAAAAAATAATCGTGGCTTATTGGAAAATTTTAAGAAGTAATATCGTATGGCTAATCGTAGAAATTTTTATTTGCAATATTAAAAGATTTAAACTTTCTTGCAAAAAAATGCTGCAAGCACGGCTGCTCTCGATTTCACCCCTGTTTGGAAGCCAACTGATCTCTCTATGAAAAACAAAAGACAACACCAGCCGGATACATTTGACTTCCTCTTTATTCGCTTTGATAACGGACAACAAATCAAACAATAATAATTACATAAATACAAGTCAACATGAGTCTCACGATGTGAAAAGAGCACGAATTGCGTGGCAGAAGAAGGCAGAAGGTGGGGTGATACAGGGGGGGGCGGTGCGGAAAGTGAAACATCTCCCTCCTCGCCCTGGCGGGAAAACGCGATCGGTAGGTGTGCAGCAGGCGTTTGCGTAATCCAGGAAATGTGCCACCTCCAGGAAGAGAATCCGCGAACCGGTTCTCCGATGCTGCGCGTGCTGCCGACCACGCCGTATCTCGGCTCCGTGTATCCATCGCTCGGCGAACGTTACGTCAGAATCACGTGCGTGCGCCGTCTCGGTTTGGCCGCGAAAAGCCCCATCCACACGCACGCCAGATTCCCTGCGCCGCCGCCATCGATTGGGGTTTGAATTTTCATCTCATTTTTCGCTCCTTCGGTTCCTTCGATGGATGGCCGTGCCGGGTCGGGATCACCGACTTCCGTGGCAGAATTTTTGTATAATATCACAGTTGATTCGATGGCGACGCGTGCGAAGAAACTGGGTCGAGGGGGCGGGGGGTTCTGATGGGGTTCTTTCGCGATCGAAGGCTCGAGTGGGCGAGTGGGATTTTTGTAAAGCGATGGACCGCACACCGGAGCGATGGAGCGGTGAAGGTGAAGGTGAGAGCGTCGGGAAGACTACTGGGCTACACATTTGTCCTAGGCACTAAGTAGACGGGGCAGTACGCAACGTTCCACCACGACAGTCGGCCGCTTAGTAGTGTCCACCCTGGTGGTGGCTGACCGGGGCCGTCTTGTGGACGACCGCGTTGAAGCCCGAGTGCTTGTCGGCGGTGTAGTCGACGGTGCGCACGGAACCGTCCGGTTCGACCAGCGAGTACTGACCCTTGACGACATCACCGTCGCGCGTCTCGTGCTGCGACTTCACGTCCCCGGTGTGGAAGTCGTTGACTCCGTACTTGAACGCATACTTCGGTGGAGCCTGTGTTTGGGGTGGAAATGGGAGCGGTTTAGTGAAAGTCCTGGAAGTCGTTCACTCCGCAACTTACGTAGTAGTCGACGTGCTCATCCTCGTGGTACTCGTGGTGTCCGTGGCCGTCACCGAGCGAGATACGGGCGACCTGTCCATACTGATGGCCACCGGCCTCCAGCTGATGCTCCGCACCATAGTAGTCTCCGTAGCCACCGGGGTAGGCCGCGGCGAACGCGATCAGCGATGCAAATACTACAAACTGGCGTTGGCGAGAAAGAGGGAGAGAAAGAGAGAGCGAGAGACGGATCAGCTCCATGTTGGCGTTCGGAAAATCTCGCGTTATCTCATCAGGTGGTCAGTGGACCGGACGGGACCGGTTACGCAAGTCGCAAACACGCCACGCCAGCGGGCTGGGCAATCAGGCCTTATTGAGTGTCAATTGGGCCGAACGACCGAAAGCCAATCGACCCGGGACGACCGGAAGGATGCTCGAACGACGATCCGAACGCACCCGTTGCACGGGTCACCGACCTTGGTGGAAAAACTGTGCACCGACGGGTAGGGAAAAGCTTGCCGACCCCTTTGCCATGCCGTGCCGCCGAAACCGGTAATTATGAAACCGACGCTGTAAACGACGCAAAGCGCAAAACCTGGCCCCGGAACTGGTTTTGGTTTGGTTTGTTCCGTTTCGAAAGAAAGCGCACGGCACGCCGGTGACATCTTTCACCCACCGAGCACCGGGCGACGGTTGGGTTTCGGGGCGAATGCACTGAATGTGGCCACTAATTAGTGGCACGATCGATGCTAATTGAGACGCCGGTTAGCCGGTGGTTATCGCTGGGCTGGGGTGGTTTGCAATGAACGCGAATGCAGCGGGGTGCGTTAGGTGAAACAAGGTTTCACTTTTTATCACACCGGTTATCGGGCTGTTTGTTTTTATGTTTTATCTTCTTCTCATTAAATTGCGTCAATGATTGCGGGATGTTTTCAATGTGGGCTTCAGATGAGGGGAAAATTAGAGTTGGAAGTAAAACTTTGGAAAAGTTGATAAAAGGATATCTCGATATTAATATTGAGCTTAAGCTTAGCTTGAGATAAGCTGGTAAATAACTGGTAAATTAATAATAGACCAAATGATTGACGTATACCCATATAAAACAGTTAGATTTTCGCATTTTTGTTATGATACGGGCCACTAACAATTATTTTTGCCATAATAGAATGGAATAAAATGATCTAGCAATTTTTAATTTTAATTTCTTTTTTAATTTTGTCAATTTTCTTGGGTGAACGTTCCATCACTTGAATGAACGTTTCTGCAGATGGATGAACCTTTCATCACGATGATGAACATCTCATAAGTGATGAAATGAAAATCTTTGAAAGATTTGTCGAAGAGCATTTTCGATACCTTCAGTGGCTATTTGGGACTCTTTAGATTGGTTCTACTCTAAACATATTTCTTAAGGAAAGGACTCATGCATGTATAAGGCGAAACATTCGCTATGAAGTGATTATCAATCTCTGACCCGAAGGACGGTTGTATAAAAACAAATTCAATTACTTCTTAAATTCAATAACAAATTTCAAACGAAAAATCCCTCATACTGATCGTTATTTCGTTTCCAGGAAATAATTTTCCACAGAAACATGCTTTGCGATCAATCAATCTAGTGAATTTTAGAATATTTCCTTCACTGTTAAAACTTAATCCAAAAATGTATCGAAATTCCAGATGCATCTTCAGCTGGCAGCTTTTGCGGCACGCTACTACACAACTTCACCCACTACTTCAAACCCCTTTGGCACCGAAACAGAATTGTACTGTATTTCCACCGTGATCCTCAACACACTCGCTGCATCCCTTTACCTTGAAGGCCATTGCGATGGGTTTTTAACTTCACAAAACTGCACTGAACTGCTTGGCAAATAGGAACCGGCAAAACCGCGCTACGTGCTGGGTTTGTTTACGGGAAACTTTACGTGTTTTGGTATCCGATCGGTTGGTTTACACCGCACACTGCACAACGGACGCTGGCTGACTGATGTTTGAACCATAAAAGTTCACCCTCTTTATATATCGGCCGATCCGCGCGTGCGGCAGTGGGCGCTGCAGTGCGGCAAAGAAAGCGAAAACTTCCCCCGCTTCGTGGCAGAGTTTTCCACCACGCGCCGCGTGGTAAATACGGTTAGTACCGCGCACGAACCGCCGATCGCACGCGACGATGAGGGAGGGGAGATGAGGGATGGCGAAGCCGGGAGGTTGGGTTTTTTCTCTTACTTTCCTCTCCAGAGTGGCATGTAGGAAGAAATCCGCTTCGGAGGCGCTTCGGAGGAGGAAGCTTCGATGCACAGGTGCATTTTGATCAAGCTGCATCCATCGGCAGTAGCTTCACGCAGTGCAACGTGCGAAATACACTCGTGTGGGCAAATAGAGAGCCCGTGAGGGTTGTGTTTGGCATACGAAATCTGAATCGGATCGCACCGTAGCATAAAACAACGGGTTAATGCTATAATATCGGTGCATTAATATCGTTGGGAGGTATTAAATGAATGTGCAAGATACTTTTGATACTAGAAAAAAGATGATATAATTTCAAAAATATCTGTCCTATGAGCAGATTACATCGTACAAATACTAGTTTTTTGTTCCAGGTACTTGATTATTGAATTACATTGAATTATAATTGCAAAAAATAATCCAAACCAGTCTACTCTCCTTCAATTACTCTATGACGCTAACAACTCCGTGACGTTTCCATGGAAACAACTTCAACGGAAAATCTCCACCGAAACGCGTCCCAATTGCAGTAACCCGCTCCTGTCACCTCGGTTCTGACGAAATTATTGGCCACCGTAACAGCGGGGCCTCAAATTACACCACCCACCCACTTACTATTTGCATTGGAAATGGGTTTGTCTCGCGAGCGAAATGTAAACTACGATCGGAACACACGCGAAAATAAAACGAAACGGTTTTGCCATCGTGGAATTATTATCTCATCTCGCGAGCGCCGCGGCGACAGTTGCCCGGTGAGGTCATTTTCAGGGATAAGGTCAGCTGATTGCCAGCCTGCCCGGGTGCTTGCGTCCTAAACGTGCAAAAACCCCACCCGTCCAAACCCCACCCCCCCGTCGTGCTACTTACGTTTGCCATTGAAAAATGAAATGAAAATTGGCCCACAACCGCCGTGCGACGCTGACCGCAATCGACGGGCGCTTATTTTTATCCAGCGTATGTTGCAATTTGTGCCCCAAACTCCCGCACCCGTTCGGTGGGAGGACGAAGATTTGGCAAGGAATCGTTTTTGCGGCACCCGATGGATGCCCATGAATGTTGGCTTTTCTGTAACGGCCTCACCGCTAAACACTACAATCATCAGCATTCCGAGGGCTTTTGCTTCGGTTCGGCCGGGAGTTCGGCATGAATTGGCCTGAGAGAGCTCCAAATTTGGTGGAAAAAATGTTAAACTAAAATTCGATCGCACGACCGACCGGCCAGCCTCTAGGGCCAATGGCCAACGGTGGTTCTGTGGGGATTCGTTTCCAGTCGCAGTTGGTTTCCGTTCGTTCGACCAAGTCGCCACGGTTCGGGAGCCTATAATTTCATGCTCCACATTCGTTTGGCGTTTGCAAAACGCCCGCGCTAGGGCTGGCGTGGAAAAACGCATATTAATAGGGGCGGAGCGAGAGAGAGAGAGAGAGGCCCGCTTAATTTTTACCAATCCGTTTGGCAATGGTACGGAGTCAACGAAACAGCATTGCCCTTGCATGTTGAAGGCATAATTAATAAATATTCATCCATCCCGCCCGGTTGATTGTCCTACCGGCGAGTACGATGGGCGAGATGAGGCTCAAGCGTGAACGTTGCGAGTTCCAAACGCGAAACCATTGTTTTGTCAACCGGGTATGCGTAAGTTCATTATTTTCTTTAAAGCTCCAATAGAAATTTTAAACCTATATAGGCAGTGTTAGGATGGTTTCTCTATTTAAACATGAATAAAATAAAATAAGCCTACAAACAAATGCAAATTAAGCTACTTTTTCACTATAAACAAATGATTAAAAAGTCCACAAAATACTTGTACAGAAAAATTTCAAATTAAAAATGTAAAAAATAAATATTTGTATCGGACCATTCCATTTTGCCCTTGTCTAAATTGATCCTTATTACGTCCAATCGCTATGAAACGTTAATCTATCTCCTCCTGATACTAAACATCATGAATCTATCGAACCACCTTTACGATAATTGCCGTCGAATCTCCCCATCCCGTTTTACGTTTGCGTGCCATTTACAAACGCGTTACATTTTCGTTCGATCAACGCTTATCGTTCGATCGCTCAAATGAGTACTTTCAACCACCTCCCACGAGAGCCAGTCAAAGAACGGCGCCGTCAGTTTAAGATCGCGAAAAGGCAAAAACCCCAGGGAAAAACGAAACTAGGCATACGCAAAACACAAGCCCGGCCGGCTGGTACCTGTCTCCCGTTTCGGCGAGCTTACTACCCTCAACGTGCAGAAGTGCAGCGACGGCTACTTATTACTCGAGCACAAAGCAGCCTCCGAAGCACCGACGGGTAATCGATGATGCAATATTGTAATTGTGTGCGGCCCATCTGGCGCGAGAGAAAACGCTCGGTGCGATCGGTGCGCGATTATGACAAAGAACGGTGGAGTGAAAAATAGAAAAGGGGAAAAAATGAAACGAAACAAACGACAGCACACCGAACCGCCTACCAAAACGGAGCATATGCTCTCGTCCCAAGCAGGAACGGTGGCTCATTCCGCGAAACCGCCACGGACAGAATAGATGATCTATGTGGCAGCATATGCCGAAACCGACACGCTGTAATGAGACACGGCGCTCGCATCGATCGCATCGTGTTGGCGAAAAGGAGGAAAAAAGAAAACCGGGATGCCATTTTCCCGTGTGGCAGTGGCACACTTTCCACACGGTGCAGTGGGTCAGCCAGCGCCGGCCGCACGATCGATCGATCGTCCGCGCGGGATGGAGATTTATACGCGATGATTGACATGGGACACTTTCCCCTTCGGCTGCGTTCTTCCCTCGGCAAACGACCCCGAAGCCCTTCCTTGAAACGATGAAACGGAGCATAATTTCACTCACCACCACCGCGCTCACTTTACATAAACGTACGTTTATCTCCCGCTCCCAGAAGAATCCAGCCGCTACCGTCCGGGGGTGGCGGGTGATCCATCGCTGATGAGTTATTATTCACGCCGGCGAAGACATATAATTTTCCCGATGTTTTTTTTTTTTGTGTGCGCAGATTTTTTCCACCGAAAGTGAATCCTTTCTCCCGCGCCTGATTATTGGCAGCTAAATTGCCACTTTACGCCACCGGCGCGTGCGCATGTACCGTGCAGAAGTACGGCACTTTGGAGGCGTGCCGATGAGCGCGGAATGTGGCGCGTATGGAAGCAAGAATTATCATAACGGGGGTTGGGCTGCGAATGTGCTGTTTTTATGCACTTTTATTTTAGTCCATGAAAAGATTGCTTTATGCAAAGCAAATCGCTCAATTCGTATATGATTTATCATGGACTTGTAAAAACTTATTTTAATATATTTTTTTCGAATTTCTAGCCAGGCGTAACATAACACAAATCAGCTCTTTAAGATAAAACAATAAAAATAAATGAAGATGTTTGGATAGACATGTCCAACTGCTTGTTTTTCGTAAGCAGGTTTGCGATTAATTAATGCATTTTTTTTTTGCCTTTCGAATGAAATTTGCACGTTAATTAATTGTTCCAGCAGCTCCTTGTTTACTCCCCGTTTCGTGAGAGCTCATTCATTCCTCCTTTTTCTCCTGAAAATCCTCCCCAAGCAAAAAAAACCCTCTACCTATTACACCATGCACAGGCTCCCACATAAATAACGAGAAAGCATTTAAAGCAAAAACGACAAAAAAAAAATCCGCTAAACTAATAAACACGACACGAAGCCAGCCAGAAGCCGGCGGCAAAAAGGAAACAGTAAATTTCGGTAGTAGCACCCTTGCGATCGTCACCCTCTGCCAATGTGACGCCAAGTTGCGTCAGCAAACTGGTGGTGGTGCGTGAAGGGTGAGAGCGAATGTTTAATGCATGCAAGACGCGCCTCATGATTTAGGACCAATTAACGCATTCCGCTCGACACCCGAGCCATAAAGCAGCGAATGGTCGCGCGGAATCAAACGGCATAGCCCATCTCGATTGGAAGTGGAGCAGCCGCGACGACGACGTGCATCTCGTTGTCGTTTCGTTTTTACCAGCCCAGATTTTCCTTCCAACCATTGGCCCATTGGTGAGCGCGAGCCAAAGGCGTTGATGAAATTTCATGGCTCACTGTTTTCTCGCCCGTCAATCTGTTGATTTTTACGATCGATGTTTGCTGCGATAAAGACATATCGTATATCATACCCGGCCGCGGTCGCTTTTCGCGGGGCCCCTTTCTACCCCTTTCCCCCCCGGGACCGTCTTCGATCCGTTCGGTAATCGGATAATCGTACGTTTCGATCGCAGTCATTTCTTCACCTTTCCGGGGCGGCTTGCAGATGGTGAGCTAGTTTTTTGTTTCTGCCAATAATATCACGATAACGGGTGGAAAAAAAGGATTGCCACATGCATTACAAATTCACTTTATTTCCTTTGCATCGCGCTGCAAGGTTCCCGCCGGATGCAGCAAGGCAAGCGAAAGGCGCTTTTTTCGATGGTTTGGCTCGTAAAAGTGTGAAAAGCCAATTTTAAACTTTTAGTAACCAATAAGAGCATGTATGTGGATTTATGCAAAATCAATACTTTAATTGAACAGTTTTGCTCGAAAAAAAAGTGTTAAAAAACCTTCACTTGAAACAAACCTTTTAATGAAATGCCGGAAAAGAAAACTTGTAGAAAATATCAGTAAAAGTCCAGTAAAGTTAAATTAAAGCAGTTCACTAATGTTTTCAATATATTTATTTTTCTCTATTTTATTTACCATAGCCTACTTTGATGACAAAACGGTTTCCTTTTTATTTCCTGTCGACTGATGACTTAACCGGCCAAGCAGGCGACGGGAAGCGTAACGAAACGTCACATTTGCTCAAATTTATGTTCTCGAAATTCGCAACACCATTCACACCTCTTCCCCCATCACCATGCGATCAAAAGCTTCGCTGCTGCTCATTACCCGACGGACAGGCAGAGCCGTTGGTGTGTGCGTACGTGTGTGGCTCGAAACCGGAAATCCTATGCGACAGTGCCAAGTGCCGCTCGAATTGCGCAACCCAAGCATACCGGGCGTGCGTTGTGTCGCGCAGCAGCATTATGTGCGTCTACGCATGTGAGTTGTGCCCGAAGCGAACGCGACCTGTGCGAGCGAGCGACATCCTGGCGCCCATTACAGCCAATGCGAATCGGATGCACGCCAACGGATGGCCAGCGGATAAGGATGTTTGAGCTCACTCGTGGTTCGCCACGTGACTCGGTCGCATGATGTAAAGCGTGCGCGTCCGCCCCGCGAGCCCACCAACAGCACCGCGTTTGAATGAAACATAACCAGCACGAAAAGGGTGCGCTCGCCGCGTTCCAACGAGCTGATGAAGCTTTTATAGGTTTCCATTACATAAATCGTCTTCCAAATCTAACCAATTGCAGGTTGCGACGCAGTGGCGGAGCAGTCGCAACATGAGCGCAACATGAGCTACATTAGATAAGGCCCGGCGTGCCAAAGCATAAAACCAAACAGACAACAAACAAAACAATCATCTGATTCACCAATTTGGAGGATCGCATCGTTCGCTACCCATTTTTGTTCTCCCCTCTCCCCAACTCGTTTGATATGCTACGTTGCACTGTTCGGTGACAGTTCAGTCGAAGCGGTCTTTTCTTTTGCATTATTCAGCTCACCCAAGCATCCAATTGGCGTTTCTTTTTTTTTTAATTTTGAACGCACTATCGTAATCACAAATCTACCCATTATTAGCGCTAACCCATTCGCATCGTTTCGCGAAATGAAATTAGCGACAAAAACGTGGCCTCCTCCGGTGGAGCTTTCGGTGTGGTTTTCCATCACCCGCAAAATGTGTCATTGTTCGCTGCGCTGCACGCAACACTGTTCGGTGCGTTTTGATTTGGGGCCCAAAATTTGATAACCGTTTACCGTTCGGTCGGTTTTGCATTCAACCAACGGTGTTGGTTGGGGGAAGCCGATTGTGCAAGTCTTGCAAGGTAATGGTTGCCCAAATCAAGGTAGGCTGGGAGATAAAATTTGCAATCTTTTGATGCTATTTCAAGCTGGTTTCAAAACGATTGTTTTTTATTCCACGTCAGCTTGAGTTTCAATAATAATATCTCAAAATTATACATAAAAAATTAGGCATCATTCAGTACGATACATCCACAAACACAACACCATAAATCACAAGCCACAGTCTTCGCATCTAATTTCCTACATCATTATGACGCTTGCATAACGCTTCCCAAGAGACGATCCCCTCACGGTCGGCTCACGATCTGCACGGTG
This sequence comes from Anopheles farauti, assembly GCA_000473445.2. NCBI lineage: Eukaryota > Metazoa > Arthropoda > Insecta > Diptera > Culicidae > Anopheles > Anopheles farauti. Next base: position 19,521,141 of record KI915041.1, read on the forward strand.
TCTTTTCAAATTTGCTCCAGATTTTGCACAAGAACCGTCCGATGCACTTTCGCCGGCTTGTGGTGCACCGGCGCGCTCGCCTTAGTGGGAGGCCTTCCTGAAGTGTTCCGAACCGACGGTTGTGCTGCGCCAGCCACCGGCAGCTGCACAGAAAATTAGTTGGCCAAACAGACGTGCTGCTGAAACATCATCCCACCAACGCAGCCGGGAAGCGTTTCAATGCGACTCCCGATCCCAGCCGGGGAGGTGGGGACGGGGAGGTGGGGAGGGGGTGAAACAGCCGACGACGACGTATGTAAAGCGATGTTCAACATTATGCGCTTTTAATGAATAATTGACAGTGACAAGTGCCTGCACGGTTGTAGGCGGTTATGCAACGCGGCCGGTGTCGGTTGGATCACAGACGCGTGCGCCCCGGCTTGCGGTTAGTTCTTGAAATTTCACACTTTACACTCGGAGCGTTTGAGGCGTGCGAAACGACATATACTTTACTCACCAAACAACCAGCAATAAAACGAGCTCTACGAATGCTAAAAACAAAAATTGACCCGGCACCGAAAAAAAACCGATCCATCCTAAAAGAGAAAAGCGGTACTCGAAGCAGTCGAGCAATCAGGGAAGCTGAGGGAGTTTTTCGAGCAACCCGGGTGGGCTGCCCCAACCGGTCGGTTGCTCGACCGTTACCCAATTTGCATGACAATATTATGTTGAATTGCACCACCAGGAAGCGTCCGGTGCAGTTGCAGCCATATCCGCCCTTCCCGCGTTCCGGAATTGTCCCAAAAGTTCGCTTTATGTCATACATTAAAATCCCAACGCCACGCCACGCGTTTGGCGAGCGCCCGGTGGGGAAGGTGGTGCTGTTTAAAGACGTGTAATCTATCGGTTCCCGCTCGTGCCCGTGAAGCGTTCCTCGCTTGCCGGGGCGTTCAAATCTCTTGATCCGATTAGCGAAAGCGGTGCCGGGTCGGCTAATCGGTTCACTTTACCGGTTCATTTGTGCAGGAGTGCGGAAAACCGTGGGGCGGGAGGGGGAACGGCGGTCCGTCAACAGGCAACACGCCAGGACGGCACCTGGGCTCGAGACCTGATTAGCCTGAGCCTGAGTCGGAGCAGGAGGCAAAAGTCATTACAAGCTGGACAGGAAATGGGGTGCTTACGCAAGATTGGTTTTGTCCAGAAACTCTCGCACGGAGCGAGGAAATACGCATAAATCATAGTAATCACTGTGATAGCTGCTAAGCACGAGTCTTCAGTCCATGACATACTGCGTGAGGAGTTAAAACAAATTATTTGTTTTCATTTGAGACACATTTTTTACATTTTATGGCTCATTTACTCAGGAAAGGGAAATATTTCCATCTAAAATAGTCATTATCAAATTCGAAATGCCTTGTACTTCACCGTAGCTCGTTTTCCTCATTTTCACCCTAGTTTTTTCGCGATTACTGACGTCAAATGGACCCAGAAGCCGTGCTGAAAGCTACTTATTAAACCATTTCAATTATCCCAAATGTCTTCTTTAGCTGGATGGGCGATTGTGGGCGATCATTTTATGGCACATTTTCATGCATCATTTGTTGGTTCATTTGATGGTTAAAGTACTCTAACAGTGGAATCTTCGCGATATTCATTGATTAAGCCAAGTTCCATTTTTTAGATTCTCATCTGCTTTTGTTACAAAAATTTCGCCAATTTTTCCAACGATCGGCAACAGAAATTAACACGTAAGCGCAAGTAAACGCCGGCTTGCGCCCCCGCGTAATACGTAACCGTTTCCTAGCATTTCCAAACGAAAGGGAATTTAATGGTCCCGGTTTCGGTGCGCCAACAGCTGCACCCCAGATGTAATTGGGTTCGGGGTGGTTTGGGGGAAAAATTTTAAAACCCTCCCACCGCCACGCACGCAACCACCCACGGTGAAAACATTGCACGAAGTGCATGCGAACCTCGGCTACTGGCACGCTACTGCGAACCCGGGACTAATTAGTGGCCTCGTAAAACCCCGCCAACGGTAACCGATCCGATGCATTCGGATGCATTCCACAATCCGGACCCGAGCGCGCGCGGGCTCGTGTCACACGATTATGTGGATCAGCGGCCACCGCGTGCGGTGCATCGTGCATCGTGGCGCATAATCGCGCACCCATTACGCGGGTGTGCGACGCGAAACCACCTCTGTGGGAGGTGTGCAGAGGAATTCGGTTCGATGTTGCACCCTGCGACCAACATGGCAATCGACGGCAGAACATTTTCGGGCAAGCTCGCGTAATAGTCCGCGGCTCATCCTGTGGCGTAGAATAAAAAAGAAAAAGAGCCTGTGAGTTACACAAGCTTTCAACTAAATTATATGTTGGATGCTTCATCTCAAATGAACTAAATAAATTCTGCCCACATTCGCACCACCTTTTTGTCTCCTACCGAATATTTTCTTATTCAGCTCTTATACAGCAGTTGTTCTTGTGTATCTGTGCAATCGTCACAAATAAAATCAGCATGTACTGAAGCACTGCAACCATCAGCTGAAACCGACTAATCTCGCAAACTAATCGGTAACTTCCCACGGTCAAACTCCTTCACGGACCGCCAAATCTACCAGCCACCGCACCGTTCGGGGCACTTTTACTTTCCTTGTCCGCACGTTTTAATGGTGCAACATTTCGGTTTTCTTCTATATTTAGATCCATTTCATACGCTTCGCATGGGGAAACCGGACGAAGGTAGGAACATGGAAGAAAGAGAGAGGCAAAAAACAAAGCGGTACGTGGGTGAAATGGGCCACTTTTGGCATCGTTGCGCAATTGCTTCGGTCCGTCGACTAGCAGAAGAAGCTAAGAATCCAATCCCACTCGCAGCTACCACGGCGTGAGACTACGCGGCGGCGGTTCCTTCCTTCCTACAACCGATTCCAATTTGTATAGCGATTTGTAATTCGAATTTCCCACCACATACCCTTTTCGTTTTGCGGTGGAAGTACTTTATCAATCCTAATGCACTTCCGAAGCTGCACGTGCACCGGTTGCCCACGGTGCGAACGGACAAGTAGAAATGCAAAACACGGCACGGCACATTACCGATCCGGGAGTGAGATTGGACGAAGGTGTGAGCTGAAACAACGCTTTTGCTGCTGCTGCTGCTGCTGCTGCTGCAATTGATATTCCACGTGATGATGCAACTTCCATCACACCGGGTACGGATGCCGCTCGATCCGCCAAGAAAGTGTACCGAAAGAGTCGGCGCAAGTGTGTCCGAAGAAGTCATTAGAGAAGCTCCGGTGCATAACTCTCGCGCTGCATCGTGCGTCCCATCATTCCCAGTGTATCTGTTTTTCTTACTTTGTTGTTGCATTTTAGTCTCTCTATTACTCGCTCACACACGCGCACACACACGCACACACACAATCTCGGAGCTCCTCCTTCTGCTCGCGCTGGACATGATTTGTGGGACATCGATCAAGTGGCTCCTGATCGAGCGATTGGAGCCGCGATGCAACACTAACATCCAAAGTACCTCTGAGGAAGAGCACAGCGCTGGTGGAACTCTGGAACGCATGCAAGCGTACAAATACACGTACATACCCATGGTAGGATTTATTATTGCAGATTTACATAACACCCGACGCGATGACTTCTACGAAAGAGGAAGTCAACTGTGGTCAGCTTTTACTCAAAACCCAAGTGCAAGTGTTAAATCAGGAAAAATGCATCATGGGACGTTCAACTACTTGGTAACCGAATTTATTAAAAATCAATTATTTCTGAATATGCAGCATTGTATGAATGTATTTATTTATAAAATTATTTATTTATTACTTCGAATAAATACTTCGTAGCAAGTAATTTTAATTCGGTATGTCCAAATTCAGTACGCAGCTTAACCGTGCGCAGCCAGCAACGGTAATGGCTGCGTACGTAATAGGCAAAGCGCCGCATGCGGTTAATAGCTCAACTAATCTCAGCCTTCAATATGATTCAAATTTCAATAATTCCGTTCTTACATATCTTAACGATCCAGTGATCTCACTTTCATTCGATGGTCAGATAATTTGCTTATAGCACCGCAACAGGCACTCCATTTGGAAACCGTTTGCTTGTGGGACTTTTCTTATTGAAATTAAGCCGAAATTCAAAGAATACGCTATTCCCAAGACGTGTGTGTCCAGTCGTGCAAATTAGTTTCTGTTCTTTAGAGCACAAGATCAACTGTGGAGTTAGTTGCCAAATTAAGATCTGTTCTTTTGAGCACAAGATTCACTGTAGGGTCAGTTGCGAAATTAAAGTACGCTACAAATATTGCTTAAAGATATAGGATTATTAACGTTTGTCGTACCTTCTTCTCGTTATCACTCCTGTGTTCAGCGTTTTGGTATGGATTTTCCATCATTTATTCACCCGACGGCTGGGATCGTGCGATGTGACCTGGATGAAAAAACTATTCCCCGCACGCAAATAGTCATACTGCGTTCTGAACACAACCCGAGAGTAGTCTATCTGCCTAGGGATGCTGAACAAATGCACCCGAGCATGTTATTGATCAGGGTAAGTTCGTTATTGTCTGCAATGAGAAATGACTCAATTACTTAAATGTATCCAAGCGGTAGTTGCAGCAACTACCATAATTATCAAACATTCTTGTGACCAAATGCATGTTTTATATTTAGGTATTCCCTGGAAGCAAGTTTACGGATAAACGATCTTCCGACGGCACATCGGTCGCGAAACTCCTTATCGATGGGAAGGTCTTCACCGGATGTGCATCTTCTAAGAAAAAGGCTCGGGTACTCGCATCCAAGCAGGTCTGCCAGGAGCTGTTTGGGATTAAGTCTAAGTACTATACCAAATAGGAGGCACAGAACCAGCTTCCCAGACGCATTATAAGCTTCTTTGAGGATAATGTTTTCTAAATAAAAATTGGAGAAATTAGAAACGATATGTTTCAGCTATTAGCGATCTCGAATCCAACATCAACCCCCAGTGGCTATGAAAACAATAGAAAAATTGAGTTCACAATATTGCCAATATTTTCTTTCATCAACAGTAGGCCGTCTTTCTTTCGTTCTTTTGAGGGTGAGAGTGTTTCGCTGGTTCACATTACACCAACAACTCATGCCAGCTGAGTTTGTTAAACGCACACACTCCGCCATGTCTCTGATAAACTGTTATCAATGTTTCGAGTAAACCGGTGACAAGTGAGTTGTTTTAGTTGAGAGCAACAGTTCGCCGAGGAAGGACGTTTCAGGCAAAACATGCGTTAGTGTAAGAGACTGGTTGATTGTGTAAAAGTGAAAGTGATTTACTCCATCTGCCTTTGTTGCACTCAAAAACACTCGTTTGCCGCTTCGAAAACACGAAATCATGATCGTTCTAATGGTCCTGAAGTTAGCATGGGCCGCTAATGGATTTAACCTATCGCCGGAAGCAAATTACGTGTTCAAGCCTCCAACGCTGAAAACATTTATACGACCACAACGTAGCTCATACTTTGGATTTTCCGTCAATCTTAGAACGAGCAGGTAAGCCGGCGTTCGCCCGTGTGCGGAAAAGTTCCACTCTTCCCGGAAACAATCGGAACGAAGAAAGCGGTATACATCACTTTTTGTCTCCGAGAAACGGTGATAAGTTTTGCGCGTTGCCTTGAAGGTTCTGTTGCGTTCGTTCTGAGTCTTGACGCTTCGTGAGTAATAATAATAGCGTCTGAGAATGACAGTGCAATTCTCGAGATAAGTGTGACTCAGTGTTCGTCCATGTTACAGCAATAGTTTGATGAGCCATCGCACCAGCACGCGTTTTATCGTTTTTCTCTGCAGATGACCGACCTTATGGTGATGGGTGACCTCTGCCCGAGAATGGGAAAGTAAAACGGTTCCGTGTGAAGTACATAAAACATGCAATACTTTGTTATCTTCGCAGTGTAATAGTGGGAGCACCACGGGCACAATCGGATTTGCAGTACCAGCGAAACATCAACGAAACCGGCGCAATCTTCAGGTGCAGCTTTGCGAATCGGACAATCTGTGCTCCGTTTCGTCTGGATCGGCAGGGCAACACCAACTATGAGGACTACTACACCCAACATCCGGAGATCCGGTCGGAGAACAAGGAACATCAGATGCTGGGAGCGACGGTCGATGGGCTTGGTACGGACGGTGGATGGTTCGTGGCCTGTGCGCCCCACCGGAAAGGTGCCACGGCCTCTGCGTACCTTCTCCACGGTATCTGCTACCTTACCGAGGGTGTCGGCGATATCGACGAACCGGACCACTTGCATCGTATCAAACCGCTGCGATATAAAGGTAATGCCCGTGAGCCGAATGCTCGCAACAACCAGTGGGTAACCTTAATCCGGTGTCATTCCTACCCCCGCCAGATGAGCAGCGGAAGTATCGGCAAAGTCTCAACTACATGTACGGCGAGCTGGGGTTCAGTTTGCACGTGACGGACGACGGTGACGAGGTGCTGATAGGGGCGCCGGGTGTGATGGACTGGCGCGGTACTGTCCTGCGCTACCGGCAGACTCGTGCCGCCAGCGGTCAACAGCAACCACCGGGACGTCGAGGCAACGTGTACGTGGAAATGAACCGGACGCGTCGGCTGAAGCATGAGTGTGTCGTACCGAACCCGGTGCTGCACGTCAAGCTGTCGGTCAACGCGTACTTTGGATACGCCGTCAGCTCGGCACGCTTTCTGGGCACGCGGAAGCTGCTGTACGTGGCAAGCGCACCGCAGGCGAGAGGCCAGCACGGTGAGGTGATCATATTCGACTACGCCGACGATCGCATCCTGTTGGAGGTGGTCATCGTCCGTTACCGGACATTTGTCGGGCAGCAGTTTGGCGAGTACTTTGGCTACTCCCTGCTGACGGAGGACTTCAACAGCGACGGTCTGCCGGATCTTGCGATCGGTGCACCCATGCACAGCCGCACGATGGAGCACGACCACGGTACGGTGTATGTGTTGCTGAATGGGGGCGAGTTGAATTTTGATCTCCAGATTAAGCTTGCGAGTGCGTACGAACTGGGTGGACGGTTCGGTACGAGCTTGGGCAAGATCGGTGATCTGAACAGGGATGGATACGGAGGTAAGTTTTGTTGCATGAGTTACAAACGTCTGCACGCTCTACAAACTAATGTCAAGTAGGCCGTGGATTAGGATTTTTCTGGATTTCAATGTTTACTCTTCCTTTTTCTGCTTAGATATCGCTATTGGAGCACCGTTCGAAGGTGACGGAGTCGTCTACATATTTCTCGGGTCAGCAAACGGAGTACAGTCGCGACCGAGCCAACGGTTGGCACCGGCTTCCGCACAATCATCCGTCCCCTCCAAGCAACCACTCATGTTCGGACACGCACTGTCACGCGGTGTGGACATCGATGGAAACGGTTACAACGATCTAGCCATTGGGGCACCGAACGGCGAATCAGTGTACGTGTTTCGGGCGTATCCGATCGTACGGATCGAGGCGAGAATCAACTCCACCAAACGTGAACTATCGGCCGACGGTGGATCGTTCGCGATTGCCACCTGCTGGACAACGGAATACCTGGCCGGGCGTGTTTTCCCCGTAGCCCTGCAGTACACACTGGAGGTGGACGGCCAGATGGGCCGAGCCTCGATAGTGAGCAATCGAACGAGGTCAGGAACTGGCGACGAATACGTTACCGTAGGCGATGAAACGCTTTGCCTCGAGCATATCGTCCAGGTGCAGCCGTCACCAACCACACTGTACAAACCTATCCTTATCGAGCTGGAGTTCGGTATCGCCGCCAGGGCTACCACACCGAAAGCTGGGGCACACTTTTGCACGCACTGTGCCATCCTCGATCCACGCGATGCGAATCGCGTGCAGGAACGCATCCCATTCAAGACGGGCTGCCGGAAGGAAACGTGCGAGACGGATCTGAAAATCGTGTCCGCACGGTGGACGGACATTCCGTCGCCGTTCGTGGTCGGTAGCTACAAGCGTGGTACGTTCGAGGTGGAGATTGAAAATAGCGGTGAAAATGCGTACCTTCCGCAGCTGAACTTTACCGTGCCGGCGTTTCTGCGCGGTGCTGTGGGTAGCGTCCCATCCGAGTGTCAGCTTTCGCAAGCGGTAGGCGAACGGGTCGGTATAAGGTGCGATTTAAATAGTGGACTGCCGTTGAAGTACTCCGCACGCGTGAAGTATGCGCTCGTGTTCGACTTGACTCAGGTGCGGATTTCGAGTGCCGGTGTTAGGGTTCAGGTGCAGGTTTTGACCACCAGTAAGGAGCTTTGGTCACGTGATAACGAAATGGAACATGTTTTGGAACTGTGGGAGTTTAGCCACATTGATATTGTTAGGTAAGTTTTTCGAGACGTTCGACGTAATTTCTAACTAGACGATTGCTCACTCTTAAAAAGATGAAATCCAAATGTGTTTCATTGTTCTAAATCGTGTTTTATTCCTTTTCAGCAAACCGTCTCCACGTGAAGCGCACCTCGTAACCGATGCTGCAGCGCCTACTCAGAATGTAACTCAACTTATCAAACTTCACAACAACGGACCAAGCGCCTTGAACGATGCGCTGCTGTATGTTGAAATTCCACTCAACTACACACCAACCCATTCCGCTGGAAAACAAATTAGTTGTCGCATTATTCATCTGTCTGACATCACCGTACGGAGCAACTACAACGACACGCCGCTAGCAGTTGACTGGATACAACCAGCTTCAGGAGAAGGATTACTGAAACAGACGTTCGCTTACTTCTCCAGCAAACAATCAAACAGTCTACCACAGAAAGAGGACGCAACTGAGGATGGCAGTGTGCCCAGTAACTTCACCTTTTCCACGAAGCATAGCAGGGACACCTCTTCCGAATCCACAGACGGTGAGTATCACCCGTTTGGAGGACACCCTTTCGAATCGATCGCAGCACGCCAGAAACGATCGAGCCTTTGGCTGCAGCCCGCCGTTGTCCCTCGGTACGGTTCCTTCGAACCGGACGATCTACCACCCACGCGGACGGTGTACTTTAACTGCGCGCAGAACCACAGCATCGTCCAGTGTTTGCAGCTACAAATCGCCCTACCTACTTTCGAGCCAGGCAGTGTACCCATCATCGTTGAGCTACAGTATCGGTTAGATCTGCAAGCGATCGAGGAGTGTCTGGAGGAGCAGCAAGATATTTTCGTGGTGAAAATCGTAAGTGACGTGCAGAAGGCAACTGACGAGGGGAGGGAAACCTTCCGCACCGCACAGAAACATCTCCAAACGATTGTGTATCGTGACGTGAGTGTGAGCACACCCATCTGGATCTACGTTAGTTCGTCTTTTGGAGGGTTGCTGCTGCTCGGCGCCATTTGCTACACGATGCAACGGTTAGGATTCTTCGAGCGGCACATGAAGCAAGAGATGCAAAAATTGAACCGAGAGGTGAGGTGGCCTGTTTTGTAATCGTTATTTGATGTTATTTAACGTTATTTGACGTTATTAATGTTTCTGTTGATTAACCAACTTTTGAGGTGCAAAGTATGCGACGTTAATGTGTGCATTTGAATTTCATATCGTTCCAGAGCATAGCTATCGTACAAGATCCGGACGAGGTGACAGATGAAGAGGAAGATATTTCAGAAGTATAAGATAGTTACTTTTCTAAAGGAGTTCATTTTACTACTAATGCCGATTCATTATTTAAGAAACGAAAATGCTCGAAACCCATAACCTATTCCACCATTTTCTCAATACTTCGTGTTATACTTTAAATTTAATAATAACTTTAAACTTTAATATATAAAGTTGTCTTTTAAATTATTACAATTACACGCGTCACGCTTGATTCAACTGGCTTTATTTCTTAACATCCGTAACTGTTGATTCGTTCGCTCCGCTTTATTCATCATAATTGTATCTCTCTAAAACTTAAAACAGAGAATTTCATTCTGAACCAACGCTCTACAGCTACACTACCCCAACGCGCACCGTCTCTGGCCGTGGTAGTAAAGAAACAAACAATTCCCATTCGCTTACAGCAACGGCGAAACATGTGCGCTCCTGCCCGGGACCAGATCCAGGCGGCGAGGCACGCGTTTCCGATTGTAAATGGTTTCACTCCTCTGTTAAGTACAACCCATCCGTATTGTTTTAACGACTTACGCACTGCATGCTCACGCTCATGTTTTTGAGACTTGATTTTGTTTAATTTATTTTAATAGTCATATTTTACTGTCCTCGCCTGCTCGGTTATCAATAGAACCGCGTTTTCCTTTATTGTAATGTGCGTTACTCCAAATTGTTTATTGTTTCAATGCTCTCTCTCTCTCTCTCTCCCTCTCTCTCTCTTTCTCTCTCTCTCTCGTTCTATGTTTCTCTTTCATTCAGTGACCTGGTATCGCCGCCTGATTATACTGGTTTAATTCAATAATATTGTCACATTTTGGTACAACTTATACAGGATCCCGGGGAATCATGAATAATCGCTGCGCCAGCGGGCACAAGGGTCGACACTTTGTTTAAACTCTATGACGCTTCCATCCCCCTGCTGATGCAGTTTGAGCTAGCTTGTTCTTTGTTTTGGAATGAAATTCCCGGTTTGTTTTCATCCTCAAGCGCCTTTTGAGTAGCGTTTTGCTATCGCATACGGAAACGATTGGCAAATGAAAAAAAACCACTCAAAAAGCTACTAGTGTTCCTGGCGCTTCATATAACAAGTAGATGCTTTTGGTAATGTGCTTGCTCGAAGGATAGTTAAGCGTTGATATCGTCATACCATGTGCAGAAAAATGTGTCAACGAGAAAGTACGCAAACTTGACGAAAAAATGTGGCGATTTCGTTTGTAGAACTTCACATAAAAATATACAAAAAGACGATGCTGTTGGTACAAAATATTCCATGCGACTTCGGTTGGATGTACAATCTAAGGATTCTATTGTTAATGTACAAACGTGGCAACATTAGTATGAGGGTATGAGTCCGGTGCGTTACACGGTTGGTTCGATAAACTAACAAATTAAGCACCATTTCACTACCTGGCAGTTCTAGCGACGTGTTTCACGTCTTCCGTTTCGATTATCCATCTTTGTTTATGTTATGTTTATTTTCATATAAACAATATTACTTAGAACAACGCTCTAACAACCTGTCTTATCGAATATACACAGCATTGAAAACGATTTGAAGTATTGAATTCTGCTTTCACTCTTCAAACTTTTGCGTTCCACGGCCTTTTTGATGATCATGGCATGCCGTGTTAGTATGTATAACAGCACCACGTACATTTGTTTGATGCCACAATCGGAAGCAGTGTATCGAGAACCAGAAGAGTTTTGCTTGAATCGCTTTACGACAAAAAAAAATCTGTATCGTGCTCATACCAATGGTTCGTTAAAGTATTTTAAAACTTTCATTTAAAAATGTCTCTTACATTTTTGCGGAGACTTGTTGTTTTTCGGTTGGGAAATGTAATCCGTATGATATGTAGCATTCGCTAACGAAAAGTGGGTACAGTAGTATCAGCAACCTCTTCCATGGAAAAGGTTTTCGGTTTAATTTTAGATTGATCCTAAGCATGATGACCATGAGATTAAGTGAAAAAAAACGCACTCAACATTTTCGAGCATGTTTGTCTCGAGTAAAAGAGAGTGTCTTGTATTAAAAGTTAAATCCATCGCGATGAAACATCGCAAATATCGTCCCTAACGAATCCAACCCTTAGCACACTCCAGGTGTAACGTCAGCCGACACACAAACTTGCACCAGATGGAACTTTAAGACGTGAAATAAACTGTTGAGGAAACAAAGCGATATCTCACGACATTCATCTTCCGTAACTTGAATTTCATTCAACCAACAACTTCAGCGCTCGAAGTGCGAGCGTTGTGAACAATAAATACCAAAAGCTGGCAATACGTAGACGCTGCTGTTTCTCGAGCATAAGTACGACATCCTCCTTAACAGTAAACAGTACGAGGAAACCGTTTGGAATGCACTCCATGTAACGGACGCCGAGCCTCGCACGCACACGCTCCTCACCCCGTAATCCTTAAATTTACCTCGGTCTGGAGGGTACAACTAAAATCAGCACATAGTTTCGTTGAACGGTGGCTCGGTGTCCTCATCCGTGCTGCTCTTTATGTTCGACGACAGCTTCGCTATCTCGTCCTGTACGAGGTTCGTGCTGATGCACGGGATCGGTGCGCTCACGTCACGCACCGGTGCCTCTTCCGTGCTCGTGGAGCTACTCTCCTTGAGCCGGCTCAGCACGCTCTTCGGTCCCAGGACGCTCAAGCTGTCGGTGAAACGGGCTGCACGTGGTGGCTTGCTCGGGACGGTCGCGGCTACGCCCGGCGCCATAGACGAACCAGACCCACCCGGCACAGCCCGTTCCAAATCCTCGGGAATGGAGCCACCGCCACCACCGTCCTTGCTGCTGCCCCGCTCCTTGCCAAACTTCATCAAACCCGGCCGCATCTCCGCTGCCGCGGAACTGCTTCCAAGGGAGGAGGTGCGCTTGGTCGGAAATGCACCACCGCCACCACTGACGCTGTGATCCAGCGAGCTAGAGGTCGTAGCCGCCGCTGCCGAACCCAACGTTTGACCGGAAACCATTTCAATGACGGTCGAGTTCAGGCTCGTTTCACCGTCTATCGAGAGGTCGTTCGTGATGGAGGAGTTATCGATGTTGAACGAGCTGTTCGTCTCGTTCGAGCTCTGCTTGATGAACCGGTACGGCTGCAGTGAGTATTCCGTATCGGTGCTGGAATTCTTCTGCAGGCTCTCGCATGACTTCTTGTACATCCGGCTGGTGCCAGCGTCACACACGCTGGAGGGATTCAGGAACGCGGACTGCATGTACTGAGAGTTGCGCGGCGAGTTCTGACTCGAGAGCGAGAGGGGCGAGTTTTTCGAGTCCCGCAGCGAGTTCCGGTTCGAAGCCGGCTGCCGTTCGTTCTTGACGGTGAAGTCCTCGTGCCCCAAACTGCTATCCGCAAGGGAAACGATATTTGACTTCGATGGCGTGACCGGCAGCTCGATGGCCGTCTCGCGGCGCAACATTTTCCGCGGTCCGGTGTGGTCTTCCGGTTCGGTGTCGTCGAAGTACTCGTCGCTGTCCTCGAGCGAGCACCGCGTTTGGAACAGCTTCTCCATCATCATGTAGTCACTGTCTTCGCACTCCTTCAGGTGCTGCTTTTCGATCAGCGCGGCGAACTCGGGATTGGTCAGCTCGTTCACGTTTTTCAGACGATCCTCTGCGGGGCGAGAGGAACAAGTTAAAGACAGGCAATGAGGTATTATAGACACACTGTTCACATATGTACCCCGCAAAGAGCTGGTCGGTGAAGCTATCATGTGGCAAACGCTCTCCAGCTCGTCCGTAATGGAGGTGTACTCCGTGTGTATCTGTAGCAACAGATGACGTCCCTTTGGAACGGTACGCTGTACGGCTGTTTCGCGAAAAAGACAGAAACAGTTTCGTGAGTTTACTAAATGCTCGACTTTTAGAGAATTTGATATAATTGTTGTTCTGTGTTTTTTTGTTCGTTTGAACTTGTGTTACGGCCTAGATACTAGATTTATTTATACCATCAAAACCAGACAATCAATGCCTGCTAGGAGAAAGCTCAAGAGGACTTGTAGCATTCGTTCTAATGGACATATTACCCCATTAAGTGTTTAAATACAATACGAGACAACTTACGTTGATCGTTACCACTGTCGGGTTCGGATTGTGTGATGCTATGCTGTCGCTTGGAGAAACCTATCTGATACAGGCTGGTCTGTGACTTGTTGATATCGAAACCTCCACCGGACGCACTCTCGGAGTTTCTCCGACCTCCGATACCTCCACTGCCGCTTCCAGTGAGTGCCGCATTGGATGTTGCCGCCGCAGCAGCAGCCGCATTCGCTGCCGCACCCGGTCCACACATCGAAGAGTTACGCCTGCGACCGGGACGATGTCGCAAACCTTCGTAGGTCGGTTCAACCATATCGTCGATCGTTTCATCCCCAACCAGCGTCCTATCGTCTGCCCCCTCGAGCGGTGTCAGCGTGTCCTTACTCTCCGTGCTGGCCGTATCCTGACGGATGTTGAGGAATGGAGGTGGCGGCGATGGTTTGACCGCAGCGTTGGCCGCAGCGTCCACCGGTGAAAGCGCTTTCGGAGCGCTACCGACCGGATACAGTTCCGAATCTTCCGAGCGGATGGAAAACTTGCGATCCCGCTCGAGATGCTGCGAGATCTAGAACGTAGAAAGAAAAGGTTTATCGGGAGCTTATCGGGAGCGAGTCTCTTGTAACGTACCCGATCCGGTGACCGTTCCGCTTCGCTTTCCTCCAACACCGTTCGCACCTCCAGATGCTTTCCGTCGTCGAAAATGTACGCATCCGGACGCACTTCCGTCAGAGATCGATTAAACTTTTTCCGCTGCGTCGTCGGTGGGGGTAAGATGTAGCTATCGCTTTCCGAGATCGTCCGCGTCCGGTTATCCATTATCATGCCGGCCGCTGCTATCCCTCCCTGCGTTACATTCCCGCTCACATTGCCCGTCGAGCCACCTTGCGTGTCGTTCATGAGCGTGTGAGCGGACATGAAGCGGTGTATCACGTCAAGGTGGTTGAGAATCTGCTCGGCCGATTCCTCCACCTTGCGCAGCCGGAATTCGATGTTCTGCACGGCCGCACTTTGGATGTTTTCCTTCTGATTGATGTCCTCGATCTTCTGCGCCATGTGGTCGACCCGCTCGTCCGTGTTTTTGATGCGCTCCTCCGTCGACTGCTGCAGCAGTATCTCCTGCTCGCGGAAGTAGCCCTCCACGCACTCCTCCTCGAAGTCGTACAGCCGCTCCATGTCCTCCTTCTCCAGGAACAGCTTCAGCCCGTTGTCGCGCGATTCCTGCAGCCCTTTGGCTTTGCGTATCGCGTACCGGAGCAGCGAGTAGAAATGGCACAGCGCGATCAGTGGCGGCGGTAGGACGGGCTTCTGCTGGTACTCCATCACCACCGTAAAGCGCTGGAACATCCACACCTGATGCGAGACGGCGTTCACCTCGATGAAGATGTTGTTGAACACGGCAATCAGCAAATTGATGAGCAGTATGTTCGCTATCAACAGATACATCGACATGGCGATTGGCGTTACCCAGTGACCTGCGAAGAGGATAACCCATAAGGTGTTAACTAGCGAAGTGTAATCCTTTCCCTGCCACATACCCGTAACGCATGGCGGTTGCGAAGGGTCCTCGCCGCACGGGGGATCGATATCGTCGGCAAACACCTCTCCGTACAACATGAAGTACGGTTGATAGTACACATCGCGTACGAGCCGCCAGCTTGCGTCGTTGTTCGGGAACAGAATCGCTTGCCGGCTCACACCGAAGCTCATCAACACCACCAGCAACAGCACCACGAAGTAAATCATGTTCTTCACCATCTTGCCCATCATCGTCACCAGTGGTCCTGTGTGAGGAGGGAGAATCCAAACGAGCAAAGCGTAAATTAGTCTGATAGTGTTCCATTCAACTACTTTGCACAGTGCGTTGCAACAGTATTGGTGTACTTTAAATCGAATTATTGAGGTTTTACTATACCTAATTTCTAAAAAATTTACTATAGCAAATAGTAGTTCTTTACTAGTTTTTGGATCTTATGGGAAAACACGCAAATCAATAACATACGTTTAAGGTAAATGAGTAAACTCGTAATTGAATACATTAGACTGCCTCAACGACCATCAAAGCAACCATGGTGCTACACTTTGATTAAAAACCCCATTCCAACCGACCGACAGCTCGTCCATCGTACCATGGAGACAGCCCGCAGTTCGGTCTACTTACCCAAATATTTGTTTACACCTAGAATGTTCAA
The DNA here is from genome assembly GCA_000473445.2 of Anopheles farauti. Classification (NCBI taxonomy): domain Eukaryota; kingdom Metazoa; phylum Arthropoda; class Insecta; order Diptera; family Culicidae; genus Anopheles; species Anopheles farauti. The sequence continues at coordinate 19,536,965 of KI915041.1, forward strand.
TATCCGCAAGTACCAGTAGATGCTATCGACGCAATATATCACCCGACCGATGTCCATCGTGTACGGCCGCAACCGCAGCGCCAGCCCGATGTGGAAAAATATGATTGCGGCCGCATCGCACGGGTTCCACATGTTCCAGGCCCACACGGAAAACTTGTGCCTTGTGGCGAGACCGGGAGAGAAGGAGGGAGGTTAAAACACGCATTGATTAATAGTCGCAACGGGTTGTTCGAGCGTCAGGCCGCCGGGTCCTTACGATATTGCCACCGGTTCGGACGATACGATCTCGCGTATCTTCTCACAGCCTAGCGTGGTGATGTAGGAAATGGCGTAGCACTCCTGCCAGCTCGGCGTTTCCTCCATCCGCACCAGCACGGTGTACGTGAACAGGACCAGAAAAAAGACGTACGCCATCTGTGTGTCGGGTGCGAAGTGGGTAAGGATAATCGAAATGTAAATCGCATTGGATGCACATGGCCACGCGTGGGACCACCTACCGAGTCGGCCCAAAACTTTGTGATCGGTGCGGTGTAGAACTCGTAGAATTTCTTCTTCAGCTTCAGCGGCCGCTGGTGCCGACCGTCACTGTCGAACAGATAGTCCTTGTACTGGGTGTTCTCCGAGTCCGTCAGTGAAACCTTGGAAAGGGACATTGAACGGTAATGGTGTGAGATTTGGCTTTTGGAAAATGAAACGAAGAAAACAAGCTTTTGTTCGTGCACTTTCCAAATGGCATAATCGTGCGGTAATTGCAAATACAAAGGTATTATTGTACTTTAGTGCAACGTGAGAACGCTTGCCAATTAAATAAATGCCTAATTGTAAATGAATCATTAGTTACAACCAGTTCCAAATGACTAAGTGCTTATCTCGTGGCAAAGCTATGCATGACATGAAAGCTTTCGGAAATGAACGAAACACAAATTGCTACTAATTTAGTATACACTATTTCTATCGCTGTATAATACAGAGCAACGTAGTTTGTTTTTTTTTTTTGTAAATTTTAAAAGTAAATATTTCAATCATCCACCAATTGAAGAAAAAACACACCACCAATTGGCTCTAAACTAGCTATACCGATAGTTACCGATCGTATGTAAAATATTCTATCAATGAAAGTAGTAAACTGCATATCTAAACACGAACGATAGTATTTACAAACAACCAATGATACAGAAACGGAACCTAAAACCAAGCGAAGCAAATTTTCACGCTATGTAAAGAAAACCAACAATGAACACATCCGGGCTGTGGAAGTGAAAGTGATGCGGACTAACTTTTGAGCTCAAGCATCCGGTCAGACCTACCTAAATGGGGGGAGCGAAACAAAATGGGTGTTAACTTCGGAAACCGGAAACGTGATCTTTCTGAGCATTACTACTATTGCTACAACCATTACTACCGCAGCAGCAGCATCAGCAGCAGCAGATCGGTTTTGAAAGAAGTGACGTGCTTGACGACGAATAGTGTAGTGTTGGTGTGTCTATTGTGTGTTCATCCTAATGGAAAAGCTATTTCTTAATGAAATTTGCATGGAATGAGCTGCGTGACTGTTTAATAAAGAGATTTTTTATGGCGTCCAAAGTTTCAGTGCTTTGCCTGGATACACAAAAAGTGATCCTACAAACTTTTTTTGAAAACATTTGTAAAGATAAAAACAAGTTGATAAAGTTAGAGCGGGTTCATAAATCTACCCTATAAAACCCTCCAGTTTGAAGTCACTTTAAGGATAGCTTAAAGAATATATTGAATTGTTGATTTTGTTTAAGCTTATACCATAATTTAATTGCACATAAATTGTTCTACACGAAAATGGATCTAAACGTAAAAGATAATATTTACAACTGAGTGTTTTCGAGATCAGCACACATCAGCAACATATATCGGATAGAGAAAGGACTTTTATATCACATTTTGAGCATTGCATGTACAAAAGCGAACGTAACATGTTAACCGAACCAAAGTCGGAGGAGTACACTGATGAAACAAATAGATCGACAATTTTACAGGTACAACTGTTCGGGAGGAAACCAGTGAGAATATGAAACTCAAATAAATAGACACATTTTAAAACCGCAGGTCCAACCGTTTCGAGAGCACAGGAACATCTAAAGCAGAAACACTTGAGCAGCAGAATCAGCATAGATGGGAGTGGGAGAAGTGGCTTCACACGCGCGCACGAAACATGGAAATTCGTACAAACAATCGAGACACACTGCGAACTCGGACGGTCCAATCTGAAGAAACAGATTGTGTGCAACTCGTTGAAATGTTAACAAAGATGCAGCAGTGTGAGGAAAACACAAGGACAGTAAGTTTGTTTGTGAAATCTAGCAATGACCGTGTGTGTTGGATTTATTTTCGGGTAGAATTTTGGCGAATTTAGGCGTGTATGTGAAAACTGTTGCACTACTGTAATGTTTTTGTTTTTTTTTTTTTGGGGTTTTAATTTTATTCTATTCAGTGCTATTGTATGTGTTGTATGTGCAAAGTTTGTTAGTGAGAAACGTAAAATGTGTTTTGTTTTCAAACAAGATTTAAAACTAATTCGGCTCAAGGGTTTTGTTCCGGGTTTCTAAAGGGCCCGTCCGTCTTGACCGAACCAGTAATGAAAAAAACCAAACAAAACACCAAAATAAATCAAAAAGGCTTTGTTATAACTCGAGCGGGATCGCTCCCGGATCGCTTTGCTATTAATTGAATGGGGAAAACGGAAGAGAATGGAAACATAACACACACTACACAGTCGACACGGTATACTTAGTCTGCCACACTTACTTTTCCGTTCTCCTGCACTTTGGTATCTTTCATTGAGTACGAATCGGACAGAAGCGCCTAGGATGAGAATACAGCAGATGTGAAAGGACATGTTCATCGGTACAGACAAAATGGTTCGGACGTAATGGGAGAAAACAATACCCAAACAGTACCGTCCCACTGCTGCTACGCGGTTGGAGCAGAGTGGGCTAGTTACGGTGGGTTTACAGGTATACACACACACAAACATATAGAAAAACGTACACAGATTAACACTATCGAGAGAGAAAAAGTGTGAGAGAGATAGGGAGAGATAGAGGGGCAGAAACGGGGAACTAAGATAGTGAAGGTTCGGTAGAGGTTTTTTGCAAGGACATAAAAGTTGGCTACCAAGTGGTCGGGAACGAAACAGGACATAACGCTGGTGTTTGCGAGGAATTGCCGATGGTGCAGGTGCAAGTATGGGAAGATTATCGGAGATAGCAGCTGAAAAGTAGATGAGCGTTTTGGGACTCGATTCTGTACCGTTCCGGTGTTATACCGTGTGGGTGTGGGTTGTTCGTTAGATTGAATTCCGAATACATGTGAACATGGGAGCCAATTTGTAGTTTAGTTTTTTTTCTAATTAATTTCTAACGCCAACGCTTCGATGAGTGCTATGCACTCTATGCACATGCCAGCTTTGGTTATTGTGGTAGATACGATAGACTGATTTTCCGCATGTAATCCTGCTAGGCCAATATGCTACTAATTAACTCGAATCATACTTTCACTATAGGGCTACCGGTGCGAACGGAATTTGCTTGCAAACAGCGGAGGGTAGAGGTGCTCGGTAGTGGTGAGCAGAGGTTTGACTAGGCGATAAAATAGGGCAGGAGGAATAAGGGGGAATGATAAAGAACATCTATTACAGTAAGTACTACACAGTGAAGGAATACCTGCGGTGTTGGCGCCACACTATCGCCAGCGGGTTTCGTACTTTGGGTGGAGTTTGCAAGGGCTTTCTACAAGGGTTGGGGACGAGACACACGATGACAGGGACAGGGGCGAAGGGAGGTGGGGAGATGCACGGTAAGCGTAGTAACCCAGCATTGTTAGTTGTTGTTAGTCGTACGGATGTTTATTTATGCAGTTTTCATCGACCACCACCATCACCGTTACCACCCATTCGCCCATCGCAGACGGAAGGAACGGTGTCCGGACGGTATGCAATGGGTTAGGGTGCGTTAAGGTGAGATGAGTTTAAATGTTAAACCGTACAGGATCACGCACAAGAAAGAAAGAGAGAAAGAGAGAGAGAAAGAGATAAGGATATAGAGATATTGCAGTAATCCAATCGGCGCTCCTTGACGAGCTCCTTGGTGAGGAGAAATGAGGGGAGAGTCAGAAAAAAAAGATAGAAGTCTTCCGCTCGTACAGAAGGAAATCTAAACACGTCTGCACGGATACGGTGTACGGTAGGGGTAGAAGAGAGGTGTTACAAGAAGGCGCAGGTTTGTTTGGTTTTAACAATCAACCATAGCAAGGTAATAGTGATGAGGGCCCAGTAGAGGGAAGCGCAATCGTCACCTACCTCCGCATCCGTATCCTTTTTATCGCGATCCTCGTAGTCTAGATATTGATTCTCCAGGTGCTCTTCTTCGGTTTGAGGCATCTGCTGCAGCTCCTCCTTTGACTTGAAGTCTAGTTTTCTTATATAAAAAGGACAAAGCAGTCCACATATAACCTGCACAGGGAAATACGGAAAGGAATAATAATTTTAGATTCTCGCCGTCATTGCCAGGACATGTCGTTTGTGAACCCAAATAAATACCCCCCCCCCACCCCTTTTTCCATAACTATTCCTCCAAACCTACGCCCTACCCTACCTTAAGATTGGTGTTTTTGCGCGTCCGCAACCCTCCCATCCACAGGTCGGCCAGAATGATCTGACTGCAGGGGTGGGCCAGGATGGCACGGTGGTTCGCGGCCACCGCCAACGACAGACAGCTCTGGCTCGACCACGACTGCAGCTCGCACGTCAGCAACCGCTGGGCCCGTTCGGCATCCTGCCGGTAGCAGAAGTCCAGCAGCTTCAGTCCTTTGCTCTCGAACTCCTTCGCGTAGCTGCGCAGCTCTTCGTAGATCTCCGTGTCGAGATCGTCGTCGGCAGCCTCGTGCGCCATCGCCTTGTACAGCTTGCAGGCGACGAGCGATTTCGCCAGCGCTTCCTCCCCGTGCGTCCACATTAGCAGCGCCATCTGTTGGCGCTTGGTTAGTACGGCCCAGATCAGCAGCTCGTTGAACGGCAGCTCGAACAGTGCCATGTCGGTCGTAACGGGTAGCAGCCCGGTAACGAGACTCATCGAGTTGATGCCAGCCGTACGCTGGAAGGTGGACGGTTTGCGGTGCGTGTTAACGTAGCTGTTCATCACCTTCGCGTAGATCGGACGAAATTTGCGCCGGGTGTAGTACGACCGATATGCACCGCCCATCAGCTTGTTGATCACGAGACCGATGTCGTGCAGGGTGTACACGTAACCCTTCGGGATGTGTGGCCGAACGTCACGTAGAATGTACCCGAGTGTGTTGGCCGGACCGTGCTTGGTGTTGTACAGCTCCTCCAGCCGCGGGATCGTGAGAAACTTGCGCATTGATACCCCGTTCTCGAGCAGCAGCTTCACGAAGTCGATGCGATCGTGCTCGAGCGCCTGCATCATCGCCTCGTCCAGTGCCCCGTGAGGCCATTCCTGCCCGTACACGAATATCTCCGACCGGGCAATGTCGACCCGGTTCCAGGTAAGCGCCAGACTGAGCTGCTCCGGTGGACTAAGGTGCTGTGATTTAAAAAGTGCAGTTAAAATCGTTTGGTCCAATTCCTGAGTATTGCCCTCCGGTCGATCCTGTATGCGGAACACGGTGATCTGGAAAACGGAGTAACGATGCAGGTGAGTCGGTGCATGGTTCATGGTTCGTTGCACTTGCATCGGTACATACGAGATTTTTATTCTTGGTACATTGCAGCAACTCCTGGAACAGCTGTTCCGCCTGCTCCGAGCTGACCTCGAACGTCTTCTGTATGATGCCCAGCACGTAGTCGTGCATCGACTCCAGCACCGTCTGTTCGCCAGTATCCGTCGCGTACCTGCGAAACGGAAAACCCCGGAAAACCCCGGAGGAAACAAAGACCGCATCGTTTTAGTGTCCGCTCAGCTGGGGATCGCGCGGAACGCGTGGATGTAGGCAATGGTGCATTACTTATGTACAAACGCTATTAAGTCTGCTGCCCGGCCTGACCCATCGCACACTACTACCGGAACCGGTGGGTTATCGGTGACGTATTCTAGCACAGCTCTGATTGTGTTTGTACCACCTTCAATTACCAAGCATACTACGGGGGTGCTCGAGTGGGTAACTAGGAAAGAAGAAGAATAAGAAGAAGATCAAGAAGAGCAATCGGTGTCGAGTGAGGGGAGCGAGGGAGAGCAAGGGTGTGAGACAGAGAGATGTGAGCGACAGTAGTAAGAGCAGATGAGGAGATGAAGGCTGAATTTGAGGAAGGATGAAGCTAACACTGCCAACCACTGCCACACGCGATTGGAAATGATCCACATCGCGGAACCTAGAGTGATAGAGAATGAATTAAATAGATAGAGAGAGAGAGAGAGAGAGAGAGAGGGACATCGAAACACTATTCATCACAAGGAGAGCACAACAAACAAGCTCAGGACGGGATGTGTCCAGTACTACTGCAACAGCACAGTAAATCAACACAGCTACAATAGTAAATTAGCAACAGTTTCGATAGCGTTGACACAGAGATAGAGAGGGATAGTGGTATGAAAATAGTACAGTAAAAAGAAATGGAAATGATGACAGATTCTGAACCAGAACGGTGCCGTAGGACACCTACATTCCACATTAAAATTGAATAACATCTATAGCATGGCTGTTTGATCTCTCTCTTCCACAAAGAAAAGGTTCATGAATAACTTTGGAGCAAGAGTTATGGAATGCGTACATCTACAATTACATTTGAATTTATAAATATACTGTTTATGAAGGGCTAATAGAGCTAAAAATGTACTGCTTTTACTGTCCAGGAAAAAAATAGTCTGATTTATAATAGATCTCTGGCATAAACTGCACGACTCGCATTCTATAAGATGCAAAGTCACCGGAAAGACAAACTTATTCTCTAGGAAAGATTTATTACACTGCGCCACTTATGCGAGTAAAAAAAAAAATTTTTCTCCTAACACCTAACACACTCACATCTTCCAATCAACAAATAATGGGCTCAAGTGTCTGTCCACCCCGGCAAGCATCAAATGCACGTGGGAGGTGAAGTAATCCTTGTTATGATACGTAAGGCATTTTCCTTAATGAAATAAATTACTGCAGTGCTGCCAACGCTGCTGCTGTGGTGGCTTTCAGTTGCCCGAGATCTGTTGCTAACGAGTAACTTAATTAATCACCCACATGAAGCCAATCGAGACCAACCGAGTGATGCCCGAAAACGATAGAAACAAAAGCAGGAAAGAAACGTACGACATAAAGCTCCGATTTTTATTCCCCCTTCAACGAAACCGTGCCCGTGCGCGGAGTGCCTCGAATATATCCACCACCGTCTGGGGAAAAATCACTCGCTGCATTCATCATCGTTACGGAAGCTAGCCACCGCGTGCGCCGAACAGTCGGTGCAGATTTCCAGCGGAACCGAACCGATTCATCATTACCGGCTGCTGCTGGTGGAGTTGTATCTAATCAATCTTTGCGTTTCGGCCAGGTTTATCCAATTAACCTATCATTACCGGATAACAATCTGTCCCTTGTAATTAGTAAAGGTATCCGACGAGGCTGGTTGTGGTACGTCAAGCGTCCCACGCCACCCTATCACGGGTTCCGTTGTTTCCAAGCACACACCTACTAAGCCCGAAAGCCTCCGCCGCTTCCGCGCCGCGCAAAATCCATTCACTTCACTCGGTGGAACAATTTAATCTCAATATTTCAATTTTCTACCAACACAGGCTGTCCAAAGTTTTTCACCACGACCTAATCCTGAGCAGGCGAGAGGCACGAAAAGGATACACTTATCCCTACCCGACTTAATGAGCGGATTATCGGCTCCCGGCCTTTCGGTGGGAGGTTTGGAATAATAAAGTAGTAGGACGTAGGACGTACAACAAAAAATTTAAAAAAAACGGAACCATGCACACCAATACACACTCATCCTTAAAACCTTGTTTTTGGGCTTCGAGTTTTTGTTTACTTTATACAACCAGCACTATTGACTCTCGGCTCGCAGTCACCTTAGGAACGCAGGCCGTGTTTAATTTGAATGTTTTAAAATTAACCTTCCATGAGCCTCAGGCATCGCTAGACAAAGAAATAAATTAGGGAACCCAAGACGGACGCGCTGGTTGTGGTAGATTTCGCTCGAATCTACCGAGGGCAACCGATAACTCGCGAGCTGTAGGTTTGCAACCGTCCAAAAGGTTAATGAAGCTGATTTCCCGTTACGCTGACCGTGACGTTCTGTGGACGAACCTCTTTCCTCGAACACTGGCTCGAGTACTCACGCGCCAACAAATTACAGTATCGTTAGAGATAATTCCATCACGTGGGTTCAGCATAGTCCTTGGAATGGGATAAAGCCGAAATGTCCAACCCAGCAGAAACGCAACTGCTGTGTGTAATAAATCCGTTGCATTACGACGACGGTCGCGGCGTGGCAACAGGTGCTTTTAGTGTCCGTGTTTTATAGCGTTCGCTATCATCGTTTACCGTCATCGGGTCTAATGAGTGGGACATTTGATCCTGCAGGGTTGGTTCTATACGTCTTACGCGTGTAATTTAAACATGCAAACTTAAGGTCGGTAATCGCGTCGGATTTATGTTGCAAACAAAAGTAATATAGATGATCTACCTGCGTTGGCTCTAATAAGGGTCAATTAGGGAAACCAGGGAAAAAGTACTTCTACATAATTCCACACAGCGAACGAGCGGTCTATTGTTTGTTGTAGTGCTCTGTTTCGCTATGATTAACTTTTCCGCATCGTGAGGATAATGAATTTCTATCTGCGTTCATCATACCGCGTGGTTCATTAAAAACTTTCTCCCCGAAGGCTACATTAAACTCCGGCTCCATACGAGTGTGGTTAAGCTCAAGGTTAATTATATGTTACACAGCGATCCGAGAATTTACATTGGTTGGAAGGCATGCATCGAGGAATGTTACAATGCTACACACACTCGGGGCTGCACCGGGTTTAAATCTACACATTCATTTCCACCAGCGTGCTCTGTGCAGCGTTCCCGGTCTCTAAAGCATCTAAATGGACGGAAAGAAGGCTCGAAGGATCGAAATGCAGTGGCCGGAGCGCTACCGTCTAATGATACCTACAGGGAGAAGCCCCACAGGAAAAAAAAACAGACAGGGGCTTCCATCGAACAACAATAATAACAACAAGGTGTGCTCTCTGCACAGTGAAAGGAGGGGTGTGGAAATTGAGTGTGTGTTAATTACCTTTGTAGTGAAAATTCATTAAAGATGACAGCATCTTGTCTGTGAACGTGTTTGTCAGTTGCCGATTAAGCAAAACGTAAGTTGTGTGGGAAAGAAAGTACAATACAAACGTGATCATTTTACCATCGACGAAGCACGAAGCGACGAACGCGACATTATTTGTTCAGTAGGCGTGAACAAATAAAATCGAACTAACATCTATCTACTACAATCTTCCGCCAGTGGGACGGTTGTTTATGTTTTTTCTGGACTACATAATGGTTCATCGTACCGGTAGAGAAGACTCTCTAGACATGAGCAACAAGAAAAACAAGCTTGACAACAGCAATAAAGCTCCAACGTATCCACCTGTCGCAGTGTGGAAAAGTTTTCGGAACCGTACAGCAAACCGATTCACCGCACTACCTGCAGGAGTGTAGGCGAATATCAATTTATTGCGAAACGGCTTGCAAATACGGATCGATAGCAGCACGATTTATTGCTCTTTTTAAGTGTTTAAGCACTTGGCGAAGTGCAGGCACGTTACCGTGGTGCTGTTCATCCGTCTAATAATTTGTGAAAATTGCCTTCCCGCCACATGATTTTAATATTACGCATCTCGGTTTGTGGAGCGGGCAGGGAAAGTTGAGGTAAAATATCGCCTTACCGACTGCGGTTTGTAAATGGAATTGAACAATGATTGATTTTTGCAGCATTCAAGCCGAAGCAAAGAAGCTTAGTGTTTCGTCCGATTGGTTACTTTCGTCGCTCTGTCGTGCCTGGAATGACGATGATTGCCTCATTTTCATTGCTTCGAGGCGGAAAGGCAATGCGCCGGGAAATTGTTTTTCCTCCTCAAGAAGGTGTCGATGCTGCGAGACTGAGCTGAATATGCAAATTTCATTTAATTTCACGTGGAATAAACATGAACGCTTCAGAGCAGTGAGCAGCGCGCAAGTGTTGATCAAACTAATAACGTTAGGGGAAGTGTATGCACATATTTTAAATCAAACCACGAAGGCTTCGTGACGTCGCTGTTGAATCAGTTGGATTTTGTTTAGAATTTAAATTTGTCAGTGGAATAAATTCACTATTCATGCGATGTGCATACTTTATTTAAAACTTATTTAAAACTTATTTTTAAACTCATTCACATGAAAACAAAAAAAACAATGTTTGTTTGATTGATGAAAATAAATCAACAATAATTATGCAAATCCAGCCTGATCGCGCCAAGTCGTGTGAATGGAAAAAATGAACTTTACGTAACCGTCGACTATCTTGTCTAAAAACTAATCGCGTTCATAACATTGTACGAAATGATCAAACCACAGCGTGAGAAAAATGGCATCATTAAACCGTCTCTCGGAAGGTTTATTGAAACAAATATACTGGATGCGACGCCAGTGCTCTCCTACACGCATCCGTGTAAAGGTTTTCTTCAAGGTTTGCCTGCACCGAGCGGGAAAAAAACCCTCGGTCGACAAGAATGTGGCGTTATTACCATACACCATAGCTTCGCAGAATGAGTAGCAACGGCAGGCGGTGAGCGTTTGTGGTGCCATTTGGAGGCCAAACGGTCTCAAGAACACGAACGCTAGGCGGTTAACCGACGACGACCGCCGGCATCACGCATCCGGCACACGGAAGGACGCTTTGCTCGGTGTAATAACGTGGCGTCAAATCGCGCATCTGTACCGCAAACATGCATACGAAAGCGGATGCCTTCGGTACGCCAGCTAGGGGTGGGTCGAAGGAGGCGCTGGCGCTGGATTAGAAGGTGAATGAAAATTGATCGCTATGAATACGATTACCATTTATTAGCGCTTTCGCGGGCGTGATGGCTTGGGATGCCTTTTACATACACCGACGGCGACCTGACACTGAGACGCTGCTGTTGGTGCTGCTGCACTGCAGGTATGAAAAATTATCCCCGGTAATGATACGCTCGTAAAGCATGATTTTCCCACCACTGCTCCGCACGCTCCGGAAGGTGTACAAAGTTTCTCCAGCGATCCGGGCAACCCCACCATAGCGCCACAGAAGTGTCTGCAGCAGCAACAGCAGCGGTCCTTTAACAGTGACATACTTCCTGACATTCCCGAGCGAGAATATCATCTTAAGACCACCATGACCACCGAGCCATCTCGTAAACCTATTAGAAGTGGCAAAGGCTTGCTTGGTCTAGGGGCCTTCGGGGCACGAATGGAAATTACCAAGCATTACATCCTGACCCACGCTGCAGCTGGCGTACGCACACAGAAACAGCTTACGGACTAAGGGAGGCTACTTACAGGGTTGCAGCTTCTGGTTCGATATGTATTTCTCGAGCTTTCTCCGCAGGATTAGTTCCGCACCGTACCGGCCCTGGGTGCCGTTGTCGACGAGCAGGAAGTACGCGTGGCGGTTGTTCAGCACGGCCAACTTCGATCTGGTTCGGTGAGAACGTGCAAGTGACACAACGTTAGGATGCGTTTAAGGATGCAAATTAGCATAAGCTGCTGAAGCAGCGTTACGTTACCGGGGCGAACTGATGCTGTGACAGGGTACGTCTCGGTTGTGTCCGAGCAGCTCGTGGTTACGCTCGACGATGCCCCAGGGTGCGATGCCGATGCTCACCACACGTCCGGACCGTTGCTGACCCTCGAGCAGTAGCGCATCGCCGACCTGTTTCGTTACACCTGTAAGTGGAGTGAAAGTTTCGTTTCAGTTCAATTTCTACTGGTAAAATCATACACGGCGTGTGCACAGTATAGTCCTCGATATTTGGAAAAAAAATCAACGAAAGTTAAGTTAGTTGACAAGTAATGAAGCACTACCACTCACAGAGCCTGCTCTCGATGCCATACAACTCATCTTTAGAGCAAGATTTTTGGTTTCATTTTCTTAAGCCAAACCACTCGATCTGTCAAACGCAACAACACCACAGAGTCTGTTTTCGAGACGAGCGATTTTACAGACGCTTCTTTGACTGTAAGCTCTTCCAACCAAATGCTATGGTGCTAATTATATAAACAGATTTTCGCTGCTTTGTGGTTTCCCATTATCACGTTTCCTGAGATTTTCCCGCTCATTGCGTTGCGCGCTGTCTTACACGCTGTAACATGCGTGTGATGAGATTAGCAACTTTCCGTAGCACAATTTAAAGCGAACGAGCGTATGTCGCTCATTTTTGTGTCAATGTTAAGGCTGGGTTTTGAAGGAGTAGGCTTCAACGGGTCGTGCCAAAATTAACATCCAACGTTTGTACGGTTCGTTCAGAAGAGCTTCTAAAATAGTTCAACAGAAAAGTGGACCGTCCGCTCTTGGCGAGTTTGGTGCTGTTTTCGTTTAAACCTTTCCGCTAATGATTTGCTTAGCTTTTACAGAAGACATGAAATGTTTCCGTAAAAAAAAAACTTTCATGAAAACGTCAATCACATCAAAACATCAGACTAATGGAAATGAAGTCTAGCGTTGGTTTTGGCCGGGAGAAAAACAACCGGGTGGTGATGAATGGGGTAACATTGGCTTTGCAAAAAGCGGTCTCAACGCACTCTCGGACGTTTCTTCTAACTTGCCGGAAGGTACCATTACCATCTCCCTCCGATCGTTCTGCAATGAAGTTGCCCGGTAGCATATCAAATTACCGGGACAAAACATTCCACGGCAATCAATCGTCCAGCGTTGGCTTTGTTAGCTTTTCGCCCGCATACAAAAGCAACTTTGAGCGGGTTTCGATGTTAAGTTGACAATTTCTTGCTACCAAGTGTCTTTTGCACATGGCTGATAGTCAAGAAACCTTTGGCCAACCTCCCCTTTGGGTGAAACAATCCGGTGATGATGACAAACGTGTTGGTTTGTTTGCTTAGCCCCGAGGTGTCCCCGGTGACCCGAAACCAGGCATCGCTCTCCCAGTGTTTCCCTTCGCTTACTCACCCGTGTTAGTACCACCGGTAAATATCCATGCTCCGGTGGTTTTTGCCGCCTTCAGTAGCCCCTTCCGAAGCACCTGGAACGATAAAGACGCGAACTCGTTGACGCTCGGTGCAAGAATACCGACGGGCGGCGAGAACGTACCTTTTTCAACTTTGGCTGCAGCTCGAAGTTTGCCTTTCCGCCTTGCACCGTGATGAGCAGCTTCGGCAGTTCGAGATTCCATTCGCGTGTAAACAACTGCACCAGCAGCTCTGGCCGCGTGTCGTACGATAGGCGAACATACTGAAAGAAGAGAAATCGCTAGTATAAGTTTTATGTTTTCCGCCCCGCCCCAACACCCGACACCTTCATCACAATATCGATCACCGGTCACACCGTGATCGATGTTCGTTACGATGGCATCGTCTCGTTCTTTATTTTCTCAATCAAATGATACGGTGCCTTGGCGCCGAGCTGTAAACTACCGCCATGAATCCAGACTATTCGTTTAATTATATGGATGGTGAATTTTCAGCAGAACCAACACTAGCGAACACGGCTAAAGTTCGCTCGGTCGCCAACGAGTGATTGAAAGTGATGGCTACATGCGCTGCGTGTGCGAGCGTTCGGATAGAAGCGGATAAAACTTTTATCATTAACAACATCCTGCGGGACTAACACAGAGGAAAGGAACACATCCCCTACAAGCGAATGCTCCTGAGCCGAGCATCCTGAGCGTCTGCGACAGCCAGATGAATCAGTGTGGGGACGCGAAAGAAGCGGCCAAAGTTTTGCGTACCACCGTTGTTCATTATGGAAATCGGATTTATTGGTTACACCCGCATAATTGATCGTCAAACAAATCAAGAACGCGAGCGCGCTGTTAACGAGACGGAATTTTCATCCACGCTCGCGTCCGGGAGAACGGAAACGATGCGGTGGTACTTTTAATAGGAGAACGAAATGAATTTACCATTGCGAATCGCAATTTATGAGCTGCATAATTGGATTGAGCACTAACGCAGGATATGTGAGAGGTTGATTAACTTATAGCTCATCTTGTTACTGTTAAAATTGTCACTTCGCTTCACTAGCCATCCTGATTAATGAATGTGTTTTTTTGTTTTTTTATTACGGCGCAAAAAAAATGTGGAAAATATTTTCCGCAATATATTTACTTACAAAAATGTGTATCAAAATTGATACACCTACTTTAGCGACAGTAGAAAAAGAATGGAATTCTCAGAACGAAAAACTTTATAAACGATTTATCCACTACGATATGAAAAGTCAATCAAAATGTGAAGAAAACTGTGACTAAGGCAACGAATCTGTAAAGAGTAATACATTTTAATAACAATCCATTACACATTCCACAGCATTATAAATTCCAAAGGACCAATTTAAAAACCTCTCTCGCCACGAGGGAGTCTCTCTCGCCGCGAAGATCCGTCTGATCCGCTTTCCTAATCTTGTCCCACGCAAGTGACCAGCTTCCACTTAAAGTTAATTGAAGCGAAAAAAGGACCTAACAAAACATAATAACTCACAGCGGGTGGTCACATTCCACGCCAACTTCGCAAGCCAAAGTGGTCCAGTGGCTGGATCAAGCCGATTTGATATTATTCCACAACGCTGAAACTACAATGGTTACTATTCCCGCCGCCACAGTTGTACTCCTCGTGCCGTTGCTTCGAAAAGCCCGCATCGAGAAAAGAAACGGCTCATCGCTTTCGGTCAACATAAACCTGCCCAGCAAACCATTCAAATTCCAGCTTAAAGGTAATCCTTTTGGCCGATTCCACTCAACAGGCACCGGTTGAGAAAGGCCAAAAAGGGTTCAACGGAAGTCGAAAGGCATCAGCGGCGAGAGACAATCCGGCCCGCCGTTTGATCCCGGCCGAGAAATACTTCGCTAACCTTTCGGGGCAAAGGTTCTCCACTGTGACTGGGCGTCTTGGGTTCTAACCTCCTTCTTTGAAAGTTGTCAAGTGGAGCCCGGTGGCGAAGAAAATGGAGCGCGTTGAAAGAACAGTTGGGTAAAAAGGGACACACACTCCCAACCAGCTAACACAATTGAAAACTAAATGCTTACTACAAACCCAAACCTCCCTCCCCTTTTCCTCTCCTGTTGACGAGATTCAGAAGCCACTCCGCTTACCTGTGCCTTCGTCGGGTGCGCACCTCCCTGGAACTCGATCGTGCCGTACGCATCGGTTGGCTGGGCCCGGGTGTTCTTCGATGCCTGCCAAGTGTCGCCCAGGACGCCCGTTTCGAAGCCGGCCGCAAACTGGTGGGTGCGCCTTTCCTGACCACAGCAGCATCTGCAAACGTGCAAGAGAGCGGGTATCGGTTATGACAGCGGACCGGAATTCAATTATTGGCAACTCTATTGGAAACCCCGTAACTTAATTACCGGGTGAATGTAATGTATCGAATAACCGCTTTTTTAGGGGTTCTTTGTTGTTGACGCTGTGAAGGAACAAGTGGGTGTAGTATTGTGTGCAGTGAGTTGAACTAGTATTTTTAACTTGTTTGACAATTCATGTTTAACATTGAAAGAAATGAAAATATATTATGCGAAACTCCATTTCGATGCATGAAAATGAACATTTTATTTTATGTTTCACGACACGAGCAACGCCGTTTTAACGAAAGCTCACGCAAATTTGTTGCTCAGTCCTGTTGGAGTAAAATAGTGTCCCTCATCAAGCAGACAAGCCAAGCTTCTTAAACTCAAATTCCCTTTTCCATTCACCAACGGTTCTACCTCTTTAGCGGAGGCGGTGAAAACTATGTTAACGACTTCAAGGGAACGAGCGTAGCTGGGCGCCTCCATTTCACTTTCCGGGTAAAGGATCCGGCGACATCGTACCGTGCAAACACGCACATCCGTCATCGGTGTGGGAAAATTTATTTCCCACTGTCATTTCGATTCACACATCATAAAAAACGGGGAAAAATATTCTTGCTTTGGCTTCTGTTTTCAAGCTCCGTCCCAGCTCGCCTATAAATCGCCCTTTCCCACGGTGCCCTTGAAACGGAAACGGATGGCTGTCCTGAGTACAGGAAAGCATTTCGTGTGCTATTTCACCATTTCCCAAACGGCCTCCCGGTATGTCGACACGGTGCTGGTGCCCGGTCACATCGTATCGTTTCAATTAAGGTTGCTATTTCGAGGGAAAGCATTTTTTCTATTATTTCAGCACCATTTTTCCGTACCACTTCCGGCCCCCGAAAGATTCCGGACCGGCCCGAATAATGCTTCCAGATACTATTTTTATGGCAATGAACCCAAATCAAATACTTTCGACCACATCATCCATCCATCGGCATCCAGCCGTCCAACCCTCCCTGGGGAAAGAAAAAGGCGGATGACATTAAACAAAAAAAAAAGAACTAAAGACGCCGGGAAATCGTGATGACCGCATCAAACGTGGTGGTTTTATGATATACCTCTACCATATGGGCGAACAGTATAGCTCGATCGATAATATGCTATCGATCAATCGATTTCGGAGAAATGAAAAGACCCTTAAATATTGCCCAGGGGGCTTTTCTTTCTCTCATTTCACCTTTATTGGTGGAGAATATTACGTGGAAGATTTTTCACTCACTCTTGTTGCTCTGCAAACCTAACGTTCCTTTTCCCAGACGTGAAAGTATTTTTGTCGCTTCACCCGTACGGTGTAGGCACACCTGAATGATTCATCAATCCCGTAACTTTATCACATACAACAGTGATAAGGTGAGCGAACTCATAAATGAGTCATTTTCAACGAAATTTGCTGTTTCTTTGACAGTCCGAGAACAATTTATCATCGCTAGACATTTGATCTAAGAGAAGTATTATTTATTGTGACTACAACCATACAACCACAAACATACAACCACAGGTTTTTTAATCGCTCACAAAAATCGACATCGGAATAAAATCCATCTTTATCGTAGTGTGAAAACAGAGCACGATTATCTCCTACACTCACACATGCGTATGGTGGTTTAAACGCGAGAGAGCTACTGTCTGAACGAAATCCTTCAGCTTATCACCTCCAAGCCAACACATCGGCGTTAAGCTGATCCCGCTGATCTTACCATCCTCTTTTTTGAGATTGCCAGAGAAGCCTTATTGATTACTTTCTTGACCTGCTAACGCTGTAGGTGGTGCACCGTCGCTGGAAGCGGTTTGTTTCTTACCTTTTCATACTTTTTTTTTACAGACAGACCGTGGAGGACACGGACAACGAGCGGACACTTTGTGTCCCTTTATCTCCTTTTGCTAAGCCACCGAGCCGTTCCGTTCGAGGACGATTGAACGGGATGATGAAAAGTCACGATAGAGGCTAATGTACATTCATTTCTGTTTCCGGACGTCGCCAACAAAAGCAGAAAAAGTGAGGGTGAAGGCGTAAAAACCCGTGCCTAAAGCTTTCCTGCTGCACACCTAACCGGGACGAAGATAAAACCCTCTGTACAGTGATGTGCAGTCGAACAATTTCAAGCCATTTTTTTAACGCGTAAGAAACATTTTTTATTTTGTTTTCTAAACAATTCATTTTTGTATTCTTTTAGTTTAAATTTTCCGTGCAACGTTGATGTTAATTAGAAAGCACTGAGAAATAATTTTAAAGAATTTCTACTCAAATGAAACACACTGTATTCGTTCTGCACATGCGAATGATGGAAAACAGAAAAGAGTGAATGTGTAAAAACACCTAAAAATTGAGCCAACTTTTCCTACGCTTTCACTACCAGCACGGGTTTTATGTTGCATTTAAAATCACATTACATAAACTTTAAAATATCCACCATAGTAAGCACCGGCACCGGGCTCAATTTCATCGTAATATTAGTAATTAATTAAAGTCGACACAAAAACCACCGTTCCACCGTTGAAACAAAGTAGTTTAAATAAAAAGATGCCGCGTTTTGCATTAAGTGAAATCGAATTAACGATAAAACCGCGATGAAAGAAATCTCATAACATTAGCATAATGCATAACTTAATCTGACTGAATTACGCTTCCCACAGTGCGTCGATTATCGTGAGCGCATCGTTAAAATCATCAAAGCACCACTTTATGACGCAGGGAAGGCAAACCGCGGCTCGAGTGGTTTCTACATATTAAGGGCAAGAAACAAGTGGGCGGTACTGAACGTGCTCTTGTGCTAAACCCCGACGTGTTAATCCTTTCCCTACCGCCACATACATGCGGTGGCAATCAACTTAACGTGTGATGACACTTTACTGGTGCTAGCCGTGCTAAAAGCATAAGCGGTAACAGGTCAACCTGCCGTCCAAATCGTCACTCTCGTGTCCATGGTGAGCGGGAATTTTATCCTTTTGCGTGTGGTCTCTCGTCACTCACGACATTCGGTGGTTAGTAACTTCTTCAGCATGAAGCATCATACGAAGGATAAGCGTTTTCCACTGCTTAGTGCTTTGAAGCGCAGGGGGTGAGAGTCTCTGTTTTATTAATTTTCAAGCCCCCGAGTACACTAGGATTTCCGTTTCTTGTTATGATTTTCCAACTAAAAAAAATAGTCATAGAGTGTAAGTGTTGCAAAGCTGAAAAATCCTTCCAATCCTTCCGAACGATTGCACCTGGTGCCGTGAATGCTACACTTGCACGAAATATCTTGCACTCTCTCTTTCTCTCTCTGTCTTTCTGTCTGGAACTAGAAGCGAATCCACTTTATGCCTTAGCAATTCCTTCCCAGCTTTAAGCTGCCGACCGTAGCATGACACACGAACACTCACCACCAACCAAGCAGTGCCAGTTAACTGATAATCGCTTCGCACCAAGCACCACGAACCGTACCGGAAATGGAAAACCCTTGGTGTTTTTGCTGCATGCACTCGTCTCAAACACACCACTACATGGAACAGATACACGAAATAACTTACCAACCGCACGTGCTTTACCGTGTGCTCCCTCCAGTGTAAAATGACACAACCATTTGACAGCAGTCAGCGACAACCTGTCCGCATCTCCGAACAAGAATAATTACTCCCCCAAAAGCATGCACTAGCCAGCGGTTGTTCGGTTGACGTGGAAAAATGACGACGAAAACCGCATTCCAAAGAAGCCAGCGAAAGAGAAGGGTTTCGCTAGAAAATGTTTCCCCGTTTACGCTCGCGGATATGAGAAAAATGACGACATGGCGATAAGGGTTGCAAAGCGGCGTAGCGTACTGCCCTCGGGTTGAGAATGTGAACCATTTAGAATGAGGTTTAACCACCTTCGCATTCCGGACTCAAGGGACGGTAACCACGAGCGCTTTCAATAATTGAGAGACGAACGTATTACGTATTGCGTTGGGTAATATGCTGACGTTTGATGCATTAATTATTGAGACGATTAGTGGTTCCGTTGTTTCTCGGCCGCAAGCGTCCATTTCAATTGCTTTGATGTAATTGATTTTAACAAGTGCAAGCTAAAAGTGTTATTTAGCAGGACATTAATGGAACTAGTTTATATCGTAATACAGCTTCCGAAACAATTATGAATTCCAATACGGTCAGCTACGTAGAATATTGGGATTTCAGTCACAATGTAAGCAATATAATTACACCAAAAAATTAAAAACGATCGGGCATACACCTTTGAAGAAGTTACAATACTGAAATCGACAAGATAACAATAAATAAACGAGAGTAGACAACGTTCTTAGTCATTTCTAATGAATAAGAGACAAATATATTCGATGAAACGGTGGTAGAAGAATCTTAAGCAAAAGATAAAAAAGTAACACATGAATGTATGCTATAAAAAACTTTTTCCACGAATGTTTGAAAATCAAAATATAATAAAAATAAAAACATTTCAGACACATTTGCACAGCTGTGAATTGTAAACACAAACTTCAACAGCTCTTCAAAACATCCAGCGTGAAATTGGTTTCAGCAAAGGTCACACCAACACGCATCATATATGGGTTGCCTAAACCAAACTCCTCTATGGGTTGTCTAAACCAAACTCCTGTCTAACGAACAGCGCTAAGAGCCCCTAATCAAGTGCGATTTTTTTTAAAGAAAACAGAAAATAACTCTCCCGCATAATCCACGGAGGAGGGAAAACTTTTACCCCTGGTTTTGTTTCTTATCATAGAAAGAACGCCATTTCTTTATCATCTGTCTGCTTGTTGCGCGTAAACATTTTCGATGTAGAATCGAAGGCTCCATAATCCACCCGGCGTATCATCAAGAGGCAAAACACGCACAAAAATAAGTAAAAAATAGCTCAAAAGAAAAGGAAAAGTTTACTCTAAATAAAAATGTAATTCCACCACACCCACCCATTAAGAGCGGTCCGATGTTCGGAAAGCTTTTACGATACTTGTTAGGACACATTTTAAGATGAGGAGCTACTGTTTTGCTGTTCAATTTTACCATCACGGGAATTGCCTGCCAATGAATCTTAGATAAACTGTCTGGCAGTCATCACTAAAACTTCCTTTTCGTCGGAAGTAATTCATGAATTGCTGTGTTTTGTCTACTACGAAGCAAATAGCAGTAACGAAAAGGAAATTGCTTGAGCCGCACTTAATTGCTTTCCCATTCGTTCCCCTCTGGTCGCTTTAATCTTGAGTCGAGTTTCCAAACGATGCTTTAAGCGAGCTCACACTCCATGAGCAACACTAGCTGACAGTTACAAGTACAATACATGAAGAACAAGCTGACAAGACAGCGGCAGCATGTTCGGTTGAGGCAAATATGCAATCAAAACAATGCCATGAACGTACAAATACTATCAGATACGGCCCGTTCACATACAAACAAACACACTCAATCGCTTCTTCTGCAGGCAACACGTCGTCGGGTCGAGAAGCTTCATGGGAGTATTTTAAGAAAATTTTCCCTCCACCTTCTCTTGCTCTGGATGAAACTTTTCTATACGTCGCTCCCCAGCGCAGTTCTTTTGTTTCCTGTTTACCCTTTAGCTTGAAACCCAGCACATCCGTTTTCGGAGAAATCCGGTTAGATCCTTTCTGTCCTGTTTCTCGAACGGTACCAGGCTGCGGATAACTTTGTTCTCGCTCGTCATTTGTTTCGCTTTGTTGCTGCTTTTTTGTTTCTTGTGCTCTTGAAAATTTTTGAATCCAAACACCCCTTTCCCTCGTTTGGCCTCTTGCTTCCATGCTGTTTCTGTTTCCCCATGAGCCAGGCACTCCGTTTAATGTTCCTTTCCTTCGCTGGTTTTGTCAGTCTTTGCAGGCAACAACTGTTTTATGTTTTCTACAATGCCCTTTTCGGGTTTACGAAGACTGTGTGCTTTGTTTCGCTGTTGTGATACTTCTGTGCAGGTGTCTGACACGTGACAAACGAGCCAGTAAGAAAACGAAGGGTTTGTCTGTCCGATTAACTTGTTGCTTAGCGGCATGGGTAGCAGGTTTGTTCTTCGATAAGTGCACATTTTTCAATGCTGTGTAGGCTCGGTTCAAATATGACTTTTGTGCTTATTTTATACAAAGTGTATACTCTTTTGGGGTTTGACCAATTTAACAAATTGTTTTCATTTTCATGAATGCTGAGTCACTTAGGATAAATCATTCAAACTGCTCTCTCTCTCTCTCTCTCTCTCTCTCTCTCTCTCTCTTTCTCAAGAGAGGTGAAAGTAATATATTTTATTCACTAAGAGACATGAACCGATGATGCAGCCAGTTTTCTACGGGAAATGTTTTACATAAAATTGTATGATAGCTTCCAAAATTAATGTTTTTTTTTTAAACAAAACTTTAGTAAGTTTTCATTCCTCATTGCCATGTTTAGATACCTTTTTTCAATATCTAAATAATTGTTTACTTGTGACATGTTTATATTTTTGCTAGGATTGTTCTCATCGTCAGTAAATAAAAAAACACTAAATATCAAATCAATCTTTCGCCAATCAGCCTGAATTTCATTTCAATGGTAATGATGCAAAATATCATTACCTTTGATTCAAATAATCAGCGATATCATTTAAATATCAAAACCAGCGCTACTGAACCACAGCACCACTGCTCTTGCCTGGAAATCCAGTCGGAAAACAAAGCAATAGCAATCAGTGGCATTACAAAACCAGTTCAATTTTCACTCCAACGCATTAAAATGTTAATACGCGTGCTGCCTAATTTCGTTCATCCGCTCGCGTACCGTGTGTCCTACGCACCGTACCGCACTAGGGCGTATTTAAATGAATTAAAATAATCAGCCAAATGGAATGGAAACCAAGCAGCGCGTAGCTAGAATAAAAGCAGCAAAGCAGACCAAACCGCACGAGCATCCGAAAATAGTGGCTTGTGGCAAACAAAACCTAAAGTGTCTAGGGCAACCTCAGGAACACATTCGATAGTGCTGCGACCGTGTGTTTACCTTTACATTCCGATCTGAAATCTTCACGCCATCTTGGTGGGAAACTTGCAATTGAAAAGCGTTTTGCATATCCTGTCAAGAAACGCAAGAAACGAGAGGAATGGTGGTTTTTTCCCGAAGTCAACACTCGCCTCATCAGCAGCACCGGTATGAATAATGGATTGTTCATTAGTCAAATTAAACATCTCCCCTCGATGGTGATTCGAAAAGTTCAATCGGAAACATCGTTCCGGTTGGCGAACTGAATTGCAGGAAAAGTTTCATTTCTTGCGAAATGATCGGCAAAGTTTAGGGCTCGTGCGAGTTTTGATTATGTTTAATCAAAGTGTAGGGGAAGAGAAAAATGTTTATTTTGTTGCGCTTTTATTTTATCCTAACCTGAGATGAAGGCCGTGAAGATAAGAACATCTTTTCTTCAAAAATTCCTTATTGTGAAATTGGTCGAGTAAATATTTCAAAATTTTACAAACGACCAGGCGCTTCCATTATCCTTGGTAGTAGCTGAGAACTTTGCTTTAGCTCTACCACTAATAACCTTGTTCAGACTCTACTTAGGGCCACTTTCAACAAACTTTGTACCACTTTTTTTGTTTGCACTCCCACTAAAGTTGCCTCCATTACGAACCGATGGCAAGAGGCCAACGTGGAGATAATTTTCTCCGGGGACACTTTCAATGCCGGCGAACGTTCAAAAGAATGGAACGAATAAATTTTCATCGCTACACGTAACGCAGCTACACTAAATCATCCATCAATTTTGGCTACGAACGCTTCTCCGACCAGGTCTCCTATTTTTCGACGGGGCAAAAAATGAGTTTCACAAGGTTGAAAATGAGGCACAAAGCGGGGGCAAGTGCAGCACGGCCATCGGTTTCCACCACCAGAGTAATGGGCAATCGGTCCGTGTCGGTAGATATACTCCCTGGAGAGCAATTTTTCATACCATTCATTGCCGATGATTATCGTGCTGATTTGGTACGGTAAAATAGGTAGCCCGAAAGACTCGGAGAAAGCCGGCGGTGGTTCAGTTTATGGCGAATTAAGTAGCATATTTTTGTGTCGATATCCTTCCCTCATAGGAAAAAGAATGATATTTAATTCAATATTTCGTCTTCTATACTCTTCAATAAAATTAAAGGTAAAGAAATTCTGTCCCATTAACTACGGTTCAAATAAAACAACACGCTTACCCGCGGACTACTCTCTTAAAAGGAAATGAGATAAAAATTTCCTTACGGATATAAAAAAAATCCCCCCAAATAAAATGCCAATCTTATCGTTTCTCCAAACGATACTAGAACCGATTATTTTCCGATATTTACGAGTCGAAAGCCGTGTCGTAATTAAAACATTAAAATAACTGCTCCCTGAGCATCGCGCACACAACGCGAGGCGGAACGCAAGCGGAAGAGCTACCGAAATGCACTTACACAGCAGCAGGGGCCGGTGGCCGGGCCCCCTTTACCTTGTGGGTGGCCTTTCCCAGGCAAAAATTATCGATTTTGCAATAACCGACCTTGCCATGGCTGGACCAGGTCGTGTCAGCCGACGGTCGCTGAGTTCAGACCGAGGTCACACGAGGTAGCGCTGGGTCACCCCCGGCGGTTAGGAATGAGCGCAGGCTGCTGCACAAACACATGCAAACACTCAGAAATACACACACCCTCAACGGAAAGTAGGTCAGACCTGTGAAACACAAAAAATCATACTGCAATTTCTCGCTGGCACTAGTAGCACGGGGACAGTCTATTCACTTCCGCGGCAAAACCGACACGATCTATGTGGAAGTTTAGTAAATAATTGTGTGGATGTAATACATAATCTGAGCCACCCAATCAAACTATAGGGGTAAATAATATAGCTTATTTTTTGTTTTTTAGTTTTTGAAAAACGTATGTAAGTAAAAAAAAAACATAGTATTTTTTAGATGCGCTTTTCCCTATTACGTGGATGATTTTTTCCCATTAACTATCTCATTAAAAATATTTGAATAACACGTTCTGTACTTACATTTCTTCGTTCCTAGGACTCGGTATGAATTTGATGCACTCTCGCTTTTGAAAGTTTGCTTCGATCCAACTGCGTGCGGTGCGCTGTGTACGCCAGGCAACAGTCATGCACGATAGAAGAAGAGAGAGAGAGAGAGAGAGAAAGGGAGAGAAGAGAGAGAAACAAACTATGGTATTAGTATTCAGCCATTAATTTCTTTTTATGACGTTTGATAGCCATCAAATTGCTGAAATTTACTCTTAATTGTACTTAAAGCTGGTTCTAAAGTCCATCCTTGTAAGAACTTTACTTCTGAGAAAAGCTCTTATAGAAAATACTTTAATTGCTAATATTTTCTAACCGATGTGTGGTTTTTGTTTTCAATTAAAGAAGATTGATCAGTATAAAGTTGTTATAGTAGGTAGGTTTTTTTGTTTTCCTTTCTCCATCCGGCTCAATTTTCTGAATATATACAGGGTGTTTCAATTGCTTCACCTATGCTACAACTATCATCCCCCAACTATCATCGGTAGCAATAACGTATGGAGATGTCGAGCCAAATTGAATCTGCACTACAATTACTGCATGCAGCGAGGTAACGTAGCGACCGTTTATCATCAAGGATGCAGCTGCAGCTGCTCGAAACGTGCATATTTACACACATGCATCAGCGACCCTTGCGGCACTGGATATGCTGTTCGGGATTTGCGTGAACTAGCCGCGGCACGATTCTACCGCCTTGCAGGTGTTGCTGCTGCTGCTGCTGCTGCTGCTGCTGCTGCTCCTGCTACTGCTTCTGCCGTCGCTATGTGCAATGGCGTGTTTGATTCGTTTTGATGAAACTTATTCAATTACAACATAACATGCATCCATGCTTGCTGATTCAGGCGAGTCTCGTACATCTATCCTTCTCCCGGTGCGTTTAAGTGGACTTCCTCCGGTGTGTGGGTGCGCCTTAGAGGAAAAGTTACTGTAAGCCTTTTAATGACGCTGTTCCGTGGAAACGTGCTGTTCGGGTTTCGGGGCTGAAAATTCGTGACACTTTTGCCGGGCGCTCTCGTTTGGCTGGCTCTGCATAATATATGGCTTTTATTTTAGCCACATACTCCCTAGCACCGCCAAAAGGCACTCCACACGAGCATATCGCATCCTTTCTTGCGCTGACGGTACGGAAGTGCATAAAATTCTGCTCACCGTACTCCCTCTGTGTGTTTATATTTCTATGCAAGGATAGCAAAAAAAAGTCAAAACCATACAAGCTACAAAAACTGGAAATAAAAATTCAACTATTCGACTAGCTAAACGTGCTCAAAGATGCGCAGCAGTGATGCTTGTGCTGCTCTTTGCACTGCACTTTTTTATAGCTGTTCGCAGAGCACACTTCCTTTCATAAGGCAAACCTGCGAGAAAGCTTAGGCGAGGTTTGTGCAGACTTTCGTTTCGACCGTGATTGATGGCATTGCTACGTTTTTACTGCGTATTTAACATAGCACGATGGTGCATCTTTTGACGGATTGTTGTCTTTTACATGCGACCGATTTCATACAATGTTTTGTTTGGTTTTCCCACTGGTATTCGTTGGAGTGATAGTCCCGATTGCGGAAACACTAATGGATGTGCTTTTATCTGCGATAGTGTTTTATAATGCGATTTTTCCTGCGATAGAAACTGTTATGCGATCGTTTCTTTCAAAGTAACTTTATGAAATGTTTTATTCATCCTCATTGCACTACAACTGTGTAAGTAAAACATTTTTAAGGAGAATTTTTTCAATTTGATCTCATTATTTACAAAAGTGATGTGTGTTTTATTTTATCTAATGGAGCATTTTCTCCACTGTTACTGCCGTGTTCTACCAGCCATGGAGCTCTTAAATATTGAAGCAACTATGGAATTTACCTGCTCATATATATTGCAAAGCCAACTTACGTGTACAGTGCCAATTGATGGATGACATGTTGTGATTGTAAGCCAATTGTAGTGAGGCCGGTACGTACAGAGATAGTACAAAAACGGTGCTACACAAATAATTCTACTTGATTTGTCAAATGGTATTTTAAACAGGACAAACACATTTCATAAACATGCAAGGACTTTCATAAATATCACAATATCTTGGCAGTTACACACACAAAACGCTAAAACAAAAACTACGACATCTGTTTAATACATTGATACGTACAAATATTGAAGAAATAAATTTGATTATACGTGTCTTCTAATCTAGTTATACCCAAAACATATGTAAATTCAACACATAATCTGTTACAAAATAAAAAAATAAACAAAATTCGACTTTTTTTGCTTACTTCTCTTTGGAAATGTAATACAATTTCCAAACAACTCGAAATCGAAACCCTGAGCGACATGAACAAATCTCTCGAAATAACGTTTACAGCAACGATCAAAGCACATTAGCCGATTATGTTTTCTAAATTGACTTTACATGGTTGACTGTAAGCGGAATCCATCGCCAACACTATATACAACTCTGATCAAAACAGCCCGGCTACGACATTAAAATCCTACACACTCACTCTGGGTGGCGAAAGATACCCCGAAACGAAATTAAGTTGCCACCAGAGTGTATTTACCGTTGATTGAATCACCCCCGACGCCGATTGCAAGTAACACCCGTATTAAGTACCAGCACGATTGGAAATCCTATTCAAATTTGGTCATCCCGGGCGCCGGATCGGTTAAAAACGGATCGTTTGCTTCTGCTTTTTCGCCACCAATAGTCACCGGCAACAACACATTCGTAATAACAGTAATCGCACAATGGTTTCTAACCGTTCGAACCAAAATGGCTGAGTGAGACTGGATTGTTGACTAAAAATAACGCACCAGCACCAGGGACATTGATTGGTTTGGTTCCCGTGGGTTGCCGCCGGTTGGGACTCCTTTCAGGACTTCCTTTTAATCAATTTGGGTTGTTGCTTTTATTTTGTTGGCTATTTTTGCGACAATTGTGTCGATGATGGCAAATACCGGTTCGCAATGGCGCATCCATTACGAATGCTCTTTACGAACCGTTCTTCAATCAACTGGTATTTATCTAGCAAACCCCTTGGCATATACCGGTATGATTCTAAAAACAAAACATCCGGTGAAACATCCGACAATGTCGATACCTGAAAGCAAAATATGTATGTGTATCAACCATGCTGGCTTGGGATTGTTTTAAGGAAAAACAAAAAAATTACAACAAACAGTTTATGTTGCAGGCGGTTTATGTTGCAAAGTTTCGAAAATAAATTATGCTACAGCAAAATTGTAATAATAGTAAATCAAAATAGCTCGAAATCATTTTTACAGCTGTTTTGAATGAATATACAATTACAATGAAATATCAGTCAATAAAATTCCAATTTTCTACACTCCGCCCCCATTCAACCACTTTGTGTATTGAAAAATTATGCTTTCCCCACGCGTACATGCATCCAAAGCTGTGTGTGCGATGGAATGCCAAATAGTGCACACACAAATATGCAAACAGTTCGTAAAAATTAAAGTGAATATTGAATTAAAGTGAATATTGGCACGGATGATTGTGCCGGCAACATCCCTCCCCACATAATATTCACTTATTTTCCGATTCCGCGCCGTACGGTGATGCTCGATCTGCGCGATTCCTTTTTATTGGGGGTTTTTTTTTTATTTTTTCACGCCACCCACACCAAAATTGCAATCTTTACCTTCACGTGAAAAACCTGGTACAGCGAGGCGACGTTCAGATCGAACGGTTCCATAATCGACGAGCGCGACGAGATGGACGAACTTTCGAAGTACAGCGACGGGGGCGGGGGTGAGGGCGAGAGCGGTGGCGTTGCCGCCGGATCCGACGATTGCAGCGTCCGGAGCTTTTCTCGCAACACTGGCAACAAGACCGCATGCTTCGTATCGTCGGTGAGGTAGCTTTTCTTCAGCTTCGCTTCCATTGCCCTGGCGGCGTTTATTTTGTACCACCCAACACGCTCGGTGGGTGAGTGCGGTGTGGTGGTGGTGGTGGTGGTGGTGTGAAAAGAATAGAGCACTTTTCCCGAAAACGTAACCGCACATACACTCACACAGTCACAAACTCACACACATACACATAGCCCGGCCTTGGCCGCATTTGTGCACGGGTAGGCCAGAGCACTTCTGCAAATGTCCTATGGCTGGAAAAGCGATTTTCCTCGTCCTGCTGCCTGCTGCTGCTGCTGCTGATACTACCACTGCCAGTCTGAAACCGGTCGAAACGGGAAAGCACTTTCCCATTATTCCCGGCACCGTGACCGAACGCGAACCAATTTAGATAGGGCCCGATTTACGGACCGAAAAAGACATCCGCCGGGACCGACCTAATCTGCCATCGTCGAAGCGATACCCAGGCGAACCGGTCGGTCGGATGTGTTTAACATTACCCAGTAATTACGACTTCATTAGGCTCACGGGCGAAGGAAGAATTCGTCCTAATTTAGGCCAGCCCGCCAGGCGAACGACAGGCGAACTTTATCGTCAGTGTGGCCCAAAGGAGGGAACGAAAAATATAACGAAAAAGCCAATGCAAGTATAAATGGTCCCAGACATGGCGGGTGACAAACCGGTGTCGTAAGCTAGACCGATGTCCACCATGATCCGTTTTCGGGCAAATGATTTGTGCGCGGCTTGGTGGGGGCGGCAGGGTTGTCAAACTCATTTTAGTTGCGTGAGTTTTCACCACACAGAGTGACCAAATTAAGAGCTACGTGCGTAAGAAAATAATCCTTGAGGTCAGTAATCCGTCGCTTGTATTTGACAGCTCTGACCGATGGCACATATTGACAAATCTTCTCCAGACGGAGTACTATTATCGTTAGGCTTTGTTCACTGTCTCTTCCTTTTGCAAGGGAGAATTACAAGTATTTGCACGTCGTGAGTCATGCGGGACACAAATATTACCAACACGACCTTTCGTTACATTACCCTTTTGTGAGCGGTCAGGATTAAGACTAAAAACTATTTTTAGTTTCGCTCTGAAGAGAATGGTAAGCTTCACATACGGAAAATTTAAGAAACGTTCGTTTTAAATTAAATCAACCGAGTGAAAAAGGATAGTCTTAACACGATGAAATTCTCACTAAATTATGATTGAGATAGTATTAATTTAAGGTTATATTACGTTGAAATTTTACGATACAAAATCAAATAAGAAGCAAATGATTTTCTTTAAAAATCTATTTATGATTTTCTTTAAAAATCTATTTATGATTTTCTTTAAAAATCTATTTATATCGGCTTTGTGTACAAGCTACCTCAATTTTTGAACTTTGATCGAAATAACTACCCAAAATTGCAACTATTCTATTCAAACATCTTACTCCCATATGTAGTTGACATCTTTTTGTAAAAACAAACAATGCCCGATAACCACGTGTGAGGTAAATTGCATGAAATTACTTAATTTTACATTCCATTTTCTTCGGGCACGTGAACGTTGCATGAATCCGCCGACGCGGCACAAACCGATCGCGCATGTAGCACTAATGATTTAAGCGCCTAACCCATACTAAAAATAGTCCAATCAAAGTAAAAACAATCTGCTGAGGCAGCACGTGCACGATGATTACGGAGATAATTTATCTTCACATCGCTGCCTCCCGTCGCCCGTACCGAGGGCTTTCGAAACACGAGCGCACTGAAGGAAACTTAGAAACTGGAACCTTTCACCGCTTGCTCACTGTAATTGGGTTCGCTTCTTCACGGTACGGCACAGTTTCGATCTCTGCACAAGTAAAGCTAGTTAACATCACCTACTGCCCCGCTGAGAGCTCAGGCGAATTTTCTCGTGAACATAATTTCTGCCCACCCTTCATCACTCGGGTGTTATCATACGGCCCGTGTGGTGTGAGATGTTATCAACCGGTGGTCATATCTCACCGGAGTGTAAGGTGTCATTCTTTTGCTTTCTGGTGGCACTCAACCGTTCTGCCTGATGGGAGGCACTATTTACACGGGCAGTTGTGAACAGTAGCTCGAGAAACGACCTTCCGATAATAGCTGCTCATCAGTGCGTGAAGAATTTTTACAACCCCAGCATGTCACGCACGGGGTGGAAATATGGGGTGGTTCCATAACTTTTGGATAGAATTGCCCGCACTCCGTGTGCGCTTATTTTCCCTCCATTACACCCAAGTGCCATGCAGAAATTCCGACATTTTGCTCAACTTAAGAGTCAGCAGTTTATCTCGTTCCTGGGATGTAATACAATCCGAACGTTAATGACACGGTGGTGGTTTTCCTTTCTCGAAAACTATAGCGAACATAGCGTTTGGAAAGCGAATCCCACGCTGGAGGAGGTAATTTAATTATTCCAACACGTGCTTCGTTCAACTTGTTGTTCCACAGACATTTTACTTAACGATTGATATGCTTTTTTCCTTATCAATCATGAAAGTTGCGGCTCAGGTTCTGGGTGCCACAACACGTTCGACTCTCATGCTCATCTGGTTTTCCTTCTTTTCTTTTCAATGTTTATCACACTTTTACGTCACATTTTTCACTCAAAGGTATCCAGTAAGCCTCGTACCGCAAGGTCACGGAACCATTTTACAGCGTGAGCTTTCGTCACTCAATTGTTGATCAATGAAACGGACTGTACGATCGATATCACTCTAAAAAAAACTAAAACCACCGAACGAATGTTTCACTCGAAAGCAGCACGGTCACTGCAACTGCTTGGTAGCCCAGAGGCCGACGATAACACTTTACGCTGTATTTGTCTGACTGATAAATGGTTTTCTCCATAGAGAAGATAACAAAAATTATGCAACATGTACATGCACAGCTGAGGTGTGCAGTAGAGGTGTGCTTTAAGACTTTCAACGAAGCTTGCTATCGTTACACTCGACACACACACTTTGAAGCAAACCAGGGTTGTCAAACTACTTATGAAGCTAATTTATCCGTTTCTTAAATTCCTTCAAACATCAAACCCAACAAACTCATCTCAAAGAGAATTTTCATTATATGGAGAATATTTTCCATAACATTACCTTCAAGAAAAATACAGGATGTACATCGTCCATTCTTTATGCACTTTTCATATAACGCCATGCCAAACGACAAAAATAGATGTATTTTGAAGCTTAATTCTATGTTGGCGTGGTATCGTATTCTAAAGCAACACAACGTAACACTCTTACTTCATCTTGAGCTCTTGAACTCTTAACTTTACCCAATTGCCATCCATCGCTTCATCTAAGAGGATCCTCAGTATCAAAACGACGACTGTTCTAACTGCGCCAAATGCCAACGTTACCCATCACACAACGAGGAAACACTCTTATCGTACGCCCAAGTATGACAACACTATTATCGACGGCGGCATCAACACCACAAACTTTGCTGCTCTAAACGCTGGTGGAAGAAAGCGGTTGCGTCGAAACATAC
Source organism: Anopheles farauti (assembly GCA_000473445.2). Classification (NCBI taxonomy): domain Eukaryota; kingdom Metazoa; phylum Arthropoda; class Insecta; order Diptera; family Culicidae; genus Anopheles; species Anopheles farauti. The sequence goes on from KI915041.1 coordinate 19,568,866, forward strand.
ACAACCAAAAATATGCTCAACAGCGGCTTCAGCGTTAATCGAGAGCATTGATTAGAATTTTTAACAGCTGCCAGACGCGGGCAGCTGTACGTAGTTGTGGTGGTTGGTTCGTCTGGATCAAACCAATACCATCGTACTCGGCCGCGCACGTGGCATGAAGCCGATCGTTGATAAATAAAACCGCTGTTGTGTTTACTTCAGATCGGTCGAGCGGGAGACTGCTTCAGAGTTGTATAATAATTTGTTTCAAACAGCTGATACTATTGAGTAGTTGGCTTTTAGTTCAACGTAGGGCTTTCACGCATATCGCTCATTACACTTGCACTCGTCATATTCAACCATATTTACAGATTACCACATTCTCACACCGTGTTGATTTGGTTCTCTAGCAGCAAGGTGTTAATTACTTATAAACGATGCACACTCGAGCGACTGTCATTATTGTCATTACTTTCACACCACTGGAAGCGCAAACTTCAGCACATATCAACCTTACAGATACCACAGCAACTGTTGTCACGCTCTAGAGCACACTCGCCAACAAACGCACTTAACCACAGTCGACCACATACTCAACCGATCGCCAATGCTCTCTCCTCCTATCACCATCGGCGACCCATTGAGCTAGATGATGATCTCGAGAACAAAAATAAACGCCTCAATGCGTGAGTATCTGCCCCTGACGATGATTGTTCGATGAGCACTCCGCTTGTTCGGCGTTGTGGTTCGTTCGGCTCTCGAATTACTCTCTACCGAAGAATGATAATTAAAACCACGAAACGAAGCATCGGACGCAGTTTAGGAGTACCAAAATACAATTTAATGATCGGTTTAGTTGATCAGTTGTCCGTTTCGTTTTCGTGCTTTGTTTGGTCTTGTGTGCGTGTGTGTGGTGCAAACAATTAACACCTTTATTCATACACAAAGCAAGTTTTCGATGACTGAATGAGGTTTGGGGCAATACTTTGTGCAATGCTGCGATGCAGAATTTATTTAATTTTTTTTTTCTAAATAACTTTAATTTTATTGCTTATAAGAAAGGTTATAAAGGTTATAAAAATAGATATAATAATTTTTATAACCTTTCTTATTTTTTAATATTATTTAAAATTTCATATGTACGTGGTATAAATATAACAAGCTAAACAACACGGCCACAATTCCCTATAATAACTTTTATCCTTCAGTTACCGCAATCATCACATCCAGCCACAGCACGGATAACATAATGTTTTAAGGTCCCATCTTAGTTTGGTTAATAATTTACCAACTTCCGTACTGATAATTTATATCATGTCTGGCACGAAAAAAGCACCAATTCTGAAGCTGCGCTAACCATCAAGCTTCAGAAGACCACTCGTCAGGTCTGCCACCGTTCCATTAGACGAAGTTCACAATTTATTCATACTCCGTGCCGGGGACACACTCCGGTCGCCTTTTACAGCACGCCAGCCATCCAACCATCCGCCCGTTGGGAGCGAGCGGTGAGTTTGTTTACTGCTACCGAAATTCGTTATTAATCTCGGCACAGCTCGCACACACTTTTCTCACCACGCATCGCCCGGGCGGAATCTGGGGAATTCTGTCCATAGTCCTGGAAATAGAACCCAACAACACAAGTAACACAGTCAATCATCGCTGTCGGTCAGCTAGTCAGCCAACCAAATCGTCGAGAACTAATGCGTAGAAATATGTCGAAAAAAAAAAGATTTTCACGCCAGCTCGTTCTCTCTGAATTCCTTTCAATGGGAACATTGCTCCCCCTAGTGCCTAAGCTATCCGGGAATGTCCCCGGCTATGAGCTTTAGCCAACGGACAGATTCTGCATAATTCATTTTCATCCCGAAACGAACACCTCACGAATCGGATGCGCAACGTTATTTCACAACATCAGAAGGGAAGTGTAAAGGGTAAAAGCCGTACGTCATCTTCATTTTATCGTACGTTATTTAAATTTAATATCAACATAAAGTGTGGACAGCATACAATCACGGACCATACCGCAGGTCGTTGATTCGATGCCCGGCGAGAATGTGGAGAACCATTCGTTATGGGTAATGCAATTGCTTCCATTGTCGGGTTATTTGGATATTAAATCTGTTGGTCATATCAATGTTATATTCCGCTCTGTTTATGGTTATGAGTTTCCGCGTTTTTGAAAAAAATTAAGTCAAGCCATTAAGCTGCGAGATTGATTTCGCAAATGTCTATATTTTATATCTTGAACCTAGTTGATGTAAAAATCTTTTAACAGCAGCTCTGGCTCAGGCTATGATGCACTAGTAACAACCGGAATTCAATCAAATCATCAAATCAAATTTCAAATCAAATTTAACTTATAAAGATTCTGCATCTCAACTGAACTCAATGTAACAAAAAGGAATATATTAATGTAAGATTCTAACATGAATTGATACATCCTGCACAAACTACTATGTCTACACTAAAACAAAACATTATTACCGCTTAAATCTTACAGTCAACGCAATACATTTAAACGAAAGGAAACCAACACAGGAGAGGAAAATGCTGCTGAAAATGGAAATAAACAACACAAAGCCACAATCACATCATGACACTTACCCTCGGCACGGTGATATTTATCAATCCTAAGCAGATCTTCCGTAAGCCCCATCCTAGTTTTCCTTGTATCTGATGATGGTCGTGTAGTTGTTTTGTGTGTTGTTTGTTTTTTTTAATTCATTTTCATGTTTTTAAGTATTTGGTTTATAAATTCGCGAAATCATTTTATTTGAATTTTATTGTGTAAGTTACAAGCGCTCACGCAATTAGCAGTTTGTGTTTTGTATGTTTTCCCGTTCATTCCCGCGGTTTTTGTCATGTAGTATAAATTTTATAAAAAATGTATGCATTTTTTTTAAATTTTCATTCGTTTAAAAGATGAAGGAAGTTATTGCACGAATTATAGCGAATGATTGGAAAATAGATATTGTACAAAGTACAAAGAAAACGATCGTACATAGAAGGTTGAAAAAGCAAAACACAGTTGACACAATAAGGAGTAAGTAAGTAACGTACAGAGCACAGACGGACAGGAAGTGTGTTGTAAAAGGTAATGAAAAACACGTGAAAAACAGTAACGAGGGTACGTTAGTAAGGGTTGTAAATTTTGTGATTCGTGTAGGATGATACAGGCGCAGTTTGGAGATAGAGCGTGACAGCATAGAAGTAGAAGTAGGTTAGTAGTAAGAGTAGCAAGAGAAGAGAATAAGAGGAGAATAATTTGTTAGAGTAGGTATTGAAACGAAAAGCTTCGGCAAAGGGTGATGCGTAACGAGTGAGTTCTTTTAACAAATAAGTTGTGCTGAAATGATGCAAAGTGAACGTAACAATCAAACAGTCGAATGTGCAATGCATTAGCATTCGAAGCGAGATAATGGTGATCGTTAGCATTGGATGCGCATAGAACGCTAAAGTTACTCTAAGGAAAAACTTGTCTGCCACTTTTCGCCACCACACACTAATTGCTACCGAAGCACACCACACGCGTTAATCGAGATTGCTCTACAGCTTTTGTAGTCTGCACGTGCGCAACAATTGTGGGCATCAAAACTTTCTTCCAAAAGTTTTTGCGTTGTGGAAACGAACTGCACCAGACCAACATCAGGCATCTCCATTTGTGTGTTTATTCAGCCACCAGCACGACTGAGGAAACTTTTTACGCGGTCCCTGTCACTGTCCCAAACTTCTTGCAGTCGACAGCTTGCAGCGAGAGAAATTTGTCATATTTGCGCCAGGGTGCCAGAGGTCCCGAAGGAACTTCGATCACCGAGCAACTTTCTCATCAAATGGTGAGTGATTAGATCACGAAAGTAAGAAAATTACTTTTAGGAATATATTTTTGTCTTCACAATATCGACTTGTATACCTCAAACTAAAATTGAAACTCAAAACCAAACTGCTTTAGAAAATTATCAAAGCTATATACACTTCTGAGGTTTTTAAATCTCTCAAACAAAAGCTCTTTATCATTAGCAAATTTTCCCCTTACCGACCACCACGAACTGATTCGTATCAGTACCAAATTTATGACCATGTAAACTAAAGCCCTCAAATTAGCACAAAGCTTAAAAAACCGCACAAAACAAAAAAAAGGAGGCTTTTAATTATACTCTCTGACCCGGTGTGTCCCGTGGCAGTAGTAATTAAAACATGGCCAGGAGGATTAAAAACGATTTTCCGTATTCTCGCCTCCGCATTACCGACCGCCAAGTGTTGCCGCAAGGGCTCTAAAAGTCATGGGCGTTGGGGCGAACCACAACAAAAACCAACCTAACCGCGCTCTGCCACGATGGTGGTCACATTTTCCGATGGGTGTGAAGCGGAACCAAAGCAATTACAACAAAAACAACAAGTAAAAGACTGCAGATATTAATAAATAATCACTTACGCCACCTACGCCAAAGAACAAATCCCGGTATCGTCAGCGAGCGACAGTTTTGTTGTGTTCGCATCTGTTCGGCTGTTGAGAAAAGAAGGTCTTTCAGTATCAAACCATAACACCCGTGCCGATTGGTGGGAGGCAAAAGGTTACAAAATTGAAACTATTGGGTCAACCAGCGCAAACGGTTCTGCTTGCACGTGCGACCCCATCGGACGGCCCGAAGAATTCTTCGCGTTCCACCTCACCGATCGCTTTGATTGAATGTATTCATGCATCAACATCACTGAGATTAACAAAAACAAAAATCCAACAGAATCCATTGCTCTATTGCTAAAAGCAAAAACAAATCCTCCCACAAAGAGTGTCCGGAATCGATCGACAGTGAAAAACAAAGTCATTCAAAGAACTAGCAAAAACGAACCAGCGCAACAGGTTCCAGAACCCGGTGAAGGCTACCACCGGTAGAATATCGGCACTTGAAGCAAGCAGGTGGACAGCCGGGTGACTTTTCCACGAACCCCACGTCCAAGACCGCTCCCGCACAGGGAACGCTTCTGGGCTGTTGTTTGTCTTTAGGCTTCCCGGTGGGTTGTTACTTGCGTCGTGAATAATTCATTAAACCGTAAGACAAAGAAAGCAAAACCCACCACGTTTTGTGCAATATTCCCTTACCCGAGGGCTGGTGGGAAGGGAGGGCCGGAACAGGAGTACCGTGAGGACTGAATAATGTAACCACCAAAGGGACGTGTCGAATGAATCGATATTGATTGCGACCCCTCCGAATGATAACGATAACAATCCGGTGAGCGGTGGCGTGTGGTGTGAAATCGAAAATAAAATCAGCATAATGGACGCGCTTCATGCGTGAACAAGTTGGGGACGCAGGCAACGGCAAACGTTTGTTTCAATTCGCTTTCACTTACAGATTGATTGGTGAGAATATTTAGCGCATATAGAACGGCTGGAGCGAGATTTATTGTGAAATATTTAAGCATCTTTTGTTGTATGCATGTAAAATATAAAATGATTTTAATGTGTTTGCGAAAACATAACATTTATGGAAGATTTTTGATTCCTTGAAAATAAATATTCTCTTTTCAATCCCCTTCCTGTAGGCAATTCAGTCTATAATAAACAAGCCATACATGAATGAATCGTCTATGCTTCAAAACGTTTGATACGAGTACATGTCAATGTATGCAATAAACACCATATTTTATTCAACGATCTTTTGAATAAAAAAAAGTATAAAATTAATATCTCTGACAAAAATATCATTCGTTAAACCACTGCTGCACAAAAATATATTGCTGTTTGAATATTTGCCATGCCAGTAAATAAATCCTCGATTGACATGTGTTTATAACGAATGGAAAAGTAATTATCGTACCTAACGTCGATGTTGACAGCACGGTGGATTAAAAATTTCTCGCTTGCAACTTAAACCGAAAATCCAATAAATAAATAAACAATTTATAAAGTCAACATGTGCTACAAGCATCTGGCATGATAATCAAAGCAAACATCACACTAACAGCTCTTTTCGATCGAGTTCAAAATTCGCCTTCTCATGGAGACGCCTGGTGCTGCTCGTTGTAATTCGAATTAGAACTTGCACATTTAAATTACCAAAAAAATAATAGACAATTTTCATCATTGCACACCCGAAATGAAAGCGAATAGAGTTATAGAGTGCGATGTGAAAATGGTGATGGAGGCAGTGCTATCCCGATGACAGGGAAGGTGAAATCGGTGTGGGAACTCAACATAAAAAAGTGAACGAAATTTTGCTCTGTGCGGTACTAAACAACGGAAGCGTGGGTGTTTCGAGAGGAAATCATTACGTCCTTGCATCAACACCGGCAGTCACATTAACTCAAAAGGAGGCCACGTTGCCGAGCGTCCCCAGAATGGTTCCTGCCGGTGCTGCAGTTTGCAGGATGCGTAAACAAGGTGGATGGTGGAATTAGTGCAGAAAAGGCTACACATGGCACATTTGGTCTACCCAACTCGCTACTACGATCACACACAAACACGCACATACACACACACAACACTCGCCAAGCGGGAGTTTCAACGTACCGGTTTTGCATTCCTTTTCTGTTTAAGCATTTTCCCCATTCAACCGGATGCAGTGGGCGCCCAACGGATGGAAAGCACACGGTGGATTAGAATGATGATGGCGTCACAAGAATGAACACGGCTCGAAATGCTCGTAGATGATGGTGTGAATGGTATCGCGAGGACGATGGAGTGGCTCGAGCACCGACCAGGCCGTTAAAGATCCTTCACTGTGACTAGCGCATCAGAGCCCTGCCCAATATCCGGTACCCGGTAGAAACAGGAGGTGGGTGGTTGAAATTCGCAGCATGCAGAATTCGAGAGTCTTGTGTTTTGTTTTGTATATTTCTTTTTTTTTCTTTTCTTTAATCCACTTTACAGTATGGATGGTGGACGATGGATGTATGTTACGATATGGATGAATATTTGCCAGACTAGCTGCTACCGTTACCGCGAGTGGTTAGTTCTAGTGCGGGATCTTTTTCACACAGCTTGTTGCAATAAAACACACACATACACACACCATTCGCAGCCTAATGGATATTATTACATGGCAGAATGGTAATGGGCAAACTTGTGACGCTATTTACAGATGATTTTCTTGCGTCATCGCAATGATATGAAAGGGATAAGTTTAGTAGTGGCGCACATTTCTACTATTCCTCCACCGCCGGTACTCGGACGTGGCCGGCATCTTCTCGGTTGCAACGCGGTTGCGATCATCCACCTTTCACGCCACCCCAAAAAACCGCTTCTGGCGCACGCGAACCACTTGTAACTCTATGCACACACGTTGGCACACGCGTTCATCCCGCCCGCGCGGAAATAGATATTTCCTTCCATATACGAAGCTTCCTCGGGGCAGGGGCGAAAAGCGTGGCCTCTTCACTTTTCTTTGTGTCAGAGAAATTTTAATGAGATCACTCAACACACAGCACTGCACTTAACACTCGTTGAAAAACGACACGCGCGAATGAGATCAAAACTATAAGGGCATATTGCGATCAAACATTACAGCATTACACGGCCCGTACCGCAACGGGAATCATAACAAAACACACTCATTTTCACGATCAAAACACCCCGAGTTGACAACCCCAACGTTGACAGATTCAACGATCGACGATCGTCGAAACGTCAACGCGGCGTGCGATGTGTATGTTTTCGTACGTAAATAACACGATTTCTAATCGCGTTCAAACGTAAGAAACACACACACACACAAATACTCGTGTAACAATGCTCGAATGCTTACACCACTACCGGTTTGAGTTGAACAACGCACACAAATACACGCGCCCGCGAGCTAAATATGTAAACAAACATTCACCACCTATTTGAGACAACCCCCGCGATCTCCGCGATCGTGCTTGGGTGGGGTTGGCAGTAGGTGCGTGGTGAGTTTGTGGTGACTTTAGACCTCTCCCCTTTGAAGATTAGTTTTCGAATACTATTCCATAGCCACCTTTGCGGTTGGTCGTGCATCCCTTCCTAATTTCAATATCGTTGCCCTTGAGCTCATAGATTGACCGTCAAAAATTTATAACGCACATACGATAAACATGTAGCAACAGCACATTAAATCAAATACACACACATTCACATTGAGCGTCGCACATCGAGTTAACATTTAATGCATCATCGACACACGACTCGTTTTTGTCATTCTCGCTTTTGTCTCCCCTGGATGCACGAAGAACACGATCTATGCTCGCGGATGTGCTGCCGTCCGCACACTTGTACACGCACACAAACACACAAGCGCTGGCACTGCCGTCCGACAGTGGCGCCTGGTATCGGTTTGCAACACTTAAAACATCTAGACGCATAGCATATTTAGAACATATTTAGGTCTGTAAAAAAAGAGAGAAAGAGAAAAGAAAACACCACGACGCACAGAAGAGAAAAAGAAAACGAATCAAAATCGATCACCATCACGGCATGGAGTATCGTCCGTGCAGAGTCATTCCGTCAAAAAATGGGTACGTCAATTTAAGGGAAACAAAACAATAAACCGGGCATGCCAGTCGTGCTTGCACTCGCATACAATCCATGACTTATTACGTGCTTCGAAATGGGTTTTGGATTATAACACACAACACAGGCTACATCACAGCAACATTTACAACACACAATAGAAAAAACACGGGCGTGCAATTCACAGCGTTTGTAAAGCAACTGAACAGCAAATAAAAGATATTAAAAGGCATGCAAAACGATTGTCTGTTAAATTATATGAACCTCCAACTCTTCCTCTTGCTTTGTACCACATTAGCAACTCTTATCTGAGAAATTTGCTTACATCATCTCTAAAGATCTCTTCTTACCACTATATGGTCCAGGAAGCCAACACTTCAGTGAGTTATACATGCGAGGAAGATCACACTTCAACTAGGGAACTAAGGAACTTCAATACAAGGAATATCTGTGTTGGCTCGTAGCAAGAAAAGGCCCCAGTGGACAAAATGCATCTTTCATCTGACTCTAGACAGGATGGTCTAGTCGGTTATCAACTAAAGAGCATAGATGAGTAGAACCATCGGACGTGGCGTAGACATAATATCATCCAAGCATCTAACCGTTTCGTGTAGACGTCTATGCACAATGGCACTCGAGCTCGTCCCTCGGCATTAACGAACGCGACGAACCATCCGGTGCGTTGGTGGTTGTGTTTTGTTTTCAATAGTTTCTAGACACGATTGAAATGTAGGCAGTTTTATAATTATTATATTAAAACAAAACGCTACGTATCACAAAACGCGATCAAAACAGTGATCGGGTTTTTTTAGTTACCTGTTCCAAACATTAAGCTACTATCCACCATCATAACAAAAACTTTAAAACCCACCCATTCAAATTCATTACACGACATAACTTTCAAAAGTAATTTGCTCCAAAAATGCAAAAATATTCCTAACTTACTCATGAAAAAAAGCACCTGGAAAATCTTTTCCATCCTACTACCTACTTTTTTCCCTGTCTTTTTTGTACCAGATGAGGGTTTCTATCGATTCCATGTATTTTATTTTTGTATCTCTTGCTGTCGCTCTCCCACGCTCTGTCGCCAGAGGTGTAAATGCGAAAATAAAGTCATTCCGGTAATTAAATTCCATCCTACTGTCCCCATTAATTTGCACACCTGGAACCTTTTAGGAGTCGGAAAGCTCAGGAAAAGGTGTTTAATTATATTTTCTTCCCACTCCCGGTACATGAGTATGAGGATCTCCCGAAAAATGGGCTCCACAGCGATTGAAAATAAAAACAAGACGTGGAGTTTTGTCCGCACGCAAAAGGCGGTCAGTGCCGGCATGAAAACGCATGAAAGATTTTATTTATCATCTCCAGGTCACGCTCAGCGAGCGAATCGTTAACATCAGCACTGGGTTGTAGGGCTACGTCTCAAAGCATCGAAGCTGCTCCGAACGAATCGTACACCGTTTGTAGTTTACCACGCAACATGTGTCGCTTTTATTAGCCAGCTAATCAAATTTTCATTCATCTCGTTGAAAACGGAACGTGGCATCGCTCGCTGTGAGAAGATGTGCTGCACAGAGCTTTTCCCAAGTTGAAACTGTTTCAAGAAATCCCCGCGTGCTTCACAACATCGCCGCCGGTTGGTGGAATGCTGCGAAAACAATTTCCCAATCTCGCCCCGTTGCCTCGTGGCACGCCAGCTACGGCAGCATGATGGAAACGACCGCACTCTTTTAATTCCCATTTTATTGACTGCCTGATTGTCGAACGAAATCCTTGCGAACCCGGCAAGAAACACAGGCCTACGGGTGCGTGCTGTCACTTAACCTTTTTGGCAGAGCGTGGAGCGAAACAAAATCAAGGCCATCTGTGGAAAAGGTAGTGCCTGTGTTTGAGCCTTCCGCGCGTCCTTCCTAGTGGGGCTAAGGTATGCATAAATTATGCTCCAAGCTCGAGAGACCGATTAAGAAGTGACTGGAAGAACCCACCGAGCAAGTTTTAGGAGTCGGTTCGGCAAACAAACAAGAACACGAAGCAGTTGTTTGAGCCAACACTCCACACGCTGTTCGAGCCAAAGAGAATCATTTTTTTCCGGGAAGGATCACACAATGCGCTGAAGAATGTCTAAATTTAGAGGAAAGGGTTTTCTCCATGATTCTGACAGAATGAATCACTTTCAATTTAGATACTTGGCGTACTAACTTATTCAACTTGTAAATAGAATTTTTTGTTTGTAGAAAATAAAGACATCTTTACAGTATATCATTAACCTCTGTTTGTCTATATTAAGTATGAAAATTCTCTACTTTTTTTTCTATGAAAATTGCGCTCGTATTCATATACTTTCATCAATTCTTTACCTTTTTTCATCTATTAAAACTTTTGAATGACAAACTTTTTTACTAAAGAGATGGGATTTTTTTCTGGTGAATTAGAGGTTATGCTCTACAAAGCATACACATTATTCAAAAACTTGAATGTTAAGACTGCCAACAACTTCAAAGCGTATTTTACGCGGAGCGGAGGAAAGCTTTTGCTAACCTTTTTTTCTCACACAAAGAAAAATACAACTGAAAGGAAGGTCGATAATGAGTGTTTTTTTAACGCCAGATGAGAAGTAACAACTACCGGAAGCTACGGATCCCGCAGCAGGCCAGGAATCCAGCTGGGGTGATAATCTCTAGGCAACCGGGGTCGTGTCTAATCCTCCCCAAATCAGCCGGCACCGCAGCTGTAGCAAACGGGAAAAAGATCTACGAGACTTCACGTTGCCATCGTCACCTTTTACATGGCACACGGTGGCAGCTACCCACGCCTTACCCACAACTCGGAGCCTTCCGAGAGGAAAGAAAAAGGTCAATCGCCGCAGGAAGTTCTCAGTGCGAAAAATGAGGTGTAGAAGGGAGGGCGAGAAAAAACAACCTTCTTATGAGCGAGCGACAGATAATCGGAGAGGAAAATTTGAATCGGACCTGCTGGCGGCAACCGGACATCCATTGGGCTACTGGCCTCGTGCCTGTGTCCCGTGGGTTGGACATGAAGATGAAAAGCCTTCTGGGTTTTGCGTTGGTTTGTAAGGCCCTTCCTCTTCCATTTGCACCCCCTTTCGCCGTATTTGGGACAGACATCGGTGGTAGACACCTTCTTCGATTCATCATCTCCGATAATGCACGGAAAGGAATTGTAAACTTTCCCCTAATTGGATCTCGAATATACTACCCTTAAGGGGTGATCTCGGCGTTAGGGCTTGGTGGCATTGGTAACTGACACATCAAAGCTGACATTCGAAAAGTCTGCATTGGATGTGGGAAACCGACTGCACAAGAAACTGAGTTTAGATTAATTTACGCCTGGCAAACCAAACCGTGGCTCGGTTGAAGAAATTTTAATTTTTAACGAAACTTGGAAAGGTAAGTCTTTACTGGGAGTTTGAGCAAAATATTATTCAAAACTAAAGGGTTATGCCTTTTCTGAAAACGTTGTCCCATTTTCTGACGTTCTCATTTCCGACTTTCATCCATTATGTTGGTTTGCATGGTTAGTATTTTTGTAAGAATTCAATCGATTTATCTGTTTGCAAAATGTTTTTCTAACGAAAATGTGTCTTCCACCTGACCCGTGTCGCTCATCAGTCACTTCCAGTTATGCAAACGAAGATTTATGTGTGAAACCACACCACACCGTTACTTCACCAATTGTTAAGCATATTATACCACAAGGACGACTTGGGAGAAGCAGAATCGGGAAAATAAAACGAAAACAACCTTCACGCCTACCACCTTCACAACGAACGCTACGTTGTACCTTGCGAAGGAGGTGGAGGTCCAAGAATATGCGCCCTTCACTACGATCGGTAGTATCCAGGCCCACTCAGCCCACGCAACCCACGACGACACACCGAAGATCGATGGTAGGCGGAAAACCTGATACCATCGAATTCGCCTACGTTTTAAGATACCATAGCGTACGGCGCTGAGCCCAGCTCAACCGTGCATGGGTGGATACGGTGTAACATGTGTAGGATTTTGCGTTCATTTTCAAGTAAATGTAAGATTTCTACTGGAAGGATCACGGACGGACGTACGTGGCTCATGGCAATCAATTTGATTTCCTCTTCGGAGGACAAAATTGATGACAGACACCGTAACCGAGAACGTATTGATCCAATTCGTAAAAGTTAGGGTTAATTAAAGTAAGTTTATCAAAAATCTACAACGTCTGTAATATGTTTAAATTAAGAAAACTAGTTGTAGGTTGATGTTGTCAAATAAACAGGTAAAAATGGTTTTATTCACATTACGCATGTTTTAAAAAACCTCACAGAAAAGTAAATAAATAAATAAAAATAAAGTAAATAAATCATACCTTGTAACTCCATAGATTGTCAAACCCACCAAAAATTAATCGCGCTTCATAAAGGTGTAGTGAATTATTAACCTACTCGACCATACATCAAATTCTCCATAAGTACGGAGCAGATTATGATATTCTAACCGCCGGGACAAAAAAAATAGGCACCACACACAACAAAAGCAAAAACTTCCTCTATGTGAAACCCGGTACAATGTCTGCTAGCTCGTTAACCACAATTAGGCATCCCAAAAGCACACGAACATATTTTTATGCTCCCATGAAGGATCTCATCTTCTCATCCACCACCCGGAGCCCATTGATGCGAGCAAAATGCGGTCCGCAAACCTGGCTACCGTACACGCAAATGCCGTTCAGCCGCAAACAAAACGGCCACCAACGCATGCAGCTGGCATTTAGTACGTACCACCATCGCTCTCATCGATCGGATCCACCGGACGACTGGTGGTAGTGTCCTTGCCGTGTGCCAGCAACCGGTGCCAGTGATTTAAAGCTGCCGTGTCACTCGCCCCGTAATTCGTATTCCAGGGTATTCGTTTTTTTGCGTTCGGGCCCTCCTATCGCATTAAAACGCTCCATTCATCATTCACCAAACATGATAGCCATGCCGTCGTTACAACGGCGCGTTCCCGATTCCGTTGTTATATTTTTAAATCCACAAAGCGCGCGCACAGTTCTATTTGTTTGTGCGCAAACTTCGCATTATGTTTGCAGCTCTGCTGCGTTGTACTTTCAGCTTACAACCCTCTTCAATGAATGAGTGGAATGAATGCTGGTCACTGGGAGTGACGAAAGCGTGATGTTGCTTTATTGTGGGTAAAATAAGAGGAAAAAATCATCCACATTGAAAGCTTATTCCTTTGAGACCAGTTGAAATCTGAAGTGGTCGAAACGAAGCGGGTCACTGAGCAGGCAAAAAAAAACACGCAAATCCTTTGCTACAAACTATTCCGCTATCATTCGACCTATTTCCGTACGTGGTGGTTGGATTAGAAAATTCCGATGAAGTTTCTCGAGTACGCGTTTGTCCTCACGGCTGCTCTCAAACAAGCATTCAAATTAGCTAACGACCATCAACCACGCCAGGATAACGTCAAAACGGACAGTGAAGTCCAGCTAATAAAAACACTCCTCTACTTCAGTCGCCTCTAGACCAAACGACACAACCGCTGGAAAATTCATTCAAAAACTTCATCCCTGCTTCCAACCAGGTCTACCAAGCAAACAGCCATGTACGAAAAACTAAAACACAAAAACTTCCTTGCTTCCACGTTTAGGCTTCCCTCGATAGTGTGTGAGTGTGTGCTCTGGGGTAAAAACAGAATCGATTTTCCAATTTTAAACTTTCCTCCCGCACACGCGCACACTCTCCTCCCGCACACGCGCGGAAATTCTGCCTTCGCCTAGCCTAGATAGCTTACGAATTGGCCATGCGAATGAGTAGGAGCCGAAAGTGCGTGAAAAGGCGCGGTGGAATGTTTTCATGCTGAATCAAGCTTCCATTCGAGGGTTCTAGAGCGTTTTCCCCTCCAACCATATCTCCCCAAAAGGAGCATGTGGACTAGGAAAAACAAAACACGAGCGGAAAAAAGACAAAAAAAACGCGTTGTGTAAATTTTATGTTTTGGTTGCATGTGGCATGTGCACACACTGAATAGCTTGTTTTTTTTTCTGGTCATGGCTGGATCCCGTGACACCACGATAGATAGAGTGAGTAAAAAGTGTAAGCGAAAGAGATCACATGAGCAGCGAAGCGTGTGAGTGAGGAAAATGGGTAGAAAAAAGGACCCAGACACCTCGGCTAGCCAAACAACCGCCCAGCGGCTCGAAATTGGCTTCCGTTCAAATGAAATCATTTCGGTAATTAAGTGTGAACTTGCGACGGGCGTGGAGGGGATTTTTGGATGTTATTTTTTTCCCCGTCTGCTACCGCACGCATGTCGTGTTGCACCACTTTCGAGTCAGTGTTTGTTCGTGTTTGTTTTTAGTTCATTGGCACTAGGCATAGTAGAGTAGCACGGATGGCTTATCGGGCACGCTTGACCGTAGATTTCACCGGTTGACTTTCCCGTCTTTATTCTTTCGCCAGCGATCGATCAACCCGTCAAACGTTGACGTTGAACTGCAGCACACCGAGACGAGAATGGGTTGCTTATCACCCACCGTGAGGGTGTCTCTAAGTGACGGCAAAAGTTAAATAATTTTTGAACAAGCTAAAGGTTATCCGAGGGGTGCCGTACTGCGGGACAGCAGTATCGAGTTGGCGCCGAATGGAGGGTGAAACATTTCACCATCACGTCGAGCTTTCCACGGGAAACAATTACTCTGGACACGACAGCTGGCAGGTGCAAGAATAACGTTGAAGAAATTTCACAACTATAAATTAAAAAGTGATTTATTTCTAATTATTATTGTTCTGCTGGTTGAAATTGCTACTTTTGTTCATATGAATAAATACTAGTTTGATTTTTTATCAAAAATTTAAACGTTAGTGTTGCTTTCCAAACAAAAACAATTATTCTGGACATAAATTAAATACATATCTTTAATAAAGCTTATCGCTTTGGTACATCAAACAGAAGGAAACAGCATATAACGCCATGAACGCCAATCTGCATGACGCTATCAGCTGTAACAGTTTTGAATCATTGTAATGTTCTACTCGTTCATTATAGCACAAGCAAGAACAGAAACCTATTTTTCACGCTTTTAAAGCAGCTCCGGCAGGAAACCCCCATTATTAATCATCGCTCCGGAAGGTTGGACGGAATAGGAGAAAAAAGTAATCTGCCACCGTCAGGCTACATCACGGGAAAAGCTCAATAATTCATTAGTGTATAATTTGCCACCAGGAGTGGCGGGGAAAATATTCAGATTCAACATTCAAGCTGCCCATGTCCGAGCGAACGCTGCAAACGATAGCAGCCGCTGTGAAATGAGACGCAAAAAGTGAAATTCTCATTTCACGTCGCGCATTACATGGATGGTGTGCTTTTCGTGCTCGATGCAGCTTGCATGTAATATCGATTGCAGAACGGTGCGTCAGCACCAAACGAAAAATGCATTTCAACTTAGTCCCAATGCATGCAAATTAATGCGGGGTGAATAGTGAATGCTGCAGTCGTAATTTGTGGTTGCAAATTGAACGCAATCAAGTTTTTGATTATGATTAACTCTGATTACCTCCAATGCTTAACTAAGCAAATTCAATAAACTCAGAATCGCACAGGTTGTAAAAAAAAGCGTGCCGTAATTTATTAAAACAATCCACTAAACACCTACCGCTATTCAGATTCCATTGTAGGCAGATTTTCATAAATATAGATTTAAAAAAAACATCATGAAACTTATTAAAATAACGTCCTAATGATACTAGAATTCAAGCTCAAATTTTCTCACAGCAACACACCATTTTCTTAACATTCACGATAAAACGCTAATTGAAAACCCGGCGTTCAGCTACCGAATATCATTTCGCTCACGAAACACTCAACTTCAATTACGAACTTTTAACCAGGAGCTGTCGAGTTATTCGACGCCAGATTTCTCCACCGCCTGGCGCACCGAAAACAATCACTTCATCAGAACATTAACTTTCAACCAATTATTCACCAATCAGTCCGGTCCCCCGGCAGCCGGAGCGACTAGCGATGAAAGGCACATCAATCAAGCACACGATAACTTTCCGGGTGCTACCTCGTCAACACGAGCGGAACTGTCGAACGGAGACACCGGCGGAGTTTATACGTACGTCGAGCTCGTCTCGACCCGAGCAAGGATTCACCTGGGAAACATCCATCCGGAGGCAATCTTGACGACGCAAGAGTGGATAAAAATTAAAAAACAATTTATAACAGTATCCAAGACGAGACGCTCGTGATAGACGCGGTCGCTGTTATGAGGAGTTCGTGAAAAAAGTGAAAGTCGAACGGGGAAACTTTTGCCAGCGACTGTACATCAGAACATCAGCCTGTCCTTGCATATAATAGGCACTTACTGTTGACGTTGTCATGTGTGTGCCGTTCTTTGTTAGTGAAGTGTTGTGCATTACGTTCAAAGGGCATTAAAATCTAAAATTAAATACAGCAAAATTATGCATCGGTGAAACATGTTGATACTCTCTCATATATTGCGCATTTTTGTTTTTGAATAATATTTCTACAGCAGATAAATAAGTTGTATTTCATGCTTTAACATTAAATGTTCTCACCAAGTCTTACGTACATTGATATTCGATCCTTCGATTCCTCTTTTTCTACTACAATTCCCATGGTCCCATGGTCAAGTCCAGATCCGACACCTGTTGGACGAAGCGTTCTTTTTACTGCGTGAGATATAACTTTTACCGCAGGGATCATCACGTTCGACCGCTGGACCGATTAACTTTATCGTAATCGAATTATTCCCGATGCCAACCAGTCCGTCTCCGGCTCCCCCCGAACCGAGATTTTGTTTTTGCAAAAACTGCTTCGCAATGGCAGTTGATACGCCCGTGGAAATTGAGCAAGCGAATATGATCGAATAAATTTACCATTCAATCGGCCAACCATCCCAAAACCGAAACCCGTCTTGTTTCGCTTATTTTCCTTGCGCAAGCGAGAATCGGAGAAAGGATTGTATTCCAATCCGTATCGCAAACGGGGGCAGGACACAAGACACGAAAGGATCAACCACGGGTCGGGATTGTTATTATCGTGTCGGCGTCGTAAACTGAAACGGATGCCCCGGGGCTGAGATAGCCATCGCCGCTTGATTGCGATTTTGCGTGGGGTGAAAAAGATCTCTCCATCCGTTCGAATCCTCCCGTGGGTGGTGGGTCGATTATTAGTTGTATGCTTTAACGAGCGCGGCGTCAGCACCAAATAGGGAAACTTCAGCGAAATATGCTCCGGTAAGGATGTGGAAATCATATGTGCGCGTTTCGGAATTAGATTACCAGCACCCGCACGCGCACCGTCGTGATATACAAATGCAGACCCGTCTGCAAATGTGTTCTCTAGCCTCTAGATCTCTTTGCCAGTTGGAACGTGGGTTCGCAAAAGAGGCGCTTCCCATTCCGATGAACACGAAAGGAAATCGATCAAATCCCCGGAAGCGGAACTTCCATTCCATCACGGCCACGCCATTTACTTGATGGGATTTCTACGAACTCGGCAGGTTGTCTACGCTGCGAAGAGAGCAGCGTTTCGATCATGCAGAAACGGAGTCATATTTGCCGGCACCGTAGTAAACGGTAGTAATCAGTGTAAATTGGTAATCAATTTCATTCTTATTTCATGCAATGGACGTGTAAGGACCGGAAAATAGCATATTAAAAGCGCGATTACGTATCGATGAATGTTTGTGCCGGTTTGCTTTCGGTGAAAGACCACCAGAAAATATTGATGTATGGTAATAGAATTATTTGATGGATATTTTGGTGGTGGACAAAAAATAATACCTCAAAATTCCCTTAACTACGACATCTGTAACTTTCGCCATCGCACGAAATTTCGGTTCATTTCAACCTAGTTTGTTTTCCCAGCAGGACTAGATCGATGCCATACAACTGGCACACTTTGTTGGTGACACATAGAACAGTTGCGGAGGCTTGGAGCTTGGAGACGGCAGAACGAATGTTTCACCCACAAATAAGCGACAGACGGTATAAGATTCCAATACAGCTACATCTCCTGCCTTCAACATGTCAAATGAATCCTGAATATTATAAACCCAAACACATCTCCGTTCAAATCACAAACCGACAGTGAAACGGAACTATCCAATGTCGTTCAGTGATGGGAATACTGAAATCCGCTGGATTTTCTTATTCCAATCGTTCGCTTTTCAGCTTGCTACAAAAATGCGAATCATCGCTTTTTCGGAGAATCTTCTCTCTACCTTCGCTGCATGGATCTGCCTGTCACAAGAGTCAGCATTTCAAACTCCAAACCCCTCCAAATCACGACCACAAGCGTCAAAAAGCAAAAACTTCCACACGAACACACTTCCGATTCCAGGTGCGGTTCGGTTTTGATTCTGTTTGCTGCGAATTTCCCACAGCTCAAGGTGTCTACGTCTGTCATTTGCACGTCTGGCCAATGTGTCAAATGGTTTTCTGTGCACAGAAGAAACTGTTTTCCATATGCTCTACGACGCTTCCAATCTCGACCAACAAAAGATGAAGGGGAAAAAATCCTTCCCTCTTGGTGTGCTCGTTGCTGCTAGAAATCGCACCAAACCATTCACAGACCTTGCTAGGGTTCCACTTTTATCTCGCTTTTTTATATTTATTTTTTACCCCTTCAATAATCACACTTTCATCACGTCCTTCTTCAACGTACTACGCAGCGAGTCGTTGGAAGGGATGGTACCCTCCTGCACACATCTCTAAAGGATTCCTCCTGAAAGCCTAGCTTGAAAAAATCGTGAAGAAGCAAAAAGATCCTAAAGAATTGTTGGTCACGGTTCAACGATTGCATTTCGTACGAATGCCAAGCAATGCCTAACCGTTGCTTCCTCGGGCGACTGGCTCACGTTGAAAAAGCTCGAAAATGATAAATACGAACCGGAACTGGCCAACGGAGACGACCGGGTACCGATAAGCGCCAGCCAGACGAGCAAGTAAGTTTGACCAAAACGCTCGACTTGGCAACGAAGAGAAAAAAGTATGTCGGAAAAGAATCGAAAAGTTCTAGACCGTCAACATTTTTTCTAGTCGATGAGATAAAACGTCTGATGCCGAGTGCTCTTTTCGTGTGCCCAATTTTTCCTCCTTGTTGAGCAAACGAACGAAAAAGTCACCGAAGCGACGTAAACCGGTGCAGTCGCCACTGAAATCACCTTCCCCGCTTGCTTCTGTTATCCACCATGCTACGGGGAAAGTGCCATTATCGGTTTTCTCCGGGTGCTTTGTGGCGTAGGTGGCCCAGGAGGTGATGGAAGCAAAATCGCCGGAAAATCGATCACCGTTCACAGATCACTGGCCACAACTTTCGCACCATCATCGGACATTCGGGGACGGGAAACCTTCCCACGGATGGCAAGGCCAAGGATCAAGGAGCCGGCACTTGTTTAGTCAATATTTTAATCAAATTAATTACCTCCATCCCCGATCAATGTCACGTAGGCTTGATCAATATTTTGCAGCGAAGAACATTTAAAAAGTTCCCTCTGTTTTCGCCACAACTCAGCACCGCAGCTTTGTGTAGCTTTACGAGCTTACCGTTGAAGTCGTGGTTGTAGTATAACATCAAACTCACGCGCCCCACGTAATCCTTCACATATTTCATAATACACGCGCAGACAGCCCTCGGACCGGACTGGAACCGAGAACCGTTTTATATGCTAATAAGTGGCCGCGTTTCGTTTCACTCGCCGGGTCCGGGTAGCTTTAGCGTAGAATTTATTAACGGACATCATTCAGGCGGTATTATTCCAGCGTCTATTTTATATTTTTCGGACTTTTGCTCCATTTTCTTTGCCTTTTCCCCACGAATCGTTTTGTCTCGTGCAAATGTAATTAGAATGCATCATCATGCTCCTACCGGGTCCTGTAGAGTCACATACCGCGAATCATTTATTAATCCCGCTCCTACGCTTGGTGCCGTTTGGGGTTAGCCTACCGAGCGCATAATTATCCTGCCGGGACACGGATTAAAAATTGAGCCAATTTCACGCCGTACTGCATTTGTCTCTTCAAAGGCAGCATGGGTGTATTTGACGGTCATGATGAGGAAGGTCATTTTAAAGAAGAAGAAGGCAAACAACCCTTCATTTTTGTTATCTATGCATTCTGAAAGCTTTTGAAACATTTCAAAATTTTACTGTTTCTGTACTGTTTAAGTTGATTGCGATAGTTAGAAAAATATGCAAAAATTTTAAAAAATTATCGAACGAACCATTTTAGTTGTTTTAAAAATTATTCCTATGCAGACTTTCGGAATGCAGGTTGAATTTCGGAACAAATACTATATTATTATATTTTATACTCTGACAATATCCTACGTAGAACTGATTTTCTATACCGACGAGAGTAAAATCTCAATAAAAGTCAGAATATAGGTCTGATCTTCCGAGAATAGTTTTTATAAATCAGTGAGCAATGTTCCGGGAAATTGATTCATATTTATTAAAAAAAAAATAATAAAATTGATTTACAAGAACATTTCATTCACAATATAAACAATATATCAACGTACATAAATTAATGCTATCGAAATATGTACCGAATACTTCATCATCATTAAGCCTTTCGTATTCCTCATAGCAAACCTCCCACCAAAAATCCTTCTACCCATTTTGTATGGAGCAAACCTCCGGAAAACCACCACTATTATCTGTGCCCATCCGAATATGACTCCCTCGAGCGAACGGTTTTTGACCGATTGTTGATGAATTTGTGGCTCCGGCTTACAATGTAGTTTGCTTTCGAAACCATCACGTGAGTATTTTACCCACTAATAAACTGCACGCGTTTCGCGATTGATGCGATTTTAAGTGCATGAACTCAGTCAACGATGTGATAACAACCGCCACCGCGGTTCCGGTGTTCAAAGATACTGCGGATGTTATCAGAAGCAGGGAGATGGATGTGGTACAGGCAAATGATACGATTTTATCACCATAGCAAAACTTAAATAGCTTGAAAGTGAATGAAAGTTTCTTTGAAAAATAAAACAGCTGTACATATTTTCCAATATAATAACACATTCAAACATGCAATCATGTGGAACGAAAACAATCTAATACATTCAGGTAAATATCTTAATCCTAAACATACACACACACACTTACACAACAATCTAAAACCAAACTCAAACAAAGCCAAAGAAGTAAGCAAAAAATAGTAAATTAATCAGAACAATAAAAATCGAGCGTGCATTCCCGTGGTTTGATGAAAGGTAACATAAATCATGGCTTTCTCCACACACACACACACATATACATATACAAACACATCCGTAAACGCTACAGATTCCGATGGAGCATGTGCAAACAAAACATCGGCCAACGAATGTATACACTTACCCAGCGCTCTGGCACCTCTCGAACCAAACAAACAAGACAGCCAAGTTCGATAGGGTGCTCTAGCAAATGTCTGCTGTCTGTTGGAATTGTCATTTTAGACGACAAAACAAACTAATTTGGTTTAGACGCGTTTTGTTGTTGAACAAATAATATTACACTTAGAAGCCCAAGCAATGGAATTTCTAGAAGACACAACAGTTTAACAGTATTTTTCCACAATTTTAAACAAACATTCAACCGCTACGACATATACCGCGATTTGACGAATTTGACAGATGAGGTTTATATAGCAAAGATGTAGCGTGCCAGACATGAAGAACAGAAACAAACTGGCTTGTTCGATACCCTGTCTGTCTTGTTTGTTCGAGACTGTCTGACGGAGCACCTCCATATGATTGCATGGGTTTGTTCGTGTCTGATGTCTTGTTCGAGAGGTGCCAGAGCGCTGCCTTAGTTTCGTTTGGCTGTGATTCTGTTTATGTTGCACTTTCTCTCATCCAACTAAGCAAGCCTCGAGAAAGGAGCGATTAAATTTCCTCGAACTCCGTTTGACGAAAGAGCAAAATACGCACAGAAAACAACAAAACAAAATCGCTTACAGATTGTAATAAATTACCCAAACATGTACACGTCACGTCAAAACAGTTTTTTACATATTGTGTTTTTTACATAATAAATCAATCAATTACTCACATGTTTCATGTTTTAATGCTGCCTGACAATCCCTGTTCTAGTGCTGTCGATGTGCTTCATCCATCGCAAAGATTCCTTGTGCACCGGTGACCAGCGAATCTATTGCCCCTGGTAACCCTTGCAGTAGCTCACAGATTGGCATTCGTTTTGACAAATTTGCAAACCACCAAAAACAGCCTCTCAAAGGTGTTGGCTTTTGGAGTGGTCCACATGCGGTTAGGCCTCCAAATACTCCATCAGCCGTGAAAAGGCAAAGAATAATTAATTTAATCTCGTTTCGAGCACTACACAGAGCACGATACCACCATATTTCACTAGAACACTCGGATGTGTGCGCTATATTTTCACTTCACAAATCTTCAGCCCTACTTTTCAACACTCTCACACACTATTCAAGATTTATTGTAGAATCCGTACCGCTTTTGAATTAGTTCAAACTTCTTAACAACCTCTAAATGCTTACAAAAACATGAAAATATGAGTAACAAATACAACATCCGGGTAGAGGACTCGAGAAAACACAGCATTTGATACTGCATAGCCTCCTTCGGTCAAAATTTATTTTCATAGAGTACTAAGCTCAAATAAATTCAAGGAATCAAGACGAACTTTTTATTTTAGTAGATTTTTATGAAAATTTGATGAAATGTTTAATTCGTTAATCCTACAACACATTAAAATTTAACTATTAAACGTAAACACAACACAACTAAACCGACTACACTCGCATGTACTGTACGGTATGCAAGACGATAATCACTCTTAAATGGAACGTTTGAGATGCCGCTTCCTCCGATGCAATCTGTACCGCAAACTGAAACGCGCACTACTGCAGAAACGGCATTACATTTTCTAAACAAACCCCCATCAAACACATGTATGCGTTGAAATGCACAACGGCCCTTTGTGCTTCACAGTACACGTGCCTTTCGCTTGACAGATCGTCGAAATCCAAACATTCCGCTCGCTCCACTTCCGCTCCACACACATCAGCTACCTCACCAGGACGCCAGCGGTCCCGGCCACCCGTTCAACACACCACAGCTTCTGCACGAGCTCACCCATACACTCTGGCGCAAGAAACGCTTCACTTCTTCACAAACACAGCGAAAGGTGGCAGACAGCGCAAACAAAAAACGCGAAAGGTGCACGTCTGGTAGGCCGTAAGGCCGTAGGTTAACACACAGCTGCAGACGAAAGCCTACCAAGCCTCCAGCGCCTTCTGGTGAGCCTGGGAACTGGAGCGTTCGGTGTCTAGCGATTCACGCGTCGCGGCCTCGACGAGCTAAACCGTGGTGAAAGCGAGCGATTAACCGTTGCTGGTGAAGTGCTGATTATCTACACTGAACACACTTTCCGGTTCGATGGATTTGGTGCGTTTTGAGTGAAAATTCGGACGAGTGTAGTGAAATTTTGGATTGAAAATTGCAGCACAAGCGCAAAACAACTACCACAGCGCAGCGAAACGGTATGTGTGACTGTCACCGGACACCCAGCACAAAGAACACAGCCACGAGGAGCCGCAGGATCAGAATGTCCTGGGACATCTAGCGAACCGAGAAACAACCTGTGTTCGTGACGCGACCGACCTGACCGACCCTACCAAACTCGATACGGACGACAACGTTCGTTCGTTCTCTCGCTCGAACGTAATTTTGCTTCCCCTCGAAAACATGTCGGCCAATTTTTCCCAAGCAGCCTTTCGAACAGTTGTCTGAGCTCGAATCAATCTCGAATAGGGTTGTATCCATGGTCGGTTGGGTTGTAGGGATTTATTCATGTTTCTGCGGTAAGATATGAACAATTATGTATTCGGGAAGAAACATTTATCGTCACTATTTATTAAAGAGCGCAGCATTATTTTCAACAAGCATAAATTCGAGTATATATAAATAATAAGAGAAGTGAGAAGTAACGAATACGAACGTTTAAAAAATAATTTGAGAATATGCGACTGTTCGTTAGCTCGAATAATTTCCCATGACAAGCTTGAAGAGCATTTCTCCATATATGGCTATTTGTTAGGAATTATTTAACAAAACATGTTGTTGTTAGCCACGCATTCCATCAATTCTATCAGCCTCTGTAGCTTTCCGACTAAAACAGCATAAAGATTTACAGGGTTTCGAGTCATATAAGGGAACAATGCAATCAGTAGAGAGAATGTGTCAACCGGTTAAGAGAATGTTACAGCCCACTACATGGCTGCATCATTCTCTTAACCGGTTGACACATTCTCTCTACTGATTGCATAGCTCCCTTATATGACTCGAAACCCTGTAATTTCGAGCTATTTGGGAACATACAACAGCTCCGGTGCTCGTTGGGGCTGCGCATGGAGGGGAAGTTGGAGCGCGTAAAAATTCACCACAAAAAGAGAAGAGAGAGTGGTGGTGAGCGAAAGAGGAGAGAAAAAGCACCTGTTTCGTGAGTAACCAAGACTTCCTTCCCCACCTTAGCCAGTGCAGCATCCAATATCCTTATACTAAATAATAAAACAAATATTATAACTAGCAAGCATATTTTTACCTGAAAAGGTGAACAACGTTAGAAACGACATACTAAAAATATATAAATATTCTTCCACAAAGTAGATAAATAACAAAATAACAACTTTACATTTTATACTTTACAAAGTATATAAATTCTATATCGAACAACAAACAGAATTAACGCGCAACCTGATAGGCAACGAGCCCTGTTATTTTAATCATAGATCACTCACACACTTTGCAATATTAATTCTAGCCACAATCAAGCCTCAACCTACACAATCAATCAGTTTATACATTAGTTGGTAGTGAATCTTTCATCTAAGCTGTTTTACAGGGTCAATATAAGTTTACTTCGAATATTTTTACCACGTGCAAGTGAAACTTTTACTCAACAAACGTAAGCACAGCCTTCATTTTGCATCAACTTGGTTATATTCTTGCCAGTGTTACATTTTCAATCGCACAAAACGCTCTACATTCTATGGTACACCATTCCTTATCTGCTGTGGGTTGTTTTGTTTGCGCCATCCATTTGTCTGTTGAGCAGCTGTTGCGTGCAACCGATGGTCAAATATTATTTAACATTTGTGATGCTCTCGATCGGGATGTTTGAGTGTGTTAGAAGGTTGCTTCGCGTTGTCTTTGTGACTCATTGAAGCTAATCGAAACTCATCAAAACGATTATTGACTAGGAAATCAAGTCGTCCGAACAATACCACCGATTAGTATAGTCAGATAAAAGAGTTACAGCCATCGAAATTGTCACAATAAATCACGTTTATTTATATATCAACCATAGAACCTATAGCAGCAAACCCAATAGATTGGAACAAAACTGATGGTGATAATTATTCACCTGCCGCAGGTAAAAATGTGATAATTTTTATCATCAAACATTCCTATCGCCTATGAGCAAAATGAGTCATAGCTATTTTACGTCCTCAAAACTATCGCCCATTCGGTCGGTAATCCTTCGTAAGTGGCCTGATTGGCCTTGGGATCATTGTTTACATGCAGTAATTAACAGCTCGCCCCAACGTCAACATTGACAAGCCGGAATGTATGGAATCGCGATAAGAAACAGAGCACCAGCTTATGCGCCAGAATTCATCTCGCATTTTACGTTCCATTCAGTGGTGTGAGTAACCAGCCTAGCCTGGCCAACATTTGTGGTGAGATAAATTTCAATCCAAAGTTACAAAACCATCGCTATCGCCACGAAGAACAAGAACGAGTTAAGAACTTCTTAACTGCTTCCATAGCTCTAAAAAAACACCTCCCAAATAGACTAGACCAAAATTGACATTTAACAACAATGACTGCTGAAACAAAAGGTGGCAGGAACTTTTTGATGATGTCTCCGAAGCAAAAACAATCAAGCGACGTTAAAATAGAATCTCATCCACTCCCACCTCCCATTATGGGGACTGCATTTCTTCATATTTGCCACGCCAAACGTGAGAATATTTCGCAAAAAGTTTCGCGCTCCATGTTTGCCACACTGACGTCAATGGCCGCCGGATGTCGTCCGCTGCTCCGTTTGTCCGATCGTCCGAAAATGATAACCAATAGCCAGGTACGTGCAATTGGCAAAAACATTGGCACGCCGGCAGGTAGCCGGGAAGTCTTTCCGCGCGTCGTCTTAATACTTCAGCGTTTCTCCGCTTACCGGAATTTCGTGACGTGCAATGGAGAAGCTATGTAAGTCGGCAGGACAGGAAATTAAATAAAACAATATTATCCTTCGCACAGAACTGTCCGCACACGTGCTACCTGCTGATCTCGCTTCCGAACTTCAGTGGCAGTGTTTGTCTGCTACATTATTAAATACTTGCCGCGGCTCGTTCGCCAACGTTCATATCCTCACGGTGAATTTCACCATAAATTTTCCCACGTTCCATTTTACCGTCCACGCGATGGCTACAGTTGTTGGTGGTACGGAAAAAAACCCCAAGAATGGAACGAGACGCAAAGATTCCTCTATTGAAAACGGAAACATTTTTAGCGCATGAAGCAATGGTATTATTACTTCGCGATCGATCGCTCAACCGATAATAGTGAAAACTATGAATTCCACGCAGGGAAAGAAAACTTTCTTACTTTTCCTTGCACCAGACCACCTACCTTTTTTTCTGTCTGCCGTACCGTACGAGGATAGTTAATGGAATAAAAATGATGAAAATAGACACACGCTTCCATTCAATTCATCGTTTTGGCTGAAGTTTACCCTCTAAGGCTATCATCCGTTTCTCCATTTCATGGAAACGGGCATTCCTATGGATCCGTTTATCCGGTCGCAACAATGACTTATCAAGTAAATAATCTAATCAAGTTCTCATGAATCAGTTCCAAAGGAGCAAAGCCAGTTGACATGCATTGTAGCTACATTTCCGGTCGCCAAACTACGACTTTAGCAGGAAAATAAATAAATTATTTAACGGCTTCAGGACATATTGTGATATGCTGGTTTTGTTGCGATTTTTTTAATTATTTGTGATTTTTTGAAGAATAGAGTGATTTTTAGGATTGTTTCTAAAACCGTTTAATTTACCTCCACAATTTTAGATTTAAAATTTATTTAATTTAGAAAATTTATTCAAAGATAAGCATTTGAAAAAATATTTAATTAAACTCAATCTTTTTCCAAAAAAAAAGCCTTCAGTTAAAATATTTACAAACATAGCCAAATACGTTTAAATTCAAAATGAAACCTTACAACATGTGTTCGATGTTGCTTGCCGAAATCTTTTCTCTTTCATCCTGGCACAAAGTAACGCTGTTGATTCTTGAAGAACCCGGTTTTTCCTTTTTTGTGCTTAACATCCGTATTATTGTCTCCCTCTCTAACTTCCACGAAGCAACCGAAACGAAGGAACCATTCCGAAAAGGATTTCTCCTTCACCCAGGTCATATCTTCGGTTCGAACCATGTTCTGCTACTGTTAATGATCGATACCGGACAAATATCGGGGTTTTTTGTGTTTGTTTGTCCACCGTCTTATTAGGGTACCAACGGTACCTTTCCCAACAGCTAGTTCGAAAGCAGGATATTTACTATTACCGTACGACCGGGTAAGACACCTGGGGTAGGTGACAACCCGGAATAGGATCGGAATCGGAGACGATTCGAAATTTGATTGTAAATTCATATAAAAAAGCATCATTCGTTATCACTTTCGTGCTGTTAAGCTATAGCCCATCCTTTTTTCCACAGTTCGTGATTCATTTTAAACAATACGAAAAATCTTTAACTTCTGTTAGATGAAACATGGTTATGAGAAATCTCGTATGCTTCGCATCGAAGATGGTTACGTCGGATGAAACCATTTCTGTGTTGCACTTTCTCGGCGCACTCCCTATTGTTATTGAATAAAACAGAGTCCGTCTGCTCCACTCTTCCTATTCATATCTGCATAATACCTGATCGTTCCCTGGTTCGCCAGAATCAACATTGTTCACCGGGAGATGATTGGATTTTTTACCATCGATTGGATTTCTCCAACGACGCGACAAGACACAACGGCCAGGTTGTGTGCAGGGGCCAATGGCTGCGCACCGGAGCCGGTCAAAGAAACGGGAGAGAGAACAAAAAAGTTCCACCGCACCGGGACCGACCCCCGGTGGCCAGTGGCAAGTTTATTGGATCAGTAAAAAAATAAACGAGATCAAATAAATGGGCGAACATGCGTGTGGCTTCACATGCACCCGGTTCGCTGCATCGATGCATAATCGAAGCAATTTTGTGGTTATGCTTCGGGCGGGGAAGATAGCGGCGACACCGAACGGTTTTCGATCTGCCCGTCGGCACTCGAATTACGTATGAAATGCTAAATAGTGAATGACGCTGCTCCGCACACGCAAACGATAAAAATCGTATCAATTTTGTTACCGAAAGCTTCGTTTGAACAAATCAGCTGAAGCTAGCGAAGCAAAGTTTTCTCATTTTATATTTCTTTTCCTTAGTCTTTTTTATTATGATAGGATATCTTCTATATTTCTTATGATGGTGGATTTAGGCGTTGTTTAAATTTTTCCAATTTCCTTTTCGAACCTTTGATGAATAATATTATAACGAACTTACTGTTTTATTATCTATTTTTTCAACTTAGGCACCTGTAACCTGTACTGTCAAAAATAAAATTCACTCAATCGAAATCATGCAACGCGTTCAAAACCCAGCTAAAGTGGCCCTCCGTCAGCGCATCAAGCAGAAGCTGCAGAGCCTAAAGCCCGAGGAGCGTCACCGACAGTCGGCTATCATCATCGACAAGGTAGTAATAGCGGCCTCCCGAAACCCCCACCCGTGATACCAATACCAACATCGACACAACTGCCTACTGCTTTCTCCCTTTCAGATCGCGGCACTTCCGTTCTATGCAAGCTGTCAAAGGATTAGCGTCTATCTCAGCACCGACACTGAAGTCAACACCAGGCCCCTGCTGGAGGACATGTTTCAACGGCGGAAACAGGCACGTACCTCCCCCATTTTATTCGCTGCTCGCGAAAAACGGTTTCCCGTAAGCTGACAGCTGCGTTGCGGAATCGCGTTAGTACCTAAGAAGATAACAATAATTTAAAAATTCCATCCCATCCTCACTAAACGAATTCTGTCGTCCTCGGTTTGGGTCGGGGTGGCCAAAAAAAGGCGCACAGTTGAAATTGAACTTTGACCGTGGCTTGATTTTTCTTTTTGGAGGTGAAGAAAAAATACATAAGCATAACTCGTGCTCGTTCCCATGCTTTAAAGCCATCACACCGTGCCTGCACGGAGGAAGCTTGAACCGGCAGAATATAACTGGAGCGTGCAGAATGCGAAGGAAGTGTCGCATTGAATTATGCTTAACCGCTCAGCCGCACGGGAAACATTTTCCAGCCCTGGAACCCGAAACGGGGACACTCAAATTGCGTCCCCACGCTTGGCATTAAGCTGGCGGGTGAAACGAATATCGAGTACAATAATTGCACCAGCCGAACCGTGACATTTCTAATGATATTGGCAGCCCGGTTGTTTCCATTGGTTTCCGCTGCGAGCATCGAAGCAACCATATGCAAGCGGCAGCGCCAAACGAAACATTGAGTTTTTGGATGGAGGAGAGTAAGGAAAATGAGAGCTATTTCAAACAAGAAATGACCTACAAAATTTAAAGTGTTTTAGTGATTTTTACGTTTTTTATTCAAACCGCAACATGTTTGACACTTTCCACACATGGAACTCCATGTAAACTATTCGAAGAAAGGAAGTAAATTCCGCCGTGCCAAACGATTCAACGAATTCTAATTTTCCGTGCACAGCAAACAATTATGCATCATTTAAAGGCTAATCGTGTGCGGAACGGCCACGACACCTTCCCTCGGGAGTTTTATCCTCCCCTGAACAAAACAAAAAAAACGGACAATATGGCTCAACCGGAAATCGATATGAGATCGGCTGCCTTCGCCGAATGCCTGACGGTTTCTTTTCTCTTTTCCCACTTCCACCGTACACACAGGTTTTCGTGCCGACGTACAACCGAAGCGCGATGAAAATGGTTCGCATCGTTGATATGGAGGATTACGAGCGGCTACCGACGACCACGTGGAATATTAAGCAGCCCGCGTTCGACGATGAAGCACGTGAGGATGGTCTCGCAACAGGTAACTTCCGGGATGGGGAATAAAAGCATGGGATCATAAATGCTGCCGGCGAAGCGAACATCCTACTGTGATTCTTTTTTTCCATACACAAACCATTACTAGCGGAAAGCAGTATAAAAGAATGGTTGGAAAAAAGGAATGAATTCTTCTTCGTAAAGAAAATTAATAAACTCCGCACCTTCTATTCACGCTTAAAAAAACACATTGCATACTTCTAGGCGCACACGGTTGAAGGCCGATTCCAGTTCAGGTTGCAGATGTGCTAATATTTTATTTTTTTCTTTCACATCCATTCTTTCTTTCCTTTTCCTCAGGCCTAGACCTCATTATACTGCCCGGGGTGGCCTTCACCCGCGCCGGTGGACGTCTGGGACACGGAGGAGGATATTATGATCGATTTTTGAACGAGTACTTTGGCAAGTTTCCCAACACACCGCAGCACATCACACACTTGGTGGGAATCGGTTTTATGGAACAGATTGTGGCCACCGAAGAGTTGCCGAGCGATGAACATGACGTGCCGATCGATTATGTTCTAAGTGCTAATTAGATGTGCGTATAAAGTTTTGAACGATTTCTTCGCAATGCAAAAACTTTGATCTTACGTGCTCGACGGATTGCATACCATAAAGGAGTAATCGATACAGGGTTCATCATCTGTTTTTTATTAGCTTCAGCAAATTGTCTTTAATTGAGTCTTATTTCTGCGTTTTTGATTTTGCCATTTCAAGAAAGTGTCCATTCGTATGTACATCTAAATAAATATAATAAAAACATGCCTACTAAATCATTTCATCTTGAGAGTAATTCCAAAACAATGAAATCTATTAAAGCATAATGCTTCCTTTCTCTCTCACTCTCTCTCTTTTAAAGCATCAACAAACCATCCCAATCGAACCTGCCATATCCAACCATACCCTCAACCCGGCTATCCCAATCAATTTATCAAACATTTTCAATTAATAAACTTTTCACCACCCGTTCATACTTACCCACCTCCGTTGCTCCACCGGCTAATCAAATTGTTCAAACGCGAGACGAAAAACAAAACCAAACCTTCACCGCTTACTGAAGATGCTCTTTTCGGTTTTCACGATTTTATTTGTTGCTTGTTGCATTAGCTTTCGTTGCGTTGTTTTCGTTCGTAGGTCGCTACCTATGTACAGCTTACAAAATACTTTACCTATTTACATCACACCCTTCTCAGCAAACGCGCGAATGCTTGCGATTCACTTTTTAAAGATTCAACGTCAACGTTTGAGCCACTATCACTACCTACCGCTCGCGAAACTTAAAACATTTGCCTGTACTTCTTCTTCCCGCTGGCACAAGGATGCCATACAAGGTAATGACTAAAATCACAAGATAAAAATTACCGTCGTGTTGTAAATTGTTTTTTTTTTGCATTTTGGTCCCATGTCGGGTCCAATTTTTGTTTCCTAAGCAGGAATCATTGAGGAGAACAGCACCAGTTCCATTCCAAAGCATGACTGCATCCGACGGTGAAGATCCTCAATGAACGATGGGAAATTGTATACATTGCAAATGCACTTAGTAGCTCGCACTAGCATTTTTCACAATTATTTAAACGTAAAATGGTTTATAGAACTGTCGCTGATTAACTATTCGCATGACTTGGAAATCTGTTTAGTAGCTGCTAGCACAGAAAGAAAAACTTCTTTTCCATCTTTGACCTAAAAGTCAGTCAAAAGATATAATCATACGCCGTTGATTCGATCCACCATTACTCTTTTTCCTGCGTTTGCTTCGATTCAAATCAATCGTTATGCTCCTTGCTGGTCGCAGCGCAATGGAATAAAAATAAAACCATCGATGCACGACGACGATGATTAACGGATAACGGGAACATCCGGTATTATTTCAAAACCTACCCACCCACACCCCCTAGCGGTTCATTTACAACTGCGGCAAACTCATTGAAATCGTTTCGTTCGCTTGGTAGAATGGGGAAAAAGTGCTAAACATCCTGTTCGCACTTCCCGTACCTTTCCTTTCCGGCGCTGGTGACCCCAGAGGGTGAGAAAGGTTAATTCGCTCTTTTTTGTAACTTTATTGCGCGATCGTCCTACGCCTGGTTCACAACTTCCGGCACGTATCTCCAGTGTGCTTCACCGGGATACGGGATATTTGCTTCTTTATTTATTTTTGTGTAACTTTCTGTACCCTTTAGTTGTTCTCGCCCTCGCACCCACTCTTGTCTCGTCTGCTTGACCCGGTTTTAATTATCTTAAATGTACTTTCTGTTTTTCGCAATCACCCTTCGACTGTTCGTTGCGTTCGCTTTCCTTTACCGGCTCTGTTCGAAGTTTTTGAATCCGGGAAGAACGATTTTTCCGACCAGAAGAATAGTACAAAAGTGGAAAGTTTTTTTTGCGTTTTGCCGCGTTTTGTCCAACTGTCGGGACAATAAAGTTTCGGTTTGCGCGTAGCGTTTGCAGTGCACCAGCAAAGAAATTAAAAAAGTCATCACTTCCGAGAAATGTGCCGATTTGCGGGATAAAGCCGTAGCGCGTAAAGACTTGGCGGGCGTTGAAGTAGACGAAAATTCCGACGCGATGGGAGAAGCCACGAGTGATGCCATTTTGTGTCGAACCTTTTGGGATGGTGAAATCAATTTTCCTCGCCCGCATTTTTCGTACGGACGTTTATCCGGGTGACTGCGGGTGAGCCATTCGACGAATTTATCACTCACACCAGCGCAAGAGTGGCCTTTTATTTGCGGCCGTCCCCGGCGGGCAGATTGTGCTGGTACTAGAAAGTTTGCCAATAGGGTTGGTGTACTAAAAAAGTTGCATGCGTGTTGGAAAATATTGATAAATATTCTAAAGAATAGCTCTTCAAGCACACTTTTCAAGACAGCTAGCCGACATAGAGTGAACAAGAACTGAACAACAAAACTTATTCAGCCAAATCTTGTGGGTACTACATCGATTCTACTTTGGAAGCCAGAAGTATTAAAATGAAAAACGTCAAAATCCTCTCAAGGACCACAAATCACAAGACATTCATCCTATGGAAACTATAAGCTTTGTAAGAAAAGCTTGCGAAGCTAAACCATGCAACTGGATAAGATTTACCCCGCGGATGTTCCCTTTGATATCGCTGCTACTACTATCTACCACTCTACGGTTAGTGGTATGGTAAAAGCAAATTAAATTCTACTGGGAAATTATCATCGACCGTTGAAGGCTCCTGCTTACAATTCCCAACCTGCTGGAAGCAACGAGTAGCGTACAGTGTCAGCAGCCAATCTTACGAAAACTAGTGACAGACCGTGTGCCAAGAACAGGAGAACTCCAGAATCTGCGGTGGGTTTAACCTAGCAGAAGCTCTATTCCGGTAGTTTAATCTATATCGCGGGAAGCAGGAACAGCAAACTGCAAGTTCGTTTGCTTATCAACTTCTCTCGCCAACCGCGGCTGCTGCAATCACAACGGGTAAACAAACGGCAAGAGTAAAATAAAAGTTTATAATTGTCTCAAGCGCTAGACGGGTGGGGACACAAATGCAATCATCCACAATCGTGGTTAGCATAATAAGAAAGGTAAACTATCGCTGACGAGGTGGTTTTATGGGCAAAGAAATATAATTACATTGAACAATAAAAATGTAATTTAATCATCGTATAGTGAGCAATGGAAATTTCATCAACTCGCATAAGGACAAAAATGCGCCTAAATGCCGGCAATATGGTGAAATAATGACACCTTCACCTTGCAGCGACGGAGCAAAATGTGATAAAAATTGTTTTCTCTTTCTGCAAATTTTAGGCAAAACTGCCAGCCGCGGCAGCCAAATTACAACTCGTTTAAAATTCAATCTTCTCGTTCGATGACACGAAACAATTGGCGCTGGTTCGGTGTACGATGAAAGTGACATCCAATCGGGTTAACTGTTCGAAGAATGCAAGAGAATAGAAGAGAAGAAAATAAAAAAATAATCACACCACACCGGAGACTTCTTTCTCGTGCAGAAGGATGTAATTTCCTGTGCCCTGTGTCACGAACCGATAAACTGGCAGGTAGGAACTGGGAGATGAAACAAAAATTAATTCACTTTCTAAACATCCATCAAAATCAAAACTAAATTATCATTATTTTCGACTTACAAAGCCCACGTCCCGCCGCTGTCGAGGCACAAGGAAACGATCGGTGAATTGAAAACGGAATAAAAATGTCGATCGACAGGGAAGGAAAACTTGCTATCACGCCTGTCCTGTATCTTCACATCCTGACGCACCCTAGCGTGAGATTAAAATTTGTCTCTCCTAATGTACAGGCTACGAACTGAGGGTAACGATTCAGTACTCGACAAACGGCACGGGACGGTTATCTAAACGCGCACGGTACAATATTCAACGTTGCGGGTAGTCTTCGAATCGCGGAATAAAATAGAACAGAATGATTAAAAACGTCCTTAAATTAACTATAACGCTACTGCTTCTTAGGTTGCTTCGTCGCACGAGCACGCGCCCAAACCAAATCACACTTCTAAATCATGCTGCCAAACATGCGCTTGCCGCGCGTCAGTATCAAACTGACCACCATCACCGACAGCAGGAAGAACACGATGCTGAGGAAGTAGAAGAACCAGCGACATCGGCTCCGGAACTGCTTTTCTTTCTTCATCTTCAGCCGCAGCTGCTCGGCGCGTGGTACGTCCAGCGTGAAGTCGGATTCGGGACGGGTAGAGGGCTGGAAAGAGAAAATGAAGATAGAGGAGAATTACTTATGGGTAAGATGTAAAAGCGAGCGTAATGTTTTACTCTATTTCGAACAAGCGCTGATTTTTACACACTGGAGAAAAAGGAGATTTGTAAAATTTACCCTTTTATTTGTAACGATAGAATAATAGATTCTTGCTAACGAAGCTCTCAATTTACGACCAATGGCAACTTCGATGATATTAAGATAGGCGTGGTAATAAATATTAAACGAATAGACCATTTCGAGCGGAAAACCACAATGCTTGCAATCAATTGATCTATTCGTTGTAAAACGTGCTAGAAAAGGAAGAACGTAAATTTAACTTTTTTCATTCATGTTCGTTTCAAAGCTTCTTCTCTCCCTATGACCCTCGCATTCAACAATTTGTCTCTAACCACCCATCGCACGTTAGTAGTTAATTGAGTTTTCCTCCACAAACGATCCACATCAGACGAAATATATGTTGCCCATATCGTTGCAGCACACGCGGTAGGTGTAAGTGTGTCTATCCGGATAATGGATTGCCGAAAGCAAAAAAAAAAGAGGAAATCGAGAAAAAATCATTCAGGCGGCAAATTTAAAGCTTCCCTTTTCGGCAAAACGATCCGTCCGTTCCTCCGTCCCAGGCAACGTCGTTCGTCGATAATTTAATCACCTGACCAGATTCCTGCACCTCCCCTCATTCACTTCGTGGCCATCGGATCCATCGATCAGCCGCTACAGCATGATGAATTCAATACATAATTTAATTAAACATTCCGTAATCGACATTGAAAATCAGCGGCACTATGCAATCACTCGGTCGCAAGCAGACGATTTAGGGAGCTTTGCTGTGGGGAGAGACAAAGCCGGTTGGTGGTTGGCTGTTTACAAAGACGAGCTGCGCCTGTTTGCGGCAGCGTGATTAGAAACGCGACTTTTGATTTGTGTCTTGTTCCGAAAGTAATTAAAGCGCAAGGTTTCACTTTCCAGCCAAGTAGTGAAACGTCGCAGATGTTTGTGATCGTTATGAATTTTGGACAAATTTAAATTACAAATGGAAGTTTTTTGAAAATCTACACCAAAATTCAGAGCCTATATTCAATTTATCGTGTTTTCATGAGTAATTTCTAAACTCACATTGTATTGGCAACGCTTTCATTCGAATTCGGTCGAGATGTTCACAGTCCGACAAATATTTCCATTTTCAACTGTATCGTGTCTTTATTTCCCAGCCTAAAACTGTCAAAATTGCTAAACCAGGGCAACGAGCAATAAATGCTCCCTCTATTCCATAACCGTTCTTTGTAAACCCATACAAACTCTAAAGCCCAAAGGCAAATCCTGTCCGAATTCCATTTCTGGATGAAATAAAAGCAGAATGAAACGATTCCTGAAACGATTTAACTCCTCATACTAGGCAATGCAGTGCGAGAAACAAACCATGTTCGACAGATTTCGAAACAATTGTAAAATGCACTCACGTCCTGCAAACTATCATTCCTACAAAACACATTCGCAGCTGGGTGTAATAAATCTGCGATAAACTCAGCTACTACAGACGACACAGCGGACAATTCCCGCTCCAGGGGTGTTGGAGTGCATAGCGTTCGAAATATGTTGCTCCGTACAACATGGAATACCAAACCGTTGCTATAGAAACGAAAATCGGGTGAGTTTGCTATGGGAATACTCATGCCGTTTCGGTGAAAATGAAGATCGTACGTACGCGCACGTTAACGTATCACTAGAAAACGCATGATGAATATTCCCTAGCTGCGAATAAGTGTCAAATTTCACTACCAAAAGCTAAAAATGGGCGTCAGAATACGAAATAGAATGCAAACCTTCACCAAACGATGCATGTTGTGAACACATTCATAGTTGGTAATAATGTGAAAAATGCATTTTGCACCTAACGTTCCTGCAGTTCTAAATCACTCAATATTTCAAGGAAAATAATAATAATTACGTCAAATCCAAATATAATTATTGAAATTAATTTTGCATAATTAACCCATTGAACAAATCATTCGCTATGTGTTCCATATCATTGTAAAATGATATTTTATTTTTTTCCTATACTATTGACATAATTATTTGCCACATTTTCCAACAAATGCCCTCCCATTCAACCACAACGGACGGATTGCAAAACAAACGGACAGGTTGTTGTATTCCAGTTAGAATTATTTACTCAATCCTGCCCACCAGCTGGTGACCAGCTTCCCTTAGCGATGGAACGCGACCTCGACGTCAATCGCACCAAAATGCTATTATCAGCTTGCGAAAACGCAATCACGCCGAACGCATCACTCTCCACAGCGAAGCATAGCCGCGCACATCAAACGTAAATCGAGCACCGGATCGATTGAGCAATTGAGCAGTGCCATGTAGAGGAATGTGGTAGAACCGATTAATCGCACCGGGAATGCCAATCCGCGCCGTGAGTCTGACGAAAGAAAAACGCACCGAACGATTGGGGTGGGTAAACGGCTCCGTCGTGTGAGGAGACATTGCTCAAAAATTCCACCTGCACCTCTCGTGCAGCATCGGGCGAGACAACGACGCTTCTCCCTAGCCTGGTATGGACACAAACGCCTTTGGACGCCTTTAAACGTCTCGGTAGGCACTGGGGGGATTTTTGGTACGGTTCAGTGCCTACGCTTTGTGGCCGAGCTGCGGGGTTTGGAATGTGTGGTCGTCCGCGTCGTAAGAGAAGATGGTATTTTCCCGCGTCGCTCGGCGCGGTCCATCGAGCGCCGAAACCGATTGTGACCTTCCGATCGTGACCGAGTCTGGGAGTGACTGAGCCGTGCCTGGTGTGATCGTTCGCGACTCGGACATCATCAATTAACGAACGCTAAGGGTGGGTTGCCATCGTAATTCAAGCGGGAGAAGCTACAAATACAAACGTTTCCATACGGTTCTGCGCAAGGTTCGGATAGTGCGCTGTACAGTGATTACTCAACGAAACGGATACTTGGGCCCAGTGATAGATGAAAAGGACGGATGGATGGTTGAGTGTGTTGCAATCGTTGCACCGCTGCCGGATCCATCGTTGGCGTACGATGGGGCGTGAAAAATATGCGGTACGGCTAATGCTCCCAAAAAAATACGTTCGGGATGATGAGAAACGCATAAAAAGCTTTACGGCCTGCTTAACTTTGCGCTGCTGAATTTTGATTGAATTTATTTAAAAAATATTATTTTGACAGCAAAGGTTAGTCAGCTCGTGTTAGAGGAATACACAAACGAGCAAATAAAACAAGGTGATTTTAGAAAAGCGGCTCCAACACTTGAATTGAAAATTAAATAAAATCCTGATGAACGGCTTCCAATCCGATCTAATTTATGCTTGTTGTGTGCATTCTATTATATGTATTTTTTCTTCAGGTTCATATTATTAACTTCTTGAAAAGTTTCAAACAACTAATCGGTCATTATTTTTGACAAAATGATTTTTAATTTTGAGATAGTTAAATTCCTATGTAAATTGTGTTTAAATGGTTTCGGTTCGATTAATATATAATTCCTTGGTATAATTAAAGAATTTAAAATATTCTCATGCTTTCAAAATGAAACTAAACGTTCAAAATGAAAAAAAAACAGGCAAATCCAAAACACTCCATCAACATTTTTCAACCCGGCTTAATCTTATTTCCTACGCACCATTAAGCACAAATGAAACTTAATACTAACTTTAAAATGTATCATAAACGACCTTATCCTAATCTAGCTTCCTTGTCCGGTCGACTCGGACTTGGATCTACCCGGGAACTTTTCAACAATATCCGTGGCAAGAAATGATCCTCGACGTTCAACCCCGCCATGATAGCCGTACGTGACGATACCACCATGCTGCTGCTGATGATGATGTAAAAGCATTAGAGCAACTATAATCTTTAACTTATGACATACTTCTTCACCCACCCGCCGGTGATTTCGCGACGAGCCACACGGTAAAGAGCACAGGATTCGAAACTTTTTTTTACAAATCACCACCGATCTTTGCTCGCACCAAAGCGCGCTAGTTCTCCCTGGCAGCAATTTCTCGGCAAATCATAAAGTTCGTAACTTATGCACCACCACCACCTCCTTTCCTCCCACTCCCGATACGATGACCGTGTGCCACCCTCACGCCCAGTGCCATATGGCTGTCGATGTTTTATCATTTTTCATATCGCAGCAGCTTCCTCCCGAAAGGGGCATCCGCCGCAGGCGACATTTGAACGGAGTCGGTTACTCTCTACAATCGCTCTTTTTTTTTTTCAAACGTGTCCAACTTCTGGGGTTAGCTTCTTTCCGGATGATTTTCGTTCGCTCCCCTCGGATCGATCTGTGTAATGGAACGCTGGGAGCTTGGAGAGCTTTTAGAGTGCCATGGAGAGGCGCACGGAGCAGCACGGAGACGTTATGACTTATCGTTCCACAATCGCAATTTACGACACGTTGTTTGATTCAATGTTTCGATGCTTGATGGGTAACACCCCAAGGGACCGTGCAAAGGTTGGCCGCCACCACATCGTTATGATTATTATGATTATGGCGGGAGTGATTTGACGAAATACCCTACTCGAGAGCGCTGGTTTCATACCCGA
Source organism: Anopheles farauti (assembly GCA_000473445.2). NCBI lineage: Eukaryota > Metazoa > Arthropoda > Insecta > Diptera > Culicidae > Anopheles > Anopheles farauti. The sequence goes on from KI915041.1 coordinate 19,608,814, forward strand.
TCGATTTGCCTGTATTCTGTCCCAATCGAACGCAACCTAATGCATCCATTTGGCACCCTCGTCCTACGGAGTTGCATATTGGACAGTTTATTGTGATGCATTTATGATGTTTCGCGTTGAGACGGATCAGTGCAATGGCCTCATCGAACACACTGGCTGCGTTTGGTCTTTTACGGCAGAATTTAAAAGCAAGCGCTACGTTTGTCCTAGACACCAATGTTAACAAAACAGCCCAACTGACCATCAATCCTCGGTTTCCCTGTTTTGTCTAATTCGATTGCTGTAAGCGTTATGTGAGTCGGTGTAACATAACCATCGATGCCAACGCGTCCGATGGTTCGGAATGAATCTATCATCGGCCGCATCGCGATTGTCGTGATCAAATTAGCGCCCTTCATATCACGCGTGTACGATTCACCGTCAAACGTGTAGAGGTTTTGTTAAAATTGAGTGCAAATTGACCGTAATTCAAGTACGAGCCATCGATTTTTTGACAGAGGATGATTCAACAACAAGCAAATCTTCCCTACAAAGCGCCTCGTCCATAATCCATCTAAATGTGAAGGAAATAAATGAATGTGATTGATTATGATAATTTAAAAAAATGATTATGACGCTCAAAAACGCTGCCTATAATTTAAACGAGCAAAGTAGGAAAACCTTTTTAGCAGGCGATAAAGCATTAAGCGCCGTTTAGAGCTTAGAATTAATTTAACCAAAATAATAATAAAAATCCCATTATAAGAAAATATATCCGTACGCGAAACTAACCAATGGTTTTGAAAGATCTCATCGCGTTTAGCTTTTTATTAGCTCATTATTTGCAAGCAAATAGTCACAGAATTATGGTTTATAAAACCGCAAAAAAAAATTCACATAATGCTAATAATTCCACCGCGGAGTGCTTCAATCATGGATCACTCCTTCAAGTTTATGATTTCAAAGCTTTCAGGATGATTAATTTTCTGCACACCAACCAAGCGCAACTCCCAACTAGAACGCGGTGTCAAATAGCAATAAATCAACTGCTTATCGATCTCCCTGACTTCGTGGGTCCAGCACACACACGCATGATCAACAATCACGGCTTATCGTTAATCCTTTTCACCCCTTCGTCGCTCCTGTATGCTGATGAGCGCCGGCTGCTCACAGGTAAATGAGATAAAATAAACACATAAAAACATATGCCTACATGGAGAGGCCGGTACGTATTTTACCCACCCGGTTATCTAACCCAACCAGCACAATCACCGCGTGGTGAGACCGAGCGCCATTATGGGGCGATGATTAAGAGCATTGTTGCTAAACACGCCATTTGCTAAAGGCGTGAGCTACCTCATGTTAAACAACAAAGAACGAACGTGCACACCGGGCGAATTATGCTCCACCGTAAGACAAAAGTGGCACAAAAGTGGCGAGAGGGAGAAAGAGAAAAAAAACACCACCAACAACATGCTCCTCATGCAAATTATTATCGAACATCATGTTAGGGTCGGTTGGCGTTGTGTTCGAACGCGGAGCTCGTTTTTTCACTTGTTTAGTTCGATAACAATATTATTAAAACATAAGCTAAAATTCCCAGTAATCAATCATGTTGTTCGCTATTTTTATTCCATTTTCAAAAGAAATTAAAAGTAGGACACGATTTGACGCATGCTGCTCCACTTTTCAACGAAAGGCACAGAGTTCACCGATGGACGCAAATGAAACGAACGCACAAATCGGGCACGATTTTTATCCTTTTCCTACCCTCCAAAAAGGCGCAAAGGCTCTGCATTACCAGCAATTTAAGCCATTTCCAGTAAGCAACACGCACACGGGAGGCACACCCTCTGATATTGCAAAAAACCCCACACACACAAATTATGCTAATAATCGCATCACTAGCAAAAATTGAAAGCACGAATTTGGTATATTTTTTTTATTTTTTCGGTGTTTCTCACGCTATCCAGCATACACGCACGAGCCTTGTAAGCGTTTGCGCATGCCTGTTCTTGGGGTTTTAAGGATTCCAACCGGCACCGGGGTTGCCAACGACTCCATTTCGTGTTTATTGTGGCAATTAGGTGACCCGGAGGATGGTTTACGACGCGAAGGTCAACGATCGTCAACAGGTTTCGGTGGCATGCTGGCTTATTATCACGAGCTCAATCGCGACTGGCAAAATTATACTGGACCTTTTGCTTTGGTAACATTTTAAGAAGTTGTAAAATCGATATCATTATCGATCAACCAAATTAACAATGTTTTAAGAAATTACGTTTCGCCCAATTTGGTAGTTCTTTTAGGCTCAAAAAACTCCCAAAACTGGTGCAGCACCTGCCGAAAGCCCTATTTTGGGTGACCCATCCGATGAATCAGACTCACCGGATGGACACTGCTTACCCAGAAACCCAATGGCACACTTACACACCCGATCGATTTGGTTCGTTCGGTCGCTTCCATTCACTTCGAGCGGTAGCAAGATCAACTCCAGCCTACGGAGCGTTTCCCATAATGGTTGCACACGCGCTACTCTTCGCTTCACGCAGCATCATCGGCTTCCCGCACAAAACGCTTCCAAAAATAAAAACGGTTTACCCAGCTCATTAGCCCTCTGTGCGGCAGCAGTGTGAACGCGTCCCGGGATGGTCTGCAATTACATAAACTTCCGATTGAATAATATTTGACTCGCCATCGGGCAGACGATCGAGTCTGGCGCAAGCGCTGTGGCTCATCGTCTAGTGGCTGCATGCTGCGCCGCCCGTTCGCATGTTTCACGACCGTTTAGCAGCAATTTGAACAATCCATTCCCACCTGCGGGCCTGCCGCTCGTTGTACACGCTCCGCAAAAGCACATAACGTGTGGAGCGCGCGGATCGGTTCGGATGCTTTCGTCGATGGGGTTGGCGAAGAAAAAGTGCCGTCTTTTTAAGGCAATCGATTGGATGTGGTGTCATGACAGCGGGTGTGGGATTTAGTTGCAGCCAAGTGAGCGCAGTGTGACAGTAATTGGGACTAGCGATTAGTGATGGGCCGCCACCAAAGCAATGCTGGGCTACTTGGATTAATTGAGCGTGTCAAATATTTGGCCGAAATTTAAGGGTGCGAAATGTGACCTCAATTGAATAACTTACTGAAACATCTTAATGACAACACCAAATTCGCCTCTGGAAATGGAATTTACTGTAATCGTAAAACAAAAATAAAACTTTCACATAACCGTCCACATCTGTTCGCATCGTTTCAGGTGACATTTCAACTTCCACGATCATCAGCACATCCGACTGACATTAAAATAAAGTGTGCCATGAAATCGATGTGCTCCTTCTTCGTCCAAGTCCACGAAACGAGCGAAACTGAGCGAAACGAAACGCAAGCAAACGTCACCAAATTGTCGAATCGATTCCAGCGGGTTCCGCTAGTCATGGCTCATTTAGGCACGTAAGGTTTCGATAAGGTCCGTTGCGGACCGTTGTCGCATTCGCTCGGGAAACCAACCGATGCTCCAGAGAGCCGAAGCCCCAGAAACCACAACTCCCGGTTACGGTGGAATGTGTTCAATCGTGGCTGTCAGCTCGCCAAAACGATCCGCAAACGAGCGAACGCCGGAAAAAGGCAGTATAATTCACTGCCCTCAACCTGCTGGAGAGTAATTCCAGTGGCTCGTTTTCCACCGGTGTCACCGGGAAAGTGTTACAGTTTGTCTTTGAGATTTTTATTTTTTTTTGCTGTCACCGACAAGAAAATAAAACCAAATAGCAAATGCCTCTCGCCTGCTGATTTCATGACATCGTTCCATCACACTGACGATTGTTTTTATTTCGCTTTTCCAATTTGTTTTTTGCACTCCCATCTAAGCACCGGATAATTAATTTAAATTAATTTTATTCAACACCGCGACAGAGCTTGCTGGGAGGACAAAAAAGCAATCGTCTAGATCAAGGTCATTTTTCTTTGTGGATTGTTTCCATCCCAACCGGACAGTAATAAAGCCATATTGAATGCTGTGAACCAGGAAAATTAGAAATTTGCAACGTTTAAGGTGGGAAGCAAAGCTGTACACCCGTTAGATCAATTTGCTAACCACTTCAAACGGGGTTCGCAAGCTTCCGGCAGCTGCGAAGACACCGGCGTGTTCTGAGTCATTTCTGTCAGCGATCGAAACTGTCGGCGGCATTCACTTCACTATTAATCAAACGCGGGCGAGCACATAATTGCCAGTTTTCGAACCAAATTTGATTGAGCTGTAAGTGTATTCTACAAAGCCCGCTCGCTTGATTTGCATTTATCAGCATGATTGATGGTGGCTCGAACATTCACTCGATCCAAGCAGTCGGCGGAAGTCTGACAGCGAACTGTGACGTTAGAGCAAACAGTAAAGTGATTTATAAAACACGATTGAATTATTGCCTTCCACAAGGTGTTACAACAAATTTCGCTTCATTTCGTCAGTTGTTGGAAATTACAAATCCTTCCAAATCATTGTGGCGCTTGGAAAATCGATTGCGACTTAATATCCGCCATATTTCACCATTAATGAAATTCCTCGTCCAGTCGGCGGAGCATATTACAATAGATTCATTCGACCAAGAGCACGCCCGACATGGCCACGCGAGGTGTCGAGTGTGTGAAGCGTTATGAAATCGACGTGGTATTCTCGATAAAATTTCATGCGAAGGTGGTCTGCTAGATCTTCGTGGGTCATTGAACCACGGAACGGTGTCCATCCCCATCGATCACGCAATGATGCTGAGCGCTAATGAAACGAGCCTTGTTCGAAAAGGTTGGATTGTGATTTTTTTTGGGGATGCTGGTGCCATGGTGTCTTGTTTCAGGCTTCACTTGTTCGACCTACGCTACAATCAATTTTTCACAACCTACTGGAGCCTTCGGCAGACTCTCCCCCGCTACACTCTTCTTTCTGCCTGAAACCCATCCCATTCCGTTTGCCCGCTTTGGGCCACTGCATCGATGCACCAGACAAAACAACCTGCATCCGAACGCCGACTAACGAGACACAAAAACAAACAACCTTTCCGTGGAAACCCCCTTGGACTTGGCCACCGTGGTTTGACCGAGCGCGAGCGTGCGTGCGTGCGTGCGTGTGCGAATGGGAGGGAACGACGCAAACAAACGAAACGTACGCAAAAAAAAAACACGGTCAAGGCAAACCGACGCGCGCGAGATCTCGTCGCGCCGTCGTACGCGATGACCGTGCGCATCTTCGCCGGGGAAGATGCACATCCTTCCTTTCGGGAGTCCGACCGCCGTCATCTTAGCCTTGCGGCGCACGGCTGATAACGACGATGGTGCGCGAAACCTGTTCGCACGACGGAGGCTGCCGGCTTTTTGGAGCCTTCGCTACACACGTTCTTTTCCCTCCGGGGTCCGTGCGTCCGGCACGTCTTTTCTTGACGTGACAGACAGAAAGCGTCAGAGGTCAATGTGGTTTCCCCTTCCTGCGCGCCATGTGACCTCCTGAATGGTATGAGAAATGTATGCGTTTTTACTTACCTTATTCGAATACAGCTATTTTCATTTTATATTTTAGGAGAAAACAATATTCGAGGGCCTTTATGACTTATTTTGTTCTCATTTTAAGACACGCAAAAGCTTTCAGTACATTTCAATTTTACAAAATATAATTGAGCAAAATTTAAAAAAACCCACTCTGGCATTAAATTGAATATTCAATTCATATTTAAATTCAAAACACATTTAGACCCGTTTCAATTCCCACTGCAACATGTGAAGCAAATAGAGCACAATTGATCTTGTACTGGCTGCAAAAGCACGTGTTTCATTATGTCTACTTTGTGCCTGTGTATACTTATGCCTTTTTTTCCTAGCAGCCCATCTTCTCCTCGCCACGAGACAAAGTCACTCCTAGGCGCCTTCCCGCGGACTTACAAACAATCACTGTCTGCTAAGCTCGTACTCTTGTTTGTCCAGCTGGTGCACTCTTCGCACCGTCGGCCACCTTCGCACACCGTGGCTCATCAATATTCAAGGCTTTGGGCGCACGATCGCCAGAACCGTTTAGCACCCACACTGCACCGTAGCGCATCGGTCGTCGCTGGAGGTTATTACCGGCGTCCCATTAGAACGCTCCGCTCCAACGTCGTTGCTCCATCGGCGGTCCGGCTCGGTGGTAACATTGCTGGACACATCGGAATACTAATTTGCGACCGTACCGTTGGAAGCGTTCAAGTATCTCCCACAGCAACGGACATAATTGACGAGCATTGGGTGAATAAATCAATCTCGCGCACTTGCCAGTTCGGTTCGGTAGGTACGTATCCTTGGGAGTTGGTATGATCTGACGGATGGCACGAGATGCATTCTGCACACGGATGCGCTCTTCAAGTGCTAGGATCTACGAGTGATAGATTATTGTCCATTTTCTAAGATGAAACTCGATTGAACACCAAATGTTGAAACGAATGGATCGCTCTGGTAAGAAAATAAGCAAAAACTAGAGATTTCATGGCTAATCATTTACATCGGCAATATTCTAAAATTCTCTCGATGTAACAAGCTTCAACGACCTTCCCAAATTGCCACATGTGGCACAATCCACTTTGGAACGAAAAAAAAACCCTGCACATTCCAATTCGCACCCAATTTCGCGTGAAATCAAACATCAAAGTTGGCCAGAAGAGAGAAAAAAAATATCCCCCACTTGACCTATTAAACACCACCCGACGCGTTACATACGACGAAAATGCAAAATTTAATCACACGAATTAGGGGAAGCCACGTCTGATTGATTGTACCCTCCCCGGTAAATGTATACCCATCGGTCGTCGCACACCATCGCGAGCGAAAAATTAAACCTTCGACGGTGAGGCAGCACGCCACAAGCGCCGGTGTGATGATTGATGTGCCCTAATGATTGACTCATCGGCACGGCTAAAATTGCCTACAAACACCGGAGTACACCCAGGGTAGTACGTACATCAATCCAAAATCAATTCACATAAACCTTGCCGCGGTACCTTTTTTAGTAGCCACCCTTCCACTTCCAAACCGTCGAACGGGTTTTCGCATTCTACGCGCGTTACTACAATTGAAACAAAGTCCACCAACAATGATGTCATTTATCTCGTCGCACGCACGCGTTATCTCATCGGAATGTATTTCCATGGCGTGGCGAATCCGAAGACCTCAACGTGGTCCAGGTGGTTTGCAATGCGGTCAGCTTCCAGCTGCCGTCGTAGCGGATGAAAGTGAAAGTCTCCGTTGGGGGAGGGAATTTCGCTCGCTTTATGGTGGTGTTGTGGTCTGGCTCAACACAACACACCGTGGCTTCGCGAAATACGAATAATATTTGTCCACTCCTTCCGTTGCGTAATGAACGCCTCCACAACACATCGTTGCAGTCGATCGTGAGGTCCTTCTTTGCGCGATCGTGTCCTGTGTGGCCGACAATGGTAACGCTGGCACCGATTTATAGCTGGCACCGATCATAATAGGCTTTCACCATAAACAGTGCCACCGTTATGGTCGTCTTAAGGTATGACCTATTAAATGACCACTTATTTCGACTCGTTTTAAAATATGCTGAAAGTATGTCGCAAAAATATGATTTTATGGTCCTAAATCACATTTTTTATACAAAAAAATAAAAGATTATTCAATGTCGACTCAAACTCAATCAGGAAGTGGATGTAAACTATGAAAAGCAATATAAAGTTTAATTACATTTTAACCGTTTTACCATCAACTCAAAATAACTTCTACCGCATCATCATTGTGACATTACTGCTTTAATTGACCAACTTGTTGCCTTGGAAACGTAAGGCGGCGATTTTTTTTTTTTCGCAACTCCACGATCGCAGATTGCCCTGCAGAAAATCTATGGTCACATCACTTAATGCGTCGCTTGTGTGTCTTACTTTACCGCAGATTTCCGTCATTTTCTTGATTTCGTTTATAATCGGAAACCTTCACCCCCGCTCAAGGGCTGGGAAACTGAGTATCGCACCGAGTGCAGTGTCCAATTCCGCTCGTTACGGAGGAGAAGAAACCAACCCACGCACACAAACACACACATACACACACATATTGTGCACGGTAGCTCTTCGCGCGGATCAACCAGGTCAGTGGTTTTAATTAAATCTATTCCCTATCGAGCATGGAAGGAGCGTTTCTTATTGTGGTTTAAGAAAACGTTGATAGCCTGTCGGAAGTTTGTTTCCCTCGAAGGTTTAAAGTTTTTGAGGTGATGAGAAATGGAAAAACAATACACCACACACGAAGCGGAAGTAATGAACTAAACACTCACGATACAGTGCGAGGTTCAGGTGTCAGGCAACAATCGAATTTTATCTGCAGTTTAATGCCGCAGACGCTTTACGAGAACAAAGAATGGGCTGCTTCTTATTGTGTTCAACTTTTTCAGAGATCTTCGATATCAAACAAGCAGTATACTATGAATGCATTATGTAGAGAGTATTAAGTAAATAAATGTAAAAATAAAAAAATATAAAAACTTCCGACAGCATAACATGCATAACATATCAATTCTAATCCCATTTCTAATCCCGAATGCTTTCTATATCAATTCTAATCCCACTTACGAACAACCATTCCCTAACGTCTCGTACCCAAGGACACGAGGGCTTCAAGGAGAGAGAGGTGAACGCGATGAAAGCTACTAATCATGTCGAATCACAACACATCAACCCAAGCATTGATGCATTGATCATGACCCATCCAAGCCGGCGGCGCGTACCTTATTATTATGCCTCTATCTACCCGGGGCCGGATTTGGTATGTTCTATCATTGAGGTCGTTTTTCATACTTTTTCTATCCGCTCACCTGTCCATGAGCCCTGCCGCCGTGAGATATGCTGCCTACTGACAGCGGCCGGAGAGGCCCCTGCCCTCGGACGCGGCCACGGGTGCAATCTATTATCAAAACCCAAACCTCGCTCGTCGCACCGTTTAGCAGGCCGTTTTCGGTCGGGCACGATGGTCGTGCACAATGCAAGGTTTTCATCTTTATTCCCTGCCGAAGGCCGGCGCCACAAAGTGGTGGTGGCTTTGAAAACAGTGCCCTCTGCTGCTTTCTTACCCCCTCCCTCCCCCCGGGGGGGTCATACCATCCCATCCCCGCACCCCGTGTTTTTGATGTAACCATCGCACCGGACGGGTAACAATGGGTAAAAACAATCAAACGGGCAGAAGCGACTTCGATTGCACCGGCACCCAACACCCACCAGCCCACCAGCCCACCCACGTTTGTTTCGGGCTCGAATCATCGAATGGGCCCTGCTGATGCATTTGCTCCGCCATGGCAAGCAACACCGTTCGCTTATCAACCGAAGATGCACGGTGCAAAACGTTTTATGCTCACGCACTCACAGCAGCAGACGGCATGCAAAAGCGAACTGCCGCTGCTTTCATTCCAAAAGAGAAGCCTCGCTTCCGTTTTTTTTTTCTTTTTTTTTTGCACGAGGAACAACCTAAGTAACCGACAAGTGTTGCGCATTAGTAGGGCACTTTGTTCTCCATCGTTGCACGCCGATCGTGCGCCCGCCCAGTGAGTTCCGGGGGCGAAGCAAAGTTTTTCCTTCCTTCGCCCGCCGAGGGAAAATGTCTCGTCCCGCCGTTCAAGAAAGACAATTCACCCACGCGAATGCTGGACGCCAGTGATGGGCAGCGAGCTGTAAAAACGACTAAATGACAATAATTGAATGCAATTGCAATTTTTACGGATCGGCTGAAGCCTCGCGGTAAGTGGCCTGTTGTGTTGTGGCGTCTGCTTCTATGATTTACTTTGTGCTTCTAGCAAATAGTGGTTGGAAAAATTGTAGTGATTTTGTGATTTTTTGTTTTCCACAGGCGATAAACTTTAAAACACAAAACACTGTTTCTATTATCATTCCATGCTTTTTAGCCACTTATGGGTTACTTTAATCAGTTTTTAACAGCTAGGAATTTGTTTAATACCCATCTCTAGCCCCTTCGAATACAAATTATTATTTACTTTTGCATAAAAAGATTTCAAAACAGGATAAATTAATTTTATTTACACATCTTTTCTCTTTATTAAATATTCTCAAAATTGCTTACAACTAACTTTACCCATTTTGATGTGTAATTTCATTCCCAATTCGTGCTTACCTCATCACGAAGAAAAAGGATAAAAATCATCGATTGTCGCAAGGCATGACATTTGCCTGTTCCCGAGGGAATTCCATCGCGCAAACAGGAAAACAAAACCCCCACCACCAACAACAACAACAACAACGGCTGGGATGCAGTTGGATTGGCTGCAAAGCCAAAGCCCTTTATGCAATCGCAAAAATGCAACAACCACCGAAACCGTGCCTGTTTCTTCTGTTGCGCAACGGTGCGCGCCTGTTGCCTGTTGGTTGCCGGGTTCATACTTGTGCAAAATTTATCCCACACGCGATGCATGACGTCAAAATGTGGCACAAAGTGCATCGCCCAAGACGAGACGACGATCGCTCTTCTGTCGATGCGTCACGTAGCGTCGGTAGCGTCTTCCGAGGGAGAAAGAGATACGGGGAAAAGAAAAAGATTGCCCTCTATTCTCCTGTGGTAAACTTCATGTTGAAACTGGATCGTATTAAATTATTATGATAGCATTAATGACGCTCATCTACGTAACAACAACGTCTGCTGGTGGAGCTGGTGTTAGTGAAATGTTTTGACTTTGGCCTTTCTTTGTGCATATTCATGTACCAGGGATCAATTTTGGCGCCTCGCGTATCCTCGCGAACGAGAAAGTTTTAACCGCATGCGGCACGTTCCAGGCGAGGCCAGCATCAAGTGCAACGCGGTGATGACATCTTCATGAACTGCATGTCTATATTACGATACGATGGGAAGTTTGCTAATGGCTTTCTCTTTAAGCACCGGAAGTGTGAAACGAGCAGCAATTTTATTAAGTGTATACTACGAGCTATTAACGCATGATACGCATAGATTAGCTATGTTAAAAACCGGTGCTGACTACCCACGAGTCAATGAACGGAATCAATTATATGAAAAGATATTTTTATAACCAAAGCATTACATAGCTCCAGGTTCAGTCTATTTTAATGTCACAAAAACATTTTAAAGACAATTTTATACAATAAAAAACTATAAAACTTTACTAACGCTCATCACATATATTTTTAACATTAAACTGAGTTAAATGATCAAATGGTTTAATGATGTGAAGTAAGAGCTAGCATTATTTTCTTTTTTCTATTCAATATTTGTTTGAAGATAATATGTAATCGAACATTATTTAGCGAAAAACAACATTAATCGTTCACCGCAAAAATACCGACAATAATACACAGCAAATGCAATACAATGCAATTTTTCCGAGAAAAACGGACAATATAATTTCATCAAACGAATTTTATTCCATGCAATCGACGTACGCTTCAATCACCAATTCCAATGTTTATTCCACTCCAAACGGAAACCCATTTACAAAAGCAGGAAACAATACCGCCCGAGCACTGAAATTATGCTCCCGACAGTAACTACAATAGGCCGATAAGCATTGCATCACGACCACGGTCTCCTCACATTTCACTGGCGGAACCGGGTTTTGGCGGAAATTTAATTAATTTCCATCAAACTATGCAACGCCGGCGTCGCATCAAACTAGGCGCCTCCGAAATAGTAATTACCGACACGACCACCGGGTCGGGATTCCCCTTCCTTTAGTTGGCCACGGTCGTCCGGCCCCATCAAACACCGAACCGTGGGAAAAGCACGGAAAATGGACCAAAAGCGCGCGCCTGTGTACCAAAAAAAAAAAAAAAAAACAACAACAAACGCGTACTATTTTTGCATTTCATCTTCTGAAGCGGTTGCTCTTTGAATTTTTGCTACAGTTTCAGTCTCAACCTTCTTTGGTGAAAAAGGCTGGCCGGGCCCCCCACCCCAGGGTCACCATTATTATCCAGGGCTCCCTGCATTACAATGCACTTCCGTAACGTGGTTTTTGTTTCTCTTTGCTCCGTTTTGCTAGGGTAAGTGGAAAACCCCGTCAAATTTGGAAACACTTTTTATTGTAAAGGGATGGGAAAAAGGCAGAAAACGCACAGCCTCCCATTCGTATCTTTCGGTTCCGTTTCTGGCTCAAGTTATTCCTCCAGTTTGTTCCGAGTTTAGTATCCCTTTCACTCATTCTCTCGCTTTCTCTCTCTCTCTCTCTCTCTCTCTCTGTCTCCCTCACACACAACCTCTTTCTTTCTTCAGACTGCACAGGCCTTTAAAAAATCTCCGGCTGGGAAAAATGGCCCCGATGGTGTGAAAACAATGCACAGCATGTAAGGCGGCTTTACTTGCGCAGCTTCACTTGGTGGTGGCAGGGGGGAAGAAAATACTACCATATTTCCCACGGAACCAGCCGCAGTTTCGGGTGCGTGTGCGCGACTGCGACGCACGGCTCTACTTTCGGTTTCGCTTAAGCTCGTGAGGGACCCACTTGTAAGTCGTTACGAAAGGTAACAAACAGTGTTCGAGTGGGCCAATATTGCAATCATTATCTGATTATTATTGGCATGGCACGTTCACCTTCTGTTTTTGTTTTCCACCGCAAATGTGCTGCTGTCTTCAATAATAATTTTAACCGTAAAATATTACAGCTGTTGAGGGATTGAGGCGCTGTATGCGACAGTATGGAATGGCTTCATTAGCTTTGTACCGTGCTTTATCCGAGCCATCTCATGGGGCAGTGGCCGAAAGTGGCCGACCCAAATCGGTCGAATACGGTACGCTACGTTATTATTTCTCGAAATATCGCATATTCCAGTTCTACCGGGACTGTTTTTGCCAACCGAACTCCAAAACCGCAAGTGGAAACTATTAACCCATATTTTCAAAAAACATACCCTAAAACAAAACCAAACCAACCACGTTGCCCTTCATTGCACTCCAAAAACATACCGTCTTTCCGCCCGGGAGAGGATACCACCAGCGGCTCACAGCTCGGTAAGAACCGCAGAAAAGTGAGACAAACAATTTGCACAAACTGTCCCTAACCAGACTTGAAGTTTTCCGCTTGGAACAACAGTCGAACGGACGATGATAGGGCGAAAACAGAGGCAAAAAAAGCACATTGCATAACGAAACGCAGCATCAACCGCAGATCAGCCGACCGACCACGAAAGTTGTGACCTGTGCTTGCGGTTGGCGCTGCTATCACCGAAAAACCGCAATCGAAACGACCGCATCCGCAAAGACAACCAGACGGCATCGGAGACGGCGATAAACAGAGCATAGGAAAGCAGCACCGACACAACAACTACGGCTTCTTCGTGTGTCGTGAAAGGTTTCGCCAACAAATCACCGGCAAATTAATGCAGTTGCTGCTACTGAATCGCGCCATGTGCTGATATGATTTATTAGTTGGAGTAGTATGGTTTTTTTCGTTACCCAATGATTTGAGTAAGTTATTTCAAACTACAACATCACACAACATTTATAGCTTCATCACCAAATCGATGCTGTGATAGTGATAAGGCACGAATTTGTATCGTAAACAGAGCTCCCATCATGGCTTTTACACTAAAATTTCTGAAATCTTTACTACACATCAACAATTTGAAACATTTAAAAAAAGTTCTAAAATTAAGTTCATTAAATGTGCTTGTAAATGAAGCCACCATTCGCTTTTATTGTACAAAGTTTTGCTTTCATTGCTGACAGAAAAGTAAAACCAAATAATTTCTATTCCAGTACCGACAAAAATGTTCAACAATTTTTCCCTACTTTTGCAGCAGGCAAAGTATGCGACACAACTTTTCATTATCATGTAGCCTTTCGGCAACACGAACACACGTCAGGCTGGTAGAGACGGGCTTTAATTTCAAGTTTGTTTTTTTTTTTCCTGGGTTTCTTATAAGAAACTGCTGCTCACACTCGTGTAGCTTCCAAAAAAACCCCCGCATCACGAGGCATGCAACTTTGCATGCCGGTGTCATTTGTGCTCCAAAAGGTAGGCAGACATAAACAAAAGAAAATCAAAAACCGAACCACACGCACACCGCATGAGCTTAAACTTCAGAAGCTCATAGAAAAGAGCTCCCCGGTTCCCCCTTACTTCTCCTAATCAACACAGAGCTGGAAAAAACTTTCCGAAAATTTTCACCGAGCAAAGGCCGAAAAAGAGGTTGCTTCGATGTGCTCTGAAAATTTTCGCGTGATGCCACCGGCGTATGAGTTTTTGGTTTCAATTCGCTCGGTTTCGCCGCGGATGACGACATACCTCACGTGAAACAAAAAGCAGCACACTCATCTGCCAGTTGGACCGCTTAATTCTCCACCAACCCGAACCAAACAGCTTATAAAAGCGACGTACGACGGGGAGATGCCCCATTAAAGGGATGAGCAGCAATTTGGTTTGACGGGTTGCTCTGATTATTTGGCTTTGTTTTTTTTTCTTGCCCGTTTGTTTCGTGACAACAAGGGAACACTTTGTTACGTGAACGTGATGAATGCCTGTGTTTTATTGTCCCCCCGAGTGTCGATGAATGTCCACAGGGCTGAGACGATCTTCCCCGATCGATCACACTCAATGATATAACAGAATGGACCCGTTTTCCAACTCGCAACTACGAGATAATGCTGGAAACACGAGTTTTGCTTTTAAAAAAACCCTATAAAATTCATTTCAAACGCAAATTTTATGCAGGCAGGTTCGTTTCTGGAGCTACGCCTGTTTTGAGGACACTTCTACCGAATGTTTGACACATCGTTCCATTCTTCCATCCACGCCTTCTGCCACACAAATCACCGCCGGTAAGCATCGCCTTAACCTTGTCGCGAACGCGATCGTAAATTTTGGACCACTTGGACGCGATGGTCGACCGGCGCGCGCTCGTCGCAGATGATCGACCGGTTGCATAACTCTGTGCCAGTCGACTTGCGACTGGACTGCGCTGAAGGTAACCGACCTCATGCCGCAGGGATGGAGCAGAACCAATCGCACGGAGCGAACGCTGCATCCGAACCCGAATCGAATGTGAATGCACCTTTAAAAACTTCGGTTCAATGAAAGGGCCAAAAATTGAAATGCTACATTGACGTTCAAATCGTTTTGTGGTGGTTTGACCCAGACGGTTTCTGACAGGAAGTCAGGTTGATAAATTATCGGTGTCACGTTTGTTTTACATATGATTTGGTTGCGTTTTTGAAGGGCATTGCATTGATTGGAATGTTTCATTGCATTCTACTGGGCTAGGCAAGTTTCTTGCTGTTAAAGTCGCCGTAATACTCTTAAATAAGAAACAAAATATCTTTTGCCTTCCAGAAACAAAACAAAAACAATGGCGCCAAAACAGTGGCACGAAGAAAACAGCTCTTCCCACCTAATTTGAAATGCATCACAGACCACCCCTCTAATGAAACAAAAGATCGCGTCCGGCGGACGACCACTCGTTCACCTCTACATACCCGTGTGCCAAGCCCCGGGAAACCAACGCCCCACCAATGCCAGACGATGACGCTAAGCCGCGCCAGCTCGGCTAATCTCTAATTAAATTTCACGCTACCGTTAAACAGCTGACCGTGAGGCTGCAGCCGTGCAGCTCTACCTGCTATTATAAGACCGCTAGGCTCGTGTCTAGGCTCGGACCAACAACGTTCATTTGGATCCCACGTATTTACCACCACTGCTCTGCACAGCCTGCCTTTTCGGCAAATGGCTCGATGACCTCCAAAAACCATCGTCCAAAAAATAATAATAAACCCACCGGAGCCTTAGCTAGCCTTCCCCCACCCTGGACGCCGGACGCCTTCGGTACGAAAGAAATGGCCACAAACCGCAGACGCAGAAGGCGCCGGGCCGGGCCCGTGGTAGACGGTGTAAAATTTTGTACGACCGGTTACGCCATTTCACTGCCGCGCGTCGCCACCGTCACTTTTCGAACCGCCGCTGACCTTTACGCGGTGGTACGACTGCGTTCCTGGGCTTTGCGTGGAGTGACCGGACGGAAGGGGAGAGGGGGAGGGGGGGGGGATTTCCCATCATCTGTCTGCTAAAAGAATCTGTGGTCACTCGTGAAGTGATCGTAACAACCCTAACCTTTCGCACTCCCAAATAACGACGCCTCGAACGGTTGGAATTCTATTTATTTAACGTTTTCATCGGCGATCGATGATTTTTGTTACTTTTTTTTGGGTGAAAACTCTGACGAATTTAAAAATAACCTCATGGTTTGGGGATTCTTTTTATGATAGAGAAAAATATTTTGATTAATTGAGTTTTTTTTTTTTTTGCCATACAGTTGAAATCAATCTAACAACATACTTTTGCTCTGTGAAATAATAGTGCACCTAGATTTAAAATATAGCTGCAGCCGTTTTTTATGTTAACTAATGGCTAACTATTCCGTGAAAATTCTTTAGAAACCAAATGAATAATGAAGTAATACAACAAACATTTGTAATGGAATCTACTTGATAGTAAAGTAAAGAAAAAATACAATATTTGTAAGTCCCTTTTGCAACAAAAAAAAACCATTTTTACTGAGTGTTAAATCATCCCGTCACGCGTCACGTCCTTGTCGACTGTCGCTTAGGAAAAATAATCAAATAAAACAAATACCTTTGGCTCTAGCATTCGCACGCATGCATCGGCTTGCAAACCCCAACGCCAACAAGCTTTCCGACCTACCTCAACCGCATACTAAAGCCACATCACACTACAAACACAGGTGCAGGAAGGGAGCTCACAAGCAACAGTGGAAACGTCCCTCCATCAAACGTCCCATAGTCATCGATGACAAATCGAGCGAAGTTGTGTGCCCATTTTCCGCACATGCAATTTCCCCGGCCCCCCGATACACCTGACTGCCACTTCATCCCACTGCCTGAGATGGGTGGGGAGAGGGGGGGAGTTGGGGAGTACTTTACAACGGCGCCAAATTGTCGTCCCCATCGTTTGTCGTTTGTCGTTTGGACGGAGAACAAATACCGAACCGAAGGACCACGTGCTCGCCCGCCGACGAGACCTCACCTCAGCCGTACGTGTGTTTATTTGACTTTGACCGAATTAATAAAACATCATCACCGCCATCGTTTATTATTGCTGATGATGTGCATCTTTCTTTCCTGCTCGCACTGGTACTGTTGACCACCCCGTCCGTTTTCATCCCGTACCCGTGCGTCGTCGTGCACGTACAGGGCCCGCCGGGTGTTGAATGGGACGACACCGCGTACAGGTATTTCTACGCCTGATGATATGCACGGGAGATGGCGTGTCGGCATTTTTTTTCTATTTATTGTATTTCTTCACCTTGTCCCAACGAGCCGGGTGGGCCGGGCGGTGGATGGATGGGAGAGCTTTTGAGACTCCATCTGCGCCCACTCCGTTCATGACGGACCTTTCTTTGAGCGCTACCCGTAACGCAACGTGACGTTATGATGGCGTGACGATGATTCGTCTTCCACCTAAACCGAAGCGTGTGGTCGCCGTCGTGTGTGAGGTAGGTACCTTTGGAGAAGCAGACGCTTTGGGCGAACAACGGCACAAATCGGCCCGATCAATTTCAGTACAAAACGCGTGTACACGAAAGCATTATTAAAAATGATGAAGGACGTCAACTGCTAATGGCATTTGATTATTGAATGATGATAGAATTTATCTTACATAAATGAAATTTATTTTAAAATATTCGGTAACAAAAATGCAATTAACATACAAAATTGGATAAACGTAAATAGCATAAACATCGTTCTAAAAATAATGATTACCCGAAATGTAAATTAAATTTTAGAAAATCGCTTTAAGAAATACAAGCAAATTAAAATCAAAATCAAAATTAACAGATGATTGATACCTTACCGCATTCTCTCTTTCCCACCTTTCAACACATTAGGTCGCCAAGTTATAGTTCATCCAAGCCGCTAATCAAAGCGATACGGTGAGAAGGGGCGTACGTACAGATCCATCACGGAAGGTCACCACCGAGGTTGCAGTCACTGCAACCACAATACTACAGGCAGAAAGAGTAGATGACAACAAAACCCTAAACCTCCACTGTCATTGCTCCTTCGTCAAGTGCGCACGATTGGTGGGTATACTCGTGGCCCTTTACCGTTGTCCTGACGGTGATGTAAGGATTTATGGGTTGAAGTTCAATTTCGTGGTGTGCGACCGCACGCTTCGGGTTCCACTAATTGGTAACACGTCGACGTTCGGTAACGCGTCGCGTCGAGAGCATCGGCACTCATGATGTACCAGTTTTAGTGCACCGTTCAAACATCGGTTCCATGATGTTTCGAGCACGCGTGTGCATGTGACGAAATTGATTTCACCCGGAGCGAATGTTTGGCCAGATCGTTTGGGAACGATTATTGAATTAGCTGTTTACAAAAACGGCTAAATTACTTACCAACAGGCATGAGCATGCGGCCCACTAATTACATCAACAACTTTACGTGGAGGGATTTATAGACGAAAATTGCAAGATAATCGATCGTCAACTTTTTTTTATTGCCAATCATCTCGCAGAGCCCTTATAACTTGTTGAGAACTATCTTCACAACGGTTAATATTTGTCTCCTTCAACAGAATGGCTTAAAGAGACATAACCACATCTTAAAGTAACTGCCGTCATCGTTTCAAGAGAGATTTGCATCGTTACATCGTACCTTGTAAGAAAAAATCTCTTAATCTATTTGATTCATTTGTGATGTCAACAAAACCACCAAGCAGCTGGCACTTGAGCCCAACCGAATCTGGTCGAACAGGTGATTTAAACCCTCTTCGTACCAACAACCGGCGCTGTGGTTTATGGAATGCTGGCACCATAATTATGATCTCCCGCTCAGGAGAAAAGCAGAGGCAGATGAATCAACTCTCGCAAGAAGCACCTCCATCGGACCTACTTTTTCCTACTCAGTATCTCAGCACCCACCGTGGTGGCTTTCATTGCAGGCGCATTAAACACCTCTCGGCTTGGTTTGGTTCCCAGGCCCATTTGGCATTCCCGGTGCCTGCAAGTGTCGTTCGAAAACTCGTTACGAGCACGGGTTTGTCATGACGCGTGACAACGTCGCAGGCACACCCCGCCGGGGAACCCATCCCTCCCAGCACAGCTGTACGTGCCCGCCTGCACTGAATCCGAAAGCGAAGGTGAGTAATGATAATTTGACAAGGTTTCGAACATAAGCACGACGAATGCGATCAGCGCACGGCCACGGGTTTGTGTACGATTTGTTCGGGTTTTTTTGGTACTCGAGGTCGGTTCGACAACACCTTAATGTGTACTACAAATACCAAACGTTGAAGATATTCTGTATTTTTAACAATATTAAAAATGAGCAAATATCAAATAAATCCAAAAAAATATATGTTTAAAAAACACCATACCCTAGTATAAACTATTGCAAAACAAAACAAGCTCCTAAGCATCGTCAGACAACCATCATCACATCATACAAAACACTGAACGAAGCGATTTGCAACGACTTTTTGCTGCTACATTTGTACCGTTCCCAGCGTTCGCATACCGCACCAAAGGCTCCACCCCACACAGGCACTCATAATTGTCGGCTCATCGCATAACTACCCACCCAGTAGCGCCAAGTGTTCCACCGATGCATTATTTACACATTTCACTGCCGGCACGATCGCACCCGATGTCGATGTCGGCTGACCGTTTTTATTTTGTTTTTCTTTTTGCTTCTTCTTCTTCTGTTTTTGTTGCTTTGTTGCTTGCTTGCTTGCCATAAGCAACGCGCGTGAACATGTGCCGGTAAGCCCCCAATTACACTACCACCTCTCGAGGGGAGCCAATGGAAGCAGAAGGAAAGATAATAAAACAGCGAAAACATAACCCAACTCGACCGTGGCGCGCCGGTGGGTGGCTCGAAGGGTGGCGGAATGGGGGGTGAGTTTGATTGAAAATATTTCACCCGCCTTGGAATTACACGAACCACACACGGCAGACCTTGGAAATGAGCTTTTTGGCACAGGTCAATCGTTTGCCGAAAATTGTTGTTGTACGCCAGGCCGCAGCACGATTCGAGGAGCCGCCCGCCCGGCTTCGGAGTGGGTCAGGCCTGCCCGTCTTACTGTTCCTGATGCGTGCGTGACCGCGCCGTTGGTGAAGCTTGGTGCAATTAAAATAGCACTTGTAATTTCGTTGCTTCGCCTTAATCAACCTAATGGAGGGGCCAAGATGCCCAGTGCTTGAACGTACGAAAAAGCCACTGGAGCGTGGGTTCGAACTGGAATGTATCATAACTCATATCGCACATGATACGTACATAGGCGGTGTAATGCGATCAACGTGAGTAGCATAATTGCAACGATATCATTATTGATTTTGCATTATCGAATCGTGTTAGACAAACCCTCAAGGGAACCGACATCGGTCGCTCTCAAGAGAACAATTGCACCGCGAGAATGCTAATTTCCGTGACATGTGTTACTCATTAAAAATGGTGTGACTATTACGATGCATGTAACCCATTCAAACGAATCTACAGGGAGATAGCGATAGCAAAAATACAATCAGTTGTTGGTCTCTCGGAAACTAGCAGATTGAAATGGATGAATTTCATCTGCTGTAAAATTGATAGTAAAAAAATATACGATTGTCAAACAATTGAATCAATATTAAAAATTGTATGAAAATATCTATTAAATTTTGCCTGCACATTTTTGTTCGGGAAAATGTTAACGTTTTTGCCTAAAGCCACTAAACTTCGGGCCACGCTGCAACACTGTACTACAGCTGACACTCTACGGCTCAATCGTCGTGACATTTGGCCGCCAGAGCGACCATATTTCGATTCGCAAACCGGCCACCGGCCACCGGCCACTAAAACCTGAGTGCCGAGTGGCATTTTAGCCCGTGCAACCCATAATAATCCTCATCTGACATCGTAACCCTAATTGATTATGACCTTACGGGACATTACGGTGCACCTTAAGCATTGTCTTCCATTCCGGTGGCACTGTTGGCTTCAACGACTCAATATAGTAGCGTTAAAGAGGTGTAGTAGATGTGGAACCTTTTTTTATATCTTTCGGGCTCAGTTTAAGCACCAGTTAAAGGATTATGGAATTGTAATAAGCACAAAAATATGTGTTAAAGAAGCTTTAAAACATGAAATCGATAAACATCGACGTAAACGTCTCGATAAAAGTGGCGATAAAGAACATTGCTGGCTAAGCAACTTAAAGATTTTACTTAAATATCATCTACTTCCTGTTGTAGTTCGCTGGAAAACAGTCAAACAAATATCATCCCAGCACCTGCCCGATGCCTCGATCTCCACAGCGATTAATCGGTCATGCCGTGGGCAAATCTTGATTACTTCTTTACCGAGGCCGGCGATACGACGCTCAATTCGCGTGAAAATTCCACCGGGAAATTCTATCATCCATTCCTCCTCACCGGTGGGTGAGTAGGGCGACTAGAAGAGCGTATCGATTTTATCTAATCATCTCGAAAGCGCGACGAACGCAACGTTCCGGAGGCGCTAATCTCTTCCGCAGCCCATTATGACACACCAGAGCAGGGGGGGAGGGGGTTTCCAGCGAAAAGCTTTTCGCAGGAAAAACCTCAACCACAGTTTGTACGGTTGCTCCCAGGGTACACCACAAAACCACGCAGCACACCACGGTCTTCTTATAAATCCATCATCCGGCTCTTTTGGTCCGCCACGAATCTCCGGAAGAAGTTTGGAGGTTCTAAATTTAGCTACCGGGATACTTCAGCACAACTTCAGCGCTCATTCCACCGTACCCTTCAGGATCAATCAATGGCAGAAGCTGAGTTCCATTATCCTTCAACCGCCGGCGTGGCACGCTGCAAGGCACGGGGAACACGGGACACGTAGTTCCTGAAGGGATAGTTAAGCACAGCTTGCAGCGGCAACAGTTTTCACTCACTCCCCAACGCGTCAGTGCTCAGGAAGAGGGCACACACTTCCGGCGTTCGGATCGGGAAACAAAGTGTATCGAAAGTTGGGATCGTAAATTTTGAAAATTCACCCGCAGGTAGTACGCCAACACCGAAGGACTGTTGCCGAAGCGTGGGAGAAGCGCACATGATGGACACGATACCGTGACGGGTGTTCTGATGTCAGCGTCCCGGCTTGGCTCACTTCCACACGGTGCGGGAATGATTTATGGAAACCTTGCTTACGATGCGATGCTCTGCGAAGGTGATCCTTTCGGAAGAATTATTTGACGGTTATTGAGAAGCCACTCGGGCAGCTGGTGGACACGGCGTGCTCTTAAATCATGGTATTACCTTGGTACGGTTTCCGTACCAGATGAGATGAGGCCGCAATGTGAAGCGCAAGTTTAACAATAAGAAAGGAAATCTGTGGCGAAGTATTTGTACTTCATTGTTTCAAACGTAAGCACAATTGCAATCGTTAATAGAAGGTTACCGAAATGGGAAGTAGATGAATGAACCTTGAGTTTAAAATCCCCTAAGAATTACCTATTATCTGGTTTTCTTTTTCAAAATATAGAGAATTGACACACATTAAAAAGTTTCACATTTATTATATTGTAATTTAAGTTGAAAACCTTTTTTAATGCAACAAAAATTAACTTATCAACTGACATGCTCCGAAAGTCCAAAATAAACTTTACACCGAATGCTTCCATCAGCGATGCCGACACTCCCGAATGCCAAATTGAAGATAAACTCAACCGAAATATGATTGCACATCGCTACCGAGCCCAAACAAACTCCACCACGTAGCCCCCGACTTTCGGAAACATCGTCAAACGTAAATGAGCAATATCGGTATTTACATACTGCGGCCCCGTTCACAACACACTGGCAAACAAGCAAATCGAACCGGCCAAGCGTACACGCCCCCATCGCAACCAGTGTTCGGTAGTGTCGATACACTGATCCGTCGAAAATTTGTCCGTTTATTTTTTGTTCGAGCGAACACCGCATACCGACCGAGCATCATTGCCCAACCGCCAACAAAACGGAGCGGTTGTTGTGATAGCTGAACAACGGAAAGCAACCGAACCGAACGCACTCCCAACAGCCACCGTCTTCCGAACGGGCGTGCGTGAATCCATCCCAGCAGAAAAGCTGTGTTTGTGTGGTTACGTCTTTATTGACACGGAAGTAGCCGCCAGAAGAATCGCAGATTCGGACGGTCGCAATCGGTCAATGTTTGGCGAGCGAATTGAAATGAAAAATGTCGCATGGACAAATGTTTCTCGAGCGCTGCACAAACATCACCGGAACGCAATTTCGGAGTCGAGAGTAGCGGAATTTTGTGGCATTAGAACAAAGCCAGACAGTAGGGAAATAAAAAAAAAACCGATCAAACTCTCGGCAATTGCTTTTATTTATAAATTTGCTTGAATATTAATGAGATTTAAATTTCCAATATTTATCAACCATCTTTGGAATCAAATCGCTTGACTGAAAACATTCTTATCGCTGTCACAAATCATAGATACGATTTTCGGCTAAAAGAATTTAGCACTTCCAAAGATAAGCGAATTTTAATTTAAATACTTCATCATTATGAGCACCTGCCGTTGTCGCACCCATTACTTTAAATTGCAAATTTTCTATTGCAACACATTGCCGCAGTAAAATGGCTTCAAAATAAACCTACCCACCAAAACACGAGTGTGATGTACTTGGAAACGACCATGAAAATATGAAAACCGATTCGAACAGCAACACTCAATGTCACTCGATCGGCACCTCCTCAAAAAAAAACACACACACACAATCCGTGTGTGTCCATGGGATTCTTTCTCTGTGCGAAACAGGTCCGATGGTCCGAATATTCGTCCCATTCATCCGCACGGGAGGGGAAACACACGGCACACTGGCAGAAAAGTGGACCTTTACATGTGCCAGGCAACGAAACCAAAGCCCGTGAAATATGTCTTTCATCCCACACTGACCGGAGCCGTTTTGGGGTGTTGAATGATACGCAATCAAAATTGCCAGCGCCGCGTTTCTCGCAACCTTGGCATTGAACTTGGCTGATTGGAAAGAAGTTCGAAATTCGTTGAGTTATACCAGTCTTTTAGTCGATGGTCAAATCGATTATTTCTTTTTTCTAACACTACCATTGCCATCAATCGTGAATAAAATATGCTAATTTTTTTTTTTACACAAAATGTTATGTAACGTATCAAAGAAAATTACTACCAAAACCGATAATGTATCGTCTGTCTAAAATCAAACCAATTTAGCTTAACATGATTTGTTTTGTTTTCCAAACGGTCAAAAGTGTCGGCTTCATCTCATATCAAAGCGCACTTATAATGACCCGTAAATAAACAAAATTGCTACTCACATAAGAAATGCACACCGTACTCTTGCGACCGAGCTTCATCTTCCGGATCAGCGTCTGGTGCGGCGGATGTTCCTCCCGGTTCGCACCGTAGTACAGCTCCCAGCAGCTCGGCTTGTTCTGATGCCACTCGAGCAGCATCTTCTCCTTGTCGCCAAACTGCCCATTGCGCGATTTGCCGAGGCTCTCCATCAGGATGATGCGTTCGAGCGTGATGTTGCGCTGCATTTGATTGAAATCACAGTGCGCCATGTGGGGCGCTCCACTACCACTATCACTGGCACTATCACCCGCCGGCCCACCCACACTCCCACCATCCGGTGGATCGGTTTTCAACTTCACACGACACCCGTCACGCCCCACCGGTGGTGCCTCGTCCGGCATACCGATACTGACACTTCGACAATCACCCTGAGCACCACTAGTTGCCGTCATGAACGTCTTCCCGATCTCGCCACCGTCATCGCTGTCCGGCATATCGATGACCACGTTGTGATCCGTGTGCTCGCACCCACCGTACCGGTTGCAGACCCGAATTTCATCACTGTTCAGGTAGCGCTGCGTGCAGCAAAGCGAATGCGACCCCGACTGACCCTGTTGGCGCACTTCTTGAGCGAACGGGTTCGGTGGGCTGCGCCGGTTGAGCACGAGAGCTGCGGCCGGTGGTAGTGCCGCCGGTGGACGTCCCTCACCGCGTGCTTCGGGCGGTAGAACCTGGTAGTACGGTAGCAGTGACTCCGAACCGCAGGACGTTGGATACGGTACACCACCGGCACGCTCCAGCAGCTCGTAATCGTGCTCGAAACTCAGGATCGATCCCGACCGCGAGCGATTCCGCTGCTCGACCGCATTCTGAACCGCCACTACCTTCGGGTCCCGGCTCATGCCCTTGCAGAACCGTCGTATTTCGTTCTCATTCTTCTGGTTCATCGTCCGCAGGTACCCGTCCAGATCCGCCTTCAGGATGGCAATATTCTTCTCCAGCTCCGTCTCGTTTGGTGGCGCTTCCTTCACGAAAGGGTTGCCGGATTTGGCTATTCTCGTAGACATTGGATCCTGCTGCTGCTGCTGCTGTTCGTTGCGCTGTTCCAGCAGCGTGTTTAGCTTGCCCCGTATCTGCTCCAGAATGTTACGCGTGTTGTGGAACTCGAGGTACTTCTCGTACTGGGACTTCTTACGACTAGCACCTTCCCCGGCTGCTTCCGGAATAACATGATCGCGCATCGCATACATCTCACTCTCCGATATCGACGACAGCGTGGGACTCTCGAATCCAATCAGATTCTGGCTGCTGTGGTTCGCCATACGAAATGATTCCAGATTTATATCCATCAGTGAGTCATCCGTGTCCAGCGGCCAGATTGGTCTTGGTATCTGTCCATCGTTCCCCTCCATAATGACCGACAACTGCTGCTGTTCCTGCTGCTCCTGTTGCCGTTCTTGATCCACGCTACAATCTTCCCCGCAATTTCCACCGCCTACTCCTCCGCCACCATCGGTTTGACTAAGGTTTGACGGTGTATGCAAAGCCGGTTGCTGAGCAACGGATGCACGCATCACACTGATCTGCACCGGCACGGCTGGAGATGCCAACGAGGCTGGATAGTAGTACTGTTCCAGACCGCGTATGTTGCGCTGCAACTCCGACAGTTCTTGATCGTTCCCGGTGCGCCGCTTCTTTGCTGACTCACCTACTGCCTGCCCAGGCTTCGATGTAGGGGAGCACTTCGCATCGTCCTCATACTCGAGCTGTTCCGTGCGTGGGCAACGATCGATCGGTTCGCAGTAGATGTGTTCGTCCACCGAGGAGCCACCGGTCGAGTAGAGGTTGGTGCTGTAGTAGCCCGACGAGCCGCTCTTCTCGGTCGAATAGTGTGAGGTAGAGTTCACGCGTTCACGGCTCGGTGGCTTCCCGACCACGACTTCGTCCACGGGCTCGCGATTAACAATGGTGGCGCGCGGATGCGTCGCCAACCCCTTGCCATGGAAGTCAGTCGTACGAGGGGCCGCCGGAACCGCATCGTCCGGTTTGGTTGCCTTTTTGTCCTCTTTGCGCGTGTGCCGCGTTTGTCCACTGTTATCTGATGGTCCGTTCTCCTTCGTTCCGTCCTCGGCAAATGATTTTGCGTTTACACTAAAATAGAAAAAAGGACAAAGACGATAGAAAGAATATTAAAATTAAGGAATTAACGTCAACTATGTTACTGAATATTAAAATGATAAAAAATATCATAACAGAACGTCTATAATTTTGTGTTCTTAGACGGCCGGTTTATTTTAATACAATTAAAATAGTTAACACATAATCAAATACACGCACGCACACAAAACACAAGACGAGTGGAGCCGTACGTCCGTTCACCTCGAAGTCCGCTGGAGAAGAGAGTGATCCTGTGCCGTCAATCATCTTACGCCAGGTCCCGTTAGGCGCCGGTCATTACCGTCTATCGCAGGGAGAGAAAGAAGGCATCTCCCTGCGTGTTCGGTACAGCCGAGACACTCACGCCGAACACTACTCCACTTCGTGTGCTGTCAGTTACCAGACAGCGCCGAGCGAGTAGTTTGGCTGCGTAAGTCATGGCTGCGTCCTGACCACAACATATAATAATATACTCGGTAACTTTAAATCCATTATTTCTGTCAAATAATTCTATTTGAAGCTGATCGGGCACTAAAATGCAGCATGTCTACATAATCTCACAACCTCGAAGTGAGTCATAAAAAGAAACATTTGAAGAAACATAACTCGTTGCATCGGGCACTGCTCAACTACACCGGTTTTTCGCAATAAGCTTTGAAACCCCGCTCCGGCCCACACTGGAAGGTTGCTAACACCGTCATCATCAACTACACTGACACCATTTTCGTACCGGTCGTCCTGGAGAAGCCAATCCGATCAGTCAATGAACCTTTGAATATGAGCCGCTCACGTCGTAAAAGAATCGTATGCAACACGGGGCCACCTAACGGTGGTGAATGAACCACCGGCTGCGCTTATCCTGCAAGTGAAAGCTAACTAACCGGCAAGCAAAAATAGATCGGCCGGTTGACCCTTAGCGAATCGGTTCGGCTAAACCGCATACACACCCGAACGGGTCTCAGAAAGACTCTCGAAACAGTGTTGCTGTATTTGCATATTTTAGACACTATCTTAGCCACATCAGTGCGAACCGGTGCAGTCTTGCGCAATATGCACTTTTTGCGGTTGGTTGAAAAGGTGTAAAAGAGGTGACAAGGCCACACAGAAACCGGCATGTGGCATTATCGACACCAAAAAAGCAAATTCCAAAAGCCAGTCGATGAGCAATGAGAAAATAATACTGTAAAAATTAGCTACATGTGTTTGCTTGAAACCATCGCACATTTAAATTCAAGTGAATCGTAAAACTTGAGATTAAAACATCGAAAAAAATGAGTTTCCTATTATTTTAGTTTTCCTTCATCATAGCCATATTTTATTTAATTTTCCATGTTCTTCGTTCTCTACACGATTCAAATTTCATAGAAGAATATCAATTTTAAATTCATCGGGTGACCTATCCTTATCCAATATCATCGAGTTCGTTACACATCACTTGTTGGCGCATCATTCCCTACTGCACGGTAGAGCGGAAATGTGAAGAATCACTCCAATTTCAACACTCCTTGTGATGCTTTATGTTCAAAATGCAATATCCGTTACAGGGGCGTATTGAAACGACACAAAGCAATGTCAAACGCATCTCCAATACCAATACCACCCAAACACCGAACGAAACTGAACGCTAGGATCGATTGACCGTTCTGCACAGGATATCCGTAGCTGATGCCGATGCCGCACTATCAGAACATGTTAGAGCGCATAAGTACAACATCGGAATGTGATGCACCCGATTGAAACTCTCGCCCGCGTTTCCGTAACTGCACACAACAATCACGAACACACATTCCAACAAACAAATATAGCTACGATCTGGTTTTTCTTCCTTCCACGGTTGAATATCATACCGACCATCCAAGCGTCTTCTCTGCACGGGCAAGATTTCGTTTTTCTCATAAACACACCCGACCGGACCGAGTCAACTAACACGTCGCGTAAACCGGGAACTGATCTGACCACCGGGATGATATCGTGCACACAAAACTAGCGTGGTGGAAATGGAGAAAATGCCAGACGAAGGTTAAACAAAGCCACCGAACGTGAAAGAAAGTGAGAACGTGTGGTTTGCGGTTCGGCTTTGCCTTCCCGCAACGGGCTTGGTTTCCCGTCGGTCCGATTTTCACTCTCACTCGAACGGTGCATCTGGTTGCATTTACGAACCGGTCTGGCTGGTTGCTGCTACATGCAATTCGCAATGCACCAGTTTGGTTTCCTTGCGGCCGATAAGTGGTGTGAGGAAATGGGAAAATAGAATAGTTTGTTTTTTCGTTTGCACAAGACTTTTTGGTATAGGATCGTTTAAAATTTAAATTATTTATATTCAGAACCTTTCAGACACATTCGAGTCCTTACGCTCATTTTAGATTCTCCTACTTTGATAAAATACCTTATGTGCAACTAGTAAAATTAAAACAACTGTCCCTAAATCATACAATCATACGATCAGTTACCTATTACATCAGTCTGGCTTCCGAGCTCGCTCGCCTCCAGATCTTTACCAAGACGACCCAGCCCATTCAAACCTCCTCTTTACAACTGCACTGGGGGAAGAAGATTTCATACATCGTACAGTAAAGCGGATGTGCAAGCAAAAAAAAAACAAACTTCCACCAACCGGTCCCAAGTCAAACACCGCAAATCCGGCGATGATCAGCTCAGTCACGGCACTAAAGACCGGATAGTGGACCGAAAGCCGGAGGAACGCATGCAAAAACAGTTCGGACGAAAATGGAAAGTACATCTAGGAAAGTAAACTGGTGGTTGACGCCCCACACATCCGGAGTAATCGATGAGTAAAAACTAAATGCGGTATGCGAACGAGTTTTTCTCTCTCCCCTCTCTCTGGCGACCTTTAAGATAGATCGGTAGAAATAACTCTTTCGTAAGGCAATTGAGATTTCCTGGGCGCCTATTGTTTTTCCAAGCAATATTTTCTTTAGTAACTAAATATTGTTGGCTTCAAAACTGGTATTAATGTAGTATTATAAATAAAACACACAATGCATTAAAATGAAGTCAAAATTATGAACAAAATTGGACCTAGTTTTTGCTGCCATATTTGAAATTACAACAATATTAAAATACACTCATATTAACGTATAAAACCCTTGAAAAATACATAAAGTATGATTAAAAATCTAGTCCTACCTCAAGCAACATAAATAAACTTAAATGTTTAAGAAAAATGCTTTGTCGTATATAAATAAATACGAAATAAAGCACCACTGAAATCAAATGCCACTTTCACCGATTTTCCGAATGAAACAAACGATCTACTTGTGGTGCAAGTTTCCGGAAATACGTAGCACCTCTGTCGCTGTCGGGAATAAAACCTTTCCCCAACAATGCTATCACCCGGCACACCGGGATCCTTTAGGAATATTTCTAGGTCATGCAACTTGCAGCACTTGCAGCAGATCACTCTCGCTACCTGGAGAGACAGAAGCGGACAGAAGCAACACCAGCAACATCTAACGAGCATACCGGTTATCTGTACATTTCACTTTTTTTTCCTCTCCATTCAGTACCCGCGCGGCCCGGAGTAGGTCAACATATGGCATCGTTTCGGCGAGCGGAGTGAAAATATCATTAGATTCCTGCCACTGCACATTACCGATCCGATCTTGCGCTGATCGATTGTGCTACATCGCTCGCTTACGGCGTCCGGTTCGGGGCGGCTTTTTGTCGAATGAATGAATCCACTTTTCTCGTTTCTCAATACGTGGCAAGCAGTGAAAATGTTCATTACCGATCACTATCATTCGGTCTACCGGCAGGCGGCGTGCGTGATTGCATGCCCACAACATCAGCAGGTATCTGGGTTTAATGCCAAATTTTCCTTTCATAGTCACTCAAATTAGCACCGGCGAAAAAAAGGGAAATTATCTCCCATCTGCAATGAGTTTGGGCAAGGGTTTTTACTTTTCCTTACATTTTCCGCCAAACAAAATTTGGCAACTTCCAAAATACACACCGCAGTACGAACCCGACGAAAGAAAGTGAAACGTTTTGGTGGGTTGGGGAAAAAATGGAAAAGAAACGATCAGTTCCGTTGCGAAATAAAATGCATCGCCTGCTAATTTACCCATCAACGCCACGCTGCCACGAAACGGTTCTACTCTTTCAAAACTCGCATCTAGTAAATTTCATGGTTTTCTATTTTCCAGACAAGAATGCATTTTCTCTACGAGCGAAACGAAAAAAAAACCCTCTCGCAAGACGCTACTTTCCTCGTTGCTTTGTTGCATTCAATGGCAACAGATAACGCTGCGCTGTACTTTACGCTGAAGCAAATGAACGTATTTTCCGTGTCACGCGCAAAAACGGCTCCACCTGCCGAGACAAGCAATTTTGGGATCTTAAATTTAGCACTTTACAACATCGCAAAGCAACAGCACCGCACGTTTATCGACAGTTTTTCCCAGCACCCACCGGTGCGCGGAGAGACACCGAGCCACCCGAGGTCACATCCGGTGTAGGGAGAAGAAAAATTGCCTGTCACGGGCAGAAAGAAACCAATTTGAAGGTCGCAGCAGCCGGAAATTCTTTGTCAAGGAAGGAGACGACAAAAACGGTCGCTACAAAAATGCTACTTCGGTGCAGTGAGAACGCGTTCCGGCAAGTGCACGTGAGCGTGCATTTGAGAAAACGTTAAAATTTACATCGAGCAAACAAGCCCCTGCTTGGCAGGAAATTAATATATTTTCGTCTCGAGGATGCGGCAGAATGATACACGTTGAAGGTCATTTTATCGCTCGAAGTTATAATGAAGGGAATGAAAGAATCGTGTGAGCCTGCATTGTAAATCTTTATTTCTTTTCTTGGCGGCTTTTCATGTCGAAATTCGGATGAACTATTTTATACAATTTTCCCTCCTAAGCACAAAGCTATATGCATAAAAAAGCGAAAGGTTAATCGCCAAGCGTTAATAATGAAACCAATACCCTGAGTACCGAAAATACCAAGGAAATTCATTGACTTTGCCAAAAAAAATCCGTCAGCGAATTGGGCACGAGAGATTCGGAAGCACCAATTAATGATATTTTAAAACGGAACACCAGCCAGGAAGGCGCCCTCACACCAACGCAACCAATTCGATCGATCATCGATCCAAACTAGATCGGTTCGAGTTGCGGATTGTCCCAGTGACTCACCGGCAAAGCTCTTCTTCACACTTTTGCACCCCCAAAATGGGTCGTTTGGACTCGTTTGCGTCTTTTCGCATCCGTCTTTGCGTGTACGGATATCCTTGGCCCCGCCGCACAGCACTGGGAATGTCAAAACGATCGTGAGTGTCCTATTTTGGCGTTCGGTGGCTGATGGCGCCATTTGGAGCCGAAGTCCGAACGTAAACACCAAACCATAGCAAACGGTCTCGCAAAACACGAGCGTCACCTTTCTGCACGCATGCACACTCGACGAGCCGGACGAGGAAGGCCCTTTTGGGATTATTGTTCACACTTTCCAGCCAACAAATGGCACCGAAAAAAGGACAAAGGCGCCGACCGGCGCGTACCCCAACCGGTTCATCATGCAAATATGCTCCACCATATCCCGGGGCGGGAGTAGCCTTCCGTTTACCGCGATCATCATTTGCCTCATTAAAACGAATGATATTCGACTAATTGGAAGCGCGCCCGAATGCATTGGAACCAACCGCAAACGCAGAACTCCGTTTACTGAACAAGCCCGTCCCCTCTGGGTGGACTGCAACGCGGCATTTTCAAGGCGTATGCGATTCGATTCACCACACCGATGAATATTCGGGTCTTTTTACCTCCACCGCCTATCCACGGACGCCGCGAGAGGGCGAGAGGCAAATGAGGCAACTGTCTCAAGACCTTCAAGACACGGCGGTCGACGGCGGTGGATCGCTTTTGATCCACTTCGACCGGACCTCGTTGGGCGATCATCAACCGATCATCATCTTCACGCTTTCGCGACCCGCCGATTAGGTAAAGGTTACATCCGAGCGAGGGCGGAACGGCGAAATTATAAGCGCATGCGGATTTCCCGACCCCATCTACCACCGGCGTCCGATCTAACGCTCGTTTTGCGATCATGATTAAAGTTTCTCCGTGAGTTTGTTGCGCCCTTCACCGACCGGTAATTATGATCTGATGTAGCGAAAGCCACACGCTGTTAGTTAATTATTTCCAGTGACTGTTCGGGCTCTTTTAAAATAAGTTTTAAATAATCAGATACTATTCATCTAAAGACAGATAAGTAGATGTGTTGGATTAAGATGATTTATTATTTAAATATTTATCATCCCTTTCGTGTTATTCCTTTCTATTGTTAATTCTTAGTATCATATTGCCATTTATCACACCTAAATTGGATAGAATAGAAGAAACATTCCAATCCAAATTGTAAAAAATAAATCTATTGGTCTGTCATAAAACTATGCTTCTCGTTTCGCTTCATCCATACATTCCAACCACATACCTTTCGCTTTCAGTTCAGTTCCTTTTCCACGAATGGACAAAAATCGTCTCGTATCGCGGAATTTCACACCTATTATAGTCATCCCTAGCTACGGATCAGCTGAGCTGAATTAGCATAGTAAACTTCGGCCGGTCCTCTCCCAACCGACCGTAGCAGCTCGTGCCGCTGTCACGATTTTATTCAATTTACTGCGGGGACTAGACGGGCCCCGCCACCGTTCCCATCGCCGTTCCAACCTGTTGAAGCCAAAACGCTTTGTAAACACTCGGGCGCCCTCTTCCGGCCTTAACCTCCGTGCGGCGCTCTCGAAGGGGAGCCTGTGCAGCAACCGTATTAATTAATTGTACCTGCATTTAAGATCGTGCGTCGAAGGGAAGCAAACGAAGAGATACAGAGAGAGAGGTGAAGAGAGATTGGCAGCGGTGGCAGGCAATGAAAAAAGATCAAGTACATCGGTGTAACAATTTATCATGTCCCTAAATGCCCTGCTGTGGCTGCAAGCGCTACATAAACAAAACCGTCGACCTAGACGCCAATCAGTGACGAACCAAGTCGAAAAGGAGTAGCCTTCGTCTACCACGCGGAGCGTACCCTTCCGAAGGGTTCTTCGCGTTCTTCGGTGCCCTTCGACCGTGTGAAGACTGCTCGCGCGGTGGGTTAATTGATAGCGGGCTCGGTTTGATGTACGCGAGCGGACTAACGAACGACAAAAAATCGTCCCCATAGGCCGATCGTCTCGGCTCCAAACTCGGCGAGCGGAGATTTGCCCTCGGAATGAATACGATTTCGGCCCTAATCCTATCCAAGGTGTGTAGAGAGTGCGTCTAATTGCAACGGATTACTTCAAACTTTACAGAAGGGCTCGCAAGAAGTAAAAACTTAATATTATCGACATAAGAAAAAAAAACCATCCTTTACTCACCCACTCAAACTACTCTGCAACGTCCTCTGTCGGAGCAGGGTCGAACTGCGTCTTGATCGTAGGCCTCCACCACCAACTTCTGATGCTGCTTCTGCTGCCGTTCCACCACCGCTCCCACCACTACCCGCCGCCAGCGTGTTGCTTCGCACGGTAAACGTCCGATCCCGGCGTCCCTTGGTTCGTTCGTTCACCAGCATCGCGTCGAACGAATCGAACGGCACCATGCGTCCACCCTTGGGCAGATGGGTTGCCCCCTTCATTCCCGTCACCTTGGGTGACGGCGTCTGCACACCGTTCTCCTCGTCCGCATGTATCTTGCACTCCTGCGGGAAGCTTTCGTTGAACGTGCGCATGGCCGCCGCACCCGCCAACTTCAGCCGGTTCCGAACGATGTCCCCAAAGCGGCGAACCCCGGCCGAACGGCCCGAACCCGTCGACTGGTTGTTGCTGATGTTGCCGAACACCTCCAGCGGCTCCGGTGGAACGTCCCGGTGTGCCCGGCGGGTGACGACGGGACTGACGGGCTCGTGGCCACCTGGCCGCTCCTCGATCCACGTGGAGGACATCGAAGGCATCTCCGGTGCGAAGGTGCGTCAAACGGTGGTGCCGTGGATGTTGTTCTCGCTTTGACAGTCGCCCGTCAAAGCATGTGTCATATTCAGCGATTGGCGCCAAAATGCCACGGTTGGAAAACGCGCGCGTTTGCTTTCCAAGGCTGCTACCTCATTGGCTAAAATCACTAACCCGTGGACGGCACAATCGGATGCTATTTTCTCGAACCTTTTTTTTTCAACCGATTCATGCACTCTCAGCCAAGTCACGCTAATTTTGACGATAACTGACAGCCGACTGAAAATATCAAAAGAAAAGAAAAAAATTGCCAATTAATACCATGGCTACTTAGTTAAATCAACATTAGTTTTTCTGATGGCAAAAAGGAAAATCCTTGATTCCAAGCATTGTCAAGCTGCAAACGAGATAGAAATATGATAAAAATAGTACCTAAGATGTTGTGAATAAAAAAAAAACGCTTCCGACTGATGTCTTCACTTGTCTTCAAACTTATCTCTTAATAAAAAAATAGCGTTGTCGATGATGAATATCTTGTAAACCTGACGGCGTTGTCTTCACTGTCTGAAGCTAATCATCAGCCATCGGCCAAGATGCGCCCAATCATTCGCATATGCCGGGCCAAACCTTCCCCAGCCAGTGATAATAATTAATCCACACAGCGTCGGCCACCCATGCTAGAGCAGTGCAAACACAGAAGCCCACACTGAAGGGACTTCTTCGAGCGGCGATTATGTCATCAATTAGTGGTGCGTTTGGTGCGGCAATCACATCGCGTTCGGATTACAGGCGCTACTAATTGGTGCCGAAGGACAAGGACACCTTCCACTCGTATAGAGATGACCAACTTAAGAACGCTCCAGTGACACCCGGACTCGTCAAACCGAACGAATCCGGCATCGAACCGGAAACGCATCGTCGAACGATTGGACGATCCCCCTAATGAGTACGCCGTTTTGCTTCGGGGAAGCTTAGCTGTTCGAGAGCAATATTGCCATCTCCATGTTTAGTATAGTCCAAAATCCAAAGTTCGCCCAAATCGAATGGGTGTGTTATGGTGCTCAGTAGCACCGCACAAGAACTCCAAATATTTGTGTACACAACATCATCAGTCACAAAAGGCATTCTGTTGTGTTGGTGCAAACGGCGTTACAAACGAATGCGACATCACGCGCCAATCGGAGCACTCCGCTTCCAAATTTAACCTAATGTTGGCAAACGGTACGAACACTAACTCTAAGTGCATTCGAATGTTGCCCACATTCCCGCGGCCAGAGACGCGTGTTGACCATAACACTCTAGTTGGGGACACCATAACAAAGTTCTTCTTTTTCTCTGCGCCTCACACATTGCGTCCATTGGTCAACACCTTCACTTTGATCTGGTGCTGATGTGCTGCGAGTGGGTATGTAGACAGCCCGATCGTTTTACCCACCCCGGAGCCGCGTGTCCAACCAATTGCAGCTGCGTCGATTCGCCCAGACACAAACGGCCCAGAGACAAACCTCTAACCTACTTTCGGTACTTTGGCTCGCGCGCCACTGCCGACTCCCAGATTCCGAAACGAATTCTCCCCTCGGGTGTTCTGCCGTTCTCGCGAAAGGGTCACCCGGTCCGTTTTTGTTTTTTTTTTTTGTTTTCTTCCACCTGCAACGATCACTTTCACTAATCGCTCCATTAGTCCCTGGGATGGCGGTTGCTCTCGATGCAACCCAATAACTTTATCGACCGATACCCGGCCGCCCGCCCGCCCGCTTGTCCGGTCAAAGGTGGTCTCCACCCCACGCGGGTGGGGTTGAATTTGGGTCAGCTGGGGTACGAATTTCGCAAGCCGCCGGTCGCCGGTGGCTGACCGCTTCATTCAACCGCTCCTCTCAGGACACGCTCCGGGTAACTCGAGCGCACTTAAAAACGGTCCACTCGACGCGGCGCCGCCACCGCGTAAGCCGATCGATCGATTGATCGATCGAACCAAAGCCAACGCCGAAGTTTTGCACTTCAAAACTCACTTCTGTGAACCAGTTTCTGTGCTCGGAGTCCGAGCACTCGGTGGCTTGGAACGTGCCGAGAGGCGCGACGCCTGTTGTTTTGATACCGAACCGCAACATACCCCGAGGGTGCTCCTTGCGCCTTTCACGGTAAACGCTCAAAGATTGCTCGAGCTCCCGGCCCAAACACCTTCCCCAGTGGCAGGGTGATGGTACCGATAGCTAATGCTTTTCAAAACTGGATCCCAATCAACGAATCCGCCGTGCCGACCGACGCCTTAAGTCCTGCCATAACGACTTTAACAACGCCAAGACACGATACAATATAATGTAATTACCGAGCGTCGTTAATCACCGGGCGTTCGATTAAGATTTCAAGAGGATCAACCATCAACTCAACCCGACATCGCTTACCCAACAACGCACATTTAAACGCACCAGGCAAACGCAAGCTCACTACACGCGCGCGTGCGCCTCTGTAATCAGAATCAATATTTTGATTGATTCAGGTCAGCGCCGAATTTGCTCCCCCAA
The DNA here is from genome assembly GCA_000473445.2 of Anopheles farauti. Taxonomy (NCBI): domain Eukaryota; kingdom Metazoa; phylum Arthropoda; class Insecta; order Diptera; family Culicidae; genus Anopheles; species Anopheles farauti. The sequence goes on from KI915041.1 coordinate 19,645,691, forward strand.
AGTGCGAGCGCTTGCAAAACTTCACCTCGCGAGCAAATTGATTTCGGGTTTTGCCAAACAAACGGTTTTTGGGCGCTGCGGAGGGCCTCGCGCTCGCTGTCGATTTGAATTCGAAAACCCATGCCCTACTGCACGCAATTTCGGGCATCTCGACCGGGCGTCTCGTCTCGGTGCGCGCCGGTTTCATTCGACAATGAAAAACAAAAACGGCCACCTCCGGGCACATGTCTGGGGGCGACCACGACGATGCGATGCTGCCGGCGACGATACGATCCTCTCTCTGGTCCTCTCCCTCCCTCGGCCGAGCTTTTCTTCGCCACAAGTTCGGACGACCAGACGAAACCACCTGCTTAACCTACATCGTCGGGTGCGCGTACCTGTGTGTGTTTGTGTATGTGTGTGGCTATCGGTCTGATCAGCAATCTTCACGCGGCCAGACCAGTGTGAAGTTCAGGTTAAGCCAAATTTACGGGCCCACCACACCATCAGCTACTCCATATAGGAATAGGGGCGGCTCTATTAGATAATTATTGCTTCAGTTTCAGTTTCAGTTCCAACGCATGTGCTCATGTGTGTGCATGTGCGCATGTCACGAAGGGTGACTGAACTTGGATCTTCTGGCCCACCGCAGGGGCGACCCAGGACAGCCCGAAACCGGAATGGCCGGGGCGTATCTCATTTGACCTAGAATAGCTCCCACCGCCGCTGGAAACTGATCGAGATCGTTCGGGGAGAGTTCGTTGGGTCGCAAACTACGGTTCGCAACTACAAAATGGTTAGTTGTAAGTTTTCTTTACCTGTCACGGTGAGATTTATGTTCGGTGGTGGTTGAGTGTGTTTCTTTTTATTTTTTGTCCCGCCATGGAGGATGTTGCACAATATCGATGCAAGCCAAAGCACTCCAGCAATCCGGCATCCAGGTGTTATCGCGTGACCTTAGAGTAGGCGAACGAATGGGAGTTTTTTTTCTTGTTGCTTTTTTATTGCAAGCGCCATTCAAATTCGCTAGCAAAATTTTTCACCCCGCCAATATGGGACCGTTTAAAATAACAATAACCGAAGCTGTCATAAGCGCCTGGCGCCACATTAACACCCAATTCGGGGCAGCAAGATCACAAGGACAACACTTGTTAACCGCCACACTCCAGCCGACTGCACCGAGCCATGGTGTGATGAAGTGAAAATAAGGTCACACACTCAAACACGGCACCGGGAACTAATGAAAACTGATCCCATTTACCACCGGCCGATGTTCCCGTCCCATTAAGCGCGCAGGAAACTGTAGCAAGCCTGATCGTGCCAAACATGGGCAAAAGATCACCTACCACAGCCGTAGAGGCCGCCGCAGCACTTGGGTCAATAAAATCTGCACAAATTTGCCCTGCTTTGTTGGGGAGTTTTATAATGTGCAAAATACGAGATCGGCTGGCTGGCTATAAAACACCGGGCCCACGTAACATCCCGTGTCAACACTCGGGAGCAAACATGAGCGCGTAATGGGAACTTAATTAATTACAATGTCAGACACATGCCGCCCCCTACTCGGGACCAGAACCCAATCCAAACCCGTCGACGTTCCTGCGAGACGAAGCGAGCCATCTGACTCGTCCAACACTCCCGCCGGCGGGTCGTTAAACGGCCGCTAAAGCAACTGTTGCGCAATGCCAATCATTTGCATGTAAGCGCAACGTAAACAATACTCCAATAGTGCTTTTCCCACATCCCGAACGATGGCTGCATGGTCTGCAAGTTACGCATCTTCCTTCGAGGAGGTCAACAGATCGGTGGACAGACCTCACAACAAGATCTCGTTGCCCTCGGACCCATCTCACTCACCTATTGGGAATTCCTGACGTGTTTTGCTGTTGATTGAGATGTAAATTTTTGCATCGCCCTACAGCAGGGTGGACACATCGTGCGGGCAGACGTTTCGTTTAACGGACAAATTTATGTACGCTGGCCTACAATGGTCGGAAAGCGATCGGAGATGATGCCCCAGAGGCAGTAGTGAAGTCTGCCGCAGAAGCATTAAACTTCACTGACGACTCAACTACAACCGAAGGAATCACATCTCCCACGGACCATTACCAGCTTGGTGGGGCGACTGCTCGATCGACAGCTGCACTCGCTTCGAGCATCGTGATCGGAATGTGCTCCCGGTGCCAGGTTCGACGAGATCACCACTTAGCTGTCCAGCTGTCTTTCCCCGCCTCCTAAGCAAACTCCTCCCGCGCCGAACCGCACAAGATGCAGTCGAACTGCAGACGGCACAAAAAAAAGTCAAACTGCACCGACACAGGCATTGTGCAAAAATGGGGGAAACACAGGCAACGCAAAAAAAAAGCCCTTGCCGCGAAAGTGAAAGTAGTTCTCCCGCTGGCGCTGCCACACGCCCACCCACTCCGCACCGAAAGACTGGCGGGCGAAAATGCTAAAATTTGGAGCATTTCTCATTATGCCCCACCCAACCACACCGGGCCATTCGCAATCGTAATCGACGACCGCTTCCCGGTCGGATCGATCCGGAATTGACGCGCGGGGAAGAAATTTGAATGTCGTGGGCGAAACAAACACCGTGTGCGCCAATTTATATCCTCCACCCCCCC
>KI915041.1:19648571-19726854 GCA_000473445.2 Anopheles farauti
AAACCACCCAGCAACGCTCCCGCGGGTTGTGCTTTTTCTCAAGGTTGTAATTCAAACGTTCGGCTCTCCTCATAAATTATGAACCGATCGGGCAGTCGGTGGTGAATGACGAGCTATGTTACTATTATTGTTCCGTTTTTGTACTGTATTATTTCAATCTGCTAAAGGGTAAGATATTAATCGGATTGTGTAATACAAGCTTCAGCTTTACAAGTTTCATTTTTGATCTCGATTTCAATTAAAAAGTTTGTCCTCATAGAAAACTATATCAAAACATGGAAATCGTTGCCCAGGAAGAAAAACATGTTTATGAAAAATTATCAAACACGATTAAAACAGATCATAAAAAACGCATAAAATGCAAACGCACATTCCTAGCTATATTTCTGTTACACATCGCAAACACAGAAGCAGAACAGATTGTCAACAGATTCATCACAGTGCTGTTTTGTAACATTCCCGCGAGCCACACGATTGTTCTGCCTCCCACAAACACATGTTGGCTCGGTTGACTTGCACAGCACCCAAATAACCTGCACCGATGGAAATGTTGCAAGTTCCAGCAGCCACCGTTCCCAGCCCCAACACTTGATGAAGTTTACCCTACTGGCCGGTTACAATTTTGCACAATAAGTCGCGAAGTTCAGCTCGCGAACGACGCGTTGCCTCACACAGATCCTCACTGCTTTAATCTTCTAAACACCGGATTTTCTTGCCGCGCTGCGAACGAGAACGTAGTCGTGCGACCACTCCAGCTCCGAGGCCACCCTAAAACGGGGCGTATAAATCATCCCTGCGTACAGGGCGCCGAGCCAATTGGAGGCTCTCCCGAACCCGCTCCCATTTGGACGCCATTCTATCGGTTACAGTCGCTCCGGCGCGCTTGCTCCTTCTGCCCTCAACCAAACCAGCCTCTTTTGTGCAACGCACGGTGCTGCAGTCAACATTGCGTATCGCCGGTGTGTCGGTCCTGCCGCCAAAACACTACCACTCGTGCCACTGCAGGCGAGACCAAGATGTGAGGTTTGTTTTTTCGCAACACACCTCCGTCGCCAGGGGTTCGCACCTTTTACAACGAGACGCAAAAGAGCAACGGACCGAGGCACCGAAGACACCGTCGAACGTCAGCAATTCTTATCTCAAGCGGACAAAAGCGGCTCGGTTGCAGCTTGCTGCATTTGCTGCACCGGACGGTTCTCGATTCGGGCGTGCCGTTCAGACGTTCATTATTTAGCGAGTGAGCAGGGCAGCGAGATGGAACCACGGCGTGCATCTTTTTGAGCGATTGCATTAATCTACTAGCACCAGTCCGCCATGGAAAATGAAACCAGATGGAAGGAAAGCACCGGCACCTGCGGGTGGATGATACAGTTTTCTTATTAAATCTTTATTCAATTTATCGCTTCGAGGTTGGATGGAACGTAATTTAAACAGGGATTTTGATGGGGGACGAGTAAGTTTGAGCGTAACGAAGTAGCATGATTTGGATACGGATTTATACAATTTAAATATGGACGAATATACACGAACATCTTACACAATAATTTTAAGCCTTACCCAAAACTATTATATTAAGAAAACTATAATTTGTTGGCCTTTTAAAGTCATACGGTTTAGCATGACAAGAGCGAAGCCTATAAATATCTCCTTTTTTTGTTGTCTACCCCAAAATTCTCTGCTCCAATTGGGTCTCTACTCAATCCGAAACACAAAATAAAGAGCAAAATAAAAATAAAATCAATCGCTCATAAACAATCAATTTAATCGTGAAACTTTATGTTTAGAATGGTCCATCCCCGCGACGAAAGTGAAGGCCAACGGCTTTCAAAACATCCTTCACAATCGGAATCGATTACGATCGAATAAAGATCTCACAGGCTAACGCAAATCGGACACATCGCTTATCCTGGTGACAAATTTTGGGGACAAAATATGGCACACCGTTCAAGGTGCCCAAGCTCAGCGCCACTCAAAACTAAAGTGCGAAAATAATCTACGGCTCCCTGGCCACCGTTGTTCATCCGGTGTCGGTTTTAGACTGCCGTTTTTGTTTCACTACTTTTTGTTTAATAAATCGTACGATTTATGTTAGTTCAACATTGACGTCACGGTTCGGGAAGGCCATCGGAACTGGCCTGTCAGAACCAATCACAACCCTGACGGGCAAAAGTTGAGAAAATGTGTCGCTCAGGTGACAAAGTTTGCACTCGCCGAATTAAATCAACAACTTCCTCGCTGAACTTCCGCCCGCTGACGGTTTGCGTATTAAAATATTTATGCACGGTTCGGTGTGGCTAGAAAATAAAAAAATGATACAGTTTGCGCTCCCAATGCATGGCGCTGCTAATAGCCACGAAATAGGCAAAGCCGTCTCATAAACCACGTCAATTTGGCAACGTATTAAATGGGTTTAGAGATCAAACATGTGGTTTATTTATTTTTAGGCGTAGTATTATTTTATCATTTTTGTTTGGCAACATATTAAAAACACTTTTTATCAGAATTTAAACAATAACAAAATCTTGCACAATTTCTTCCCAACACCTTGTCAACAAGTACACTAATCGGTGCGGAAATTTATTAACTTCTGCCTTCCGGCAAAGTGGCCAAGACGAACAGCAGCACCGCAAAATAAATCACACTGACTCCTCTCGTGCAGTGCGTGTCTGTGTCATCCGAGCCGAGAAATATGGTACAATTTTAATCATCGGGAAGATTAGTCGGCGTAAGTCATCCTCTTCAAGCTGGCGAAAAATAGCGGACAAACCGGTAAACCCTCCGCCACCCTTCCACCGGTAAGAGCACCATAAACCGGCCCCAACGATTAATAAGCACTAATTAGCGAGGCCGAACCGAGAGCGAATCCAAAGTCCGGCTTCCTCGATGTCGGAATCGGAACGCGGGCGGATTTCCGATTCGGTTTCCGTTCGCTGCAATTTTTGTGCTTTATTTCGATACGGCCCCGGCACGGTAAGGCGTTCTGCGGGCTGCTGCATTCTTCTCCCGTTGGTGTTGGGTGGTTTTGTTTTAACACGTGCTAGATTAAAAAATTGAAAAATCCAGATCGAGCGCACCCGCGCCGTATAAGTGAACAAATTTTCACGCTGCACTCGATTCGAACCTTGATGCTCCCGGGATGTGGGTGTGTGCTTTTTACCCATTTCTTCACGAAAAGATTGACACAGTTTCGGCCGATGATGCGAGCAAGGCTGTTCGTTCGATCGTTCTTATTTTGCCCCTTGCTTATCTCCTTTTAATTTATCTATTAAAACTTTCCTAATGGGAAACGATTACCAACACATGCCACTGATCGGTTTGTGGGGTTTATTTTGCTGCTTTTGTATCTCCGTTGTTTTCTTTTTCACTCCCTCCCTCTTGTCGCGATAATACAATTTCGTTTTATTTCTTCGTTTTAGTATTGAAACGCCACTTCACTGCACACGCTCGTTTTTCTCGGTGGATGGGGAAAAAGGTGGTACATTTTCTATTATTTGCTTTTTTCGCTTTCGCTCACCTACAACATCACTGCTAGACACCTTCCACCCATTTCTACCTACACAATCCATGCACACGGAGTCAATCACGAACGATCACGAACGAAGCGTTTTCTACGTGCCCCCTCGTTCCATCCCTGCACGCACGTCCGATTTCCTTTTTCCGCATGAGAAATGCACCTTTTTCATGGCACCAAATTCGGGTGAAAAATCAGATTCGCAATTATGCTTCGCAAAATAGGTTGTGCGTGTGTGTGTGTGTGTGTGTTATTTCTCTTATATATTTTTTTGTAATATAGACCAATTAACACAAATAATATCACTGTCATGGATGCTGTCAAGAGACTAGAATCCGTGAAAGGTCATTGACCCTCATTTATGTTACATAAAAACACACACATATGCATTCTTCTTCACCTAACTGTGCCGGAAAAGCAGGTTCAACTCGTATTTCAGAGACTCTCACCGACTGAAATAAAACACATCGCAACTGCACTCAAATCCCACAAATTGACACGAACGGAGGTCAAAACGAACAAAGGATGCGATCTTTCGATAGTGGATGGATGGGGGAATATTTTCGTCATGCGTTGCCAATGGCGACCAGAGCAAACGGACGACACAATCACCTGAAGCCCAACACTCTCACACAATATACACCGTGGTATCTTCGTATTTGCGTTCGTTTTGCAATGGCGTCCGAAACCGGATCAAGAAGATCCTCCCGTAAAAATGGAGGTCCTCCGGTGCCACACGCTCGAGCTTGCTCGATTCGATTCCTTCTTTGCAAAAACTTTTCCCAACCAAACCGGGCTAACGTAAACTACGAAAATTGTGCGCTACAAAGCTAACTACTTTTAATACCTTTTTTCCTGCTCCACAGGCATTCACTTGCACCGCACGAATTGACCAGGCCCCCAGCAGAATTTACACACACCGGCCAGCACAAAAAAAGAAATAGCCACACAAGAACATAAATTTAGCACAACACAAGACACGCGCGCAACAGCACCACCGACGAAAACCCGTGCGAAAGATAAAACCGCGCGCGGACACTAAAGCAACCGAACTGATGCGTCGGTGCAGAGAAACAATAGCCCGATAGGCCAGCCACCTCAGTCACTTTACGTTTCACTGCAACGATGGTGGCGGGACGCCGTCCGAACGATCGTCCAGCTGCTTCGTTCGCTCACCGTTCGCCGGTTGGCGCTCTCCCGAAGTGCTCGAGCGTGGTTGTCGGTCGGTGTCGGCACGATCTTCCATTGCTCCACTCTTGGATGGTTGGATGGTTGTTGCGAAGGCAGATGCAGAAAAGTACTGACTTCGTGATCAACTACCTAACAAAATTTAAAAATCAAACAAATACTGCTCGTGCAATTTTGATTTGTTTGCATACTATTTCATGTTCCTCGTTTAAGGGTGAAAAATATTTAACGAAAGCTTCTAAGCTTCTTTCGCATACCTCATAGGGGGAACAACAGTAAAATCATGCTCTGCGCGCCTCGAAACCATTTGAGAAATGAGAGAAAAGCAGCTCTTTGAGAGACGACCGCGAGCAGCACAGGTGAGAAGAGTAAGCTCGCTAACGAGATCATCTCCGGACCAAAACATGCCGATCGTGGATAAATCAGAACACAAACGAAAGCAAAAGTGTTTTCTTACGAGCCCCTTTCTGATCTGGTTTCTTTAGAGCTGCCTTTTTTTTCGAACACTATTCGCCAAGTGTGTGCGTTTGTGTGCGTGTTTGTATGCGCGCGCTAATTTATCCACCTGGTTGACTTACACGAAACGCCGGTTAATGATCCCGATCCGGCCGGGCGCGGACTAGATGGCTGGGAGGAATCCGGTTTTCCGAAAGATGAGATAGTTAATTTCGTGTAAAAGCACATTAAGATGAACTGGAGAATAATTGTATGCACCTGTACGCGGTATGATTGATACTTAAACCGACACAAAATAGCACAAGCCCCGTTGCAAGCCGCAGTTTACTCGATCAGTTCTTGTGCAAACGCAATGGCGTTGAAAATGGCTGCTTCTAATGAAAAAAATGTTTCAGGTATGCATTTAGCCACAAACCATATGCTCGGTCTTCCCTGGTGAATTAATTATGACAGCCCACATACTTCCACGGCAATTATATATTCATGAGCTGGCGTGTTTTCCTTCCCGTTAGTGGCGTGAACAAAAGTGCGGAAAAAATGCAACCATTTTTTTTCTCAATCAAAAATCAATCAGCCAAACCAAGCAAGTCGAGTGTTACAAGTCTACACGAAAATGCACTGTTTACTCCTTGACGATTCTTAACGATAGTACTAAATAAAGAATTGTTCACAATCTAAAAATCTGTTTTGACAAAAAAACACACGTTGTTTGAGGTACGTATGGTTGATTGCTTTTCACCTCCCTTTCGAGTTGACGGCTCCATTTAAACGGCTTCCAGCAGCAGTGCAATTCCCTGGCCTCCTCCAATGCAGGCCGATCCGACGGCACGCTTGAGGTTTTTGCGCCTGGCAAATATTAAGAGCAAAGGGAGAAGTTATACAAACCGCTTGATAAATAGCGTTACACCCGTTACTTACTTCAACTCGTGCACCAAATGACCGGTGATACGGGCACCGGACGCACCGAGCGGATGGCCCAGCGCGATGGCACCACCGTTCAGGTTGAATTTGTTCATATCGATACCGAGCTCCTGCACGCAGGCCAGCGTCTGCACACCGAACGCCTCGTTAATCTCGTACAGATCTACATCGTCAATCTTCAAACCGGCCACATTCAGCACGTTCCGGATCGCGGGCACCGGACCAATGCCCATAATTTCCGGCGGCACACCGACCGTACTGTACGCCACTAGCCGGGCCAACGGCGTCAGGTTGTGCTTCTTAACCGCATCCTCCGAGGCGACCACAACCGCGGCAGCACCATCGCAAATACCCTAAGGGTAGAGAAAAAGGATTATATTAAAACATCACTTCTTAAAAGTTGCCTCTTTACATCCCCTTCCTTACCGATGCCGTTCCGGCGGTGACGCAACCGTTCTTCTTGAACAACGTCGGCAGCTTCGCCAAACCCTCCAGCGTGGTTTGCGGACGCGGATGCTCATCGACGGCGAAGTCCACCTCCTTGCCCTTCACCTTCAGCTTGAACGGGGTGATTTCCGTCTTGTACACACCTGCATCTTGCGCCTTCTTCCATAGCTGCTGCGAGCGGTACGCAAACTCGTCCACCTTTTCGCGCGGAATCTTGTGCTTTTCGGCCAAATTTTCTGCCGTCAGTGCCATCGGCAGTTTGCAGTAGGAATCGGTGAGACCGGTCTGTAAAGTAAGGAGGAAAAAAATGTGAAAATCGATCAGTAAAAATCTAATAAACCATGAAATTTCGTTTTCCTGCACTTGAACCGGATAGAGCGATCCGTTTTGAGAACATGATAGGATACACCACTTACCCACAACGCATCCTCCAGAGCCGGGCTCGTTCCGAGAGGGATGCCAAACCGGCTGTTTCGCAGCGTGTACGGCGTTTGTGACATATTGTCAACTCCACCAGTGAGCGAAATCTGTGCCGCACCGACCAGAATGTCCTGCGCTCCATTCACGACCGCCTGGAAACCGGATCCACACAGCCGGTTCACACCGAGAGCGGGTCGCTCGATCGGGATTCCACAGCCAAGCGATACGTGACGCGGCAGGAACGCACCATCCGTCGACGACAGCACCAACACCTGGCCAATGTTAACCGAATCTACCTGATCGGGCTTAACTCCGGCCGCGTCGAGGGCAGCCTTGGCTGCCACCGTTTGCAGCTGCGTCGCATTGGTGTTCTTGAACGCTCCGCCAAAGGTACCGAAAGCGGTACGCTTAGCCGCTACAATGAAGACTCCTGAAAGTGAGTGAGCCAACAGGGGGAAGTATATCAGAAAGGGAAGTATAAAATGGTGTAAAAAAACAATGAGGCTGTTAACGATGGGGCAGGGGTTGGACTCTACCTTCTCACTATCAGGATTATCAGCATCACCGTGGCGGGCGAACCAGAAAAAATAGTAAAAAAAGTAGTCAAGAGTATGATTTCTTATCAAACTGTCTGCTGCGAACCTCACACGCGGATGTTTGATACTGTTTTTGATGGTGATAAATGAGCGCTGGATCGCAAGTCATGTGTTTACTGGGTCAATTTAAAAAGAAACTTCTTATATGAATATAAATTTTTCATAACACAAACAGCAATAGAAAAACATCGCTTCTTTTGCCGACATTAACGAGAAGATCTTTTAGATCAAGAGGAGGAGCGCTGGCTGCTTTCGCTACGTCATCAAATCGGACTTTGACCCTTCAGCAAGCACTTCATCCGATGCCGAATGATTGCTGATAGGAGATCAAAGTCCACTAGAAGACGAACTTGTTGATATGCACGATTGCATATTCATTAAATTTACACGAGCCCTTCGATCAAAATGACTCGCAATCTTCACAGTTAACTGAAAATAAAGAATACATTCTACAAGTTGCTATTACAATGCTATTTTACCTTTCGTTAGTGCAGCCATTTTACTGGATGTTGGATGGATTATCTTTCGCCTATATGAATGAAACACAAAACTGCACGAAACACGTTTAACTTATTGGCCACTTTACTGTCCAACAAGATGAGAACACAAGCACCGGGACACGGAGAAAACTGTTGCAACCCTCTCGAGCGGTGACCAAGAAAAAGCAGTGGTGGAATTCGACGGCAAGAGATTGTTGTTTTCGAGAAGGTGTTTTCTTCCTGCTCGTTTAAATGCGTCTCTTTCGCACGTGTAATGCGCAGCCGGCATGTTTATCATCAGCTATTGCCTTCTCACTGTGAACCGATGTGTTTATAGCAACAGATTTAGTTCCTGAGTTACTCGAGGTTCAATGCTAGAGTTTTACAAAGTTTTATGCTTTCGGAAAGTTTATAGAAAACAAAAACTGGTTGAATATTTTTGCTCTCTACGAGCTATTGCATCATTTATATATTTGTCTATTTTTTTAAATTGTGGGCCATTTGCTAGCTTCATCCAGCTCGCCGTATTCCTCTGCTCCTTTCACTAGTGTGTAATAATTCACTCAGCTTACGGCATCGCTGCACGTTTATTCTTTTTAGGTACGTTTTTTCCCTAACCGCCATGAAAACCCCTACGCCTTCAATGCGAACGTTGCACATAAAACTGTATCCTTATTACTATTTTAGGCAGACAGAAAACAATACAAAATAAAAACCCTCTCCATCCGATCCGACACAAAACATGCAACATAACACTTTGATTTTTTTTTGTTGCTCGTAGCAACAACTCTTCCAAAACCGCTCACGTTTGTTCGTCCCGGTCGCACTTAAGCTAATTTCCCAAACGTAAAAACCCTCCACCCTGCTCCGGTTCGCTGGCAACACAATCGCTAACGTTCGTTAATCGTTGCTCATGGGAAACTCGCGATTGAGTACGTCAAGGTCCCGGTTATCGATGGCTCCGTGTAGATCTTTCCGATTCATCAGCGATAGCACCATACGCAGCAAGCTCCAGATCGCACTAGACATCTGCTGCGACATCGAGTTCACCTTCAATCCGGACCGAGCGGCGGATGAAGCTTGCATGTTAAGCGCGGTAAGCAAATGTTCCGCCGCTTCCTTGTACGCCTTCAGGTTTACGCATATGACGCCGACATTAAACCGTGCCCGAATGAAACCGGGCTGGAGGGCAAGTGCCCGCTGGTAAGCATCGACCGCCTCCAGCGAACGGTTGCCATTGGCCAGACTGGCACCGAGCCGGTTCCACGCCTTGGAGCTTTCTGGCCGGACTTGCACCACCGCTTGAAAGCAATCGACCGCTTTGTCGAACTCGGATGAGAGGTTGAACAGTACCCCGAGAGCTTCCTGTATGTCGGCATCGATTTCGGTTGGCGATTGTTGGACAGCTTTGATGAACAGCTCCTGCACGTCTGGTAGCTTCGGTCCGCCCATCAGCGAACTGGCCATCGGTGACTCCTGCGACTGCAGCATTTCCGGTGGCACCAGCTGTGCATACTTGGTGTTGCACTTCATCCACCGAACCAACATCCGAAGCGCTTGATTCTGCAGCATCTCGTTCGTGTAGGAAATAGCCAGCGCCATCAATACCGGCATGTTGTTCTCGTTGAACGAAAGCGCCTTGTTGAACGCAGCGATCGCATTCGGATCCTTTTCGTTCTCAGCCTGCGAGAAGCCGAGGTGCTCCCAGATTTCCGGATTCTCCGGATCCTGCTTGACGGCCGACTCGAAGCAGAGCACCGCGCTCGGTATATCGCCCTGCGCGAGGAATGCTTTGCCCTTCTCGAACGCGTTTTCTACGTCCGCCATTGGGTTTTCCTCGTCGAATTTGTACTCTCTAAAGGGATCGTAGAAATCGTTGAATTCCGACAGCCACGGGTGCTTTCCTTCGCCCTCGGACAGTGTGCGCCACTCGTCTTGCAGTCGTTCCCAAAACTGCTTGTTGTAACTGTCTGATGCTTCATCCTGTTCCTGTTTGCTCGCTTCGAACGACTTGGCCCAATCTTCATCTAGCTCCTGTTCCACTGCCGCTTCCTGTGCTGGTTTCTGTTCCTGCTTTTGTTCCACCATCTTTCCCTTCGAGGAGCTTGCTTCTAGTTCATCGAATCGGTTCTCCCAGACAGTGTTGGATACCTGACCACCATGGATTCGTATATTTCCCGCACTTACGTTACCCATAAAGCGTACAAACTGAAATCAAAATCATTAAGAAGTTATTGCTATATTCAGTAGTAACACGTTGAATGACCTACTTACCTCACTCTGATGTATGTTCGGATTGTGCATCTGTCCGGCATACGCTTGGTGCATCATTTCGTTGGCCGCCTGCCTGACCGTGGTCCCTTCTGGCGCTTCGTGCGCATCGAAGAAATCCTTCGTGTAGAGTATATTGCTAGGGGCCGCATTAACCAAACCCTGAATTGGGGGTAAATGCGATTGTGACCATACCTACGCAGAAAGAAATGAAACAATCCATTCACCAACCGTTTGGCTGTTGTTCCTGTGGTGCCGTTTACATACGCTTGAAAGTTTACTTTCCTCCCGAGAATTGCCAGCTTCGGCACGAAACTGTTCAGCCCAGGCACCTCCACCAGCAACCATATCGATCGTCCTGCCCGGTCCAACAATTTGCTGCTGCCGATGGTTGTGTGCATCGATTTCACGCATCTCCTTCAGCAACTCGTTCATGCGAAAAGTCTGCGGAACCGGCGCTATCTGTCCCATGAACTCGTTTACCAACTCACGATCACCACCGGCGAACGAGCTACGACCACCGGTAAGCCCTTCGTCTTGCAGAGCTACATCGCGCCGTACCTGGCGGCCCAGACTCATTAGCGGATTCGCTCCACCACATTCCGGCTCGACCAGATCCTTGAGTGACATCTTTCGGCAGCAGTACGAGCAGCTTATGTTTCACGAACAGATGGAAGTGGGGCAACTAAGATGTGCCACTGTTATGCAGACTTGAAAATTTTTTTGTACGGTTGGACTGCACACGTTATCAGGCAAGCACAGTGAGTATTGGGTACTTATATGACCGACCAATTTTAAGGATTCCACCTATTCACCATTAATCCACGCGAAATGTTATAACTGATAAACTGATAAGGGCGAACCTCCTTTGTCGTGGGTTGTTTCTTCTTACCGTGGTGTCGGCGGAGTGTATCGGTAGGAACGCTACTAAATCCAGTTTCCAGACCCTTTGCAACTTGGTTCTGGGATGAAGGCCTCCATAGACAAAACCGTGCAGAAATCGGCCATAGGACTGAGATTGTACTTTGAACTAGTTGAACCTTATGATGACGTAGTGCAGATAGTTATACTGTTTACAAAATTACTGCTCAATACATTTTGTTTTCTTTTTAGTGCTGTCAAAGAAGCTTTAGATCATTGTTTGGCTACACGTCTATAGTATCGGTTTGAGGGATGCAATGGATGTCAGCTGATAGCTATCAAGTTATTTGTTTATGTTTTCAAAAATAGCAATACAAACACGCTAACTGGGCTAAATAGTGAGCGTGCTGTGGAATATTTGTGAAGAACAAGCTCCAAAATTGTTGGTCGGCCTTTATCGCCCGATTTACATCTCGGCAAATATAACCAGGGATAATGTTTTGTTTCCACAGGATTACAATTTTTATTATTTTGTTACATTTTCTCAGACTCGTTGATGATGTTTAGTTAATGGTGCTTGATGGTGTTAAGTTAAAGTTAGAAAGGAAAACAAATAGATTTAATACAAACAAAAAAATCTAAACACAACTGCGGTTCCTAGCGCCAGTAGTTACGTTTATTTCAATTGAAAAACTTGTTGCATCTGCTCCTGTAGCAGTTTTCTTACGCACCCGTTGAATTGTAACAATGTAAACAAATAAATAAAGCATAGAATTGTGCAAACCTTTCAAACGCTACTAAACTATGATAAATATTGCTTCGTATCTCAACAGACGTATCGCTGAATCGGAATATTTTCAAAATCAGCAATATTATCGTCAAATGTTGCTCCTCTTTCGCTTGACGAACGATTGACGCAAGGAAATTATTTAACACGAACCATATATTGCGAAAGCTATGCGGGTGCAGAAGCAGAAAGTAAATTAATTCTCGGACATGAAGAACGTTCTCTTGTGTTAACGTTTGAACTGCTTCTGCGAGGATATGTGAAATAAGTGTTATTTTACACAACAGTTTAGCAGTTTATGGTTTCGTTTGCGTGCGCTTTTCGTGTTAGTGTGAAATAAGCTTCACTTACTTTTGATTCCCTTGCCGCATCCGGTTCATTTGTTTATTATTCCTACAATTTTTGAGTTTTACTAACTTTTAAAGCAATGGATTGCTTATTTAACATCTATCTTTCACCGTCCTCAAGTACTTATTGTATTTATCGTGAATCTGAAATTATGTCTTTCTTATGCAAGTATAATTTATTTCATCAATGGAATTGATAATTATGTTAACAACCTTCTAGTTCTAATTAGTCTTTGCTGCTGTAGTTAGACTACTGCACGGAGACAAACAATACTGCTTTCATGTAAATTTCAACGACTCTCTACATCATTCATCATGAGCATTTACAAATGCATCCCGTTACCATTGCAGTCGAAATGGAATTTGTATTTTTTCTGTTATTTCTGCTATTAAAATTCATTTAATCTGTTCCCTTCTAGCTGCACTGTCACGACACGTGGAGCGACAGAAACAAAATTTATTAAAATAAGTCTTTTTTTACATAATATTATCCTAGATAGATGGTTGTAAGACTCTGCCGTATCCGACGAAAGGGAATATCTTATCTTTCAACAAGCATCAACCGAAAATGGGAACACGCGTTCTATTCGCTATTCGGTTCGAACCGAGATGAACTATGTTATATTCGTTGTTGATAAAAATCACGCACACGAGTTGGTCAAACAGGTATTGATGTGTATGGGTGTGCGTGGCTCAAATATTTAACCTGAGGAAAGATTACGATTTTTAGTTTCTGTCTAGCTACTTGTAACGATTCATCTATTAAACTCTCCTAAGTTTGCGAGAGCGTTGCTATTGATCAATTCAGTAGGATGTTAATGATAATCCGGAATAATAGGTAACGAGAGCAAAAATCATGCAACAGTGTTCTTTAACCTTGGCGATAATACCAAGCCGTAGCTTTTGTTCTCTATCACATGGGGTTTTGTTATACTTCCATTGTTTTTTTGTTGCTGCACTTAACGCCAAGCTCATCTACCACACATGTTCTAGAATGGTGCAAAACGACCCGATCCGAAGGAGTAATTAACTGTCTAGGAAATGTATGCTTCACCAACAATCCTTCCTAGCACGCTCGAAAGTATGACCGTCCATATGCACCTAGTAACATTCACTTCTCTTTCGCTCATTCTTCCAGAAATCGATCACATAAACGCACATGGCTTAGACTTGTACCACAATGCTTTCTCCCCTTCTGAACCTCCCGAGAAGCAAACACGCTGTTAGCGGTAAGCGATAAAGGCATTGCGGATTGGAGTTATCGTCAGCTTCAACTCCAAGAAGCGGCAACGGGCAAACGGAAACGCACTACCACCGCAAGCAATATGCAGGGAGCACGGACCCGGCGGACTTGGTAGCATTCACAAGAACACCCGGCAACAACCACCTATCCCTCCATTAGAAGGGAATCGACTTTTTCCGTATGGCATTGGCGGTGGCCGATGCAGCTTGGTTCGTTGGCGATCCCGGCACCGACGTGGACGTGGTAAGATTGTGTTCCATCATCAGTTGCGCGGTCCGGTAGAACTCATTGTCCGGATCGAACAGCGCCGCCGAGAAGTACTGGCCAAACAGGCGGCCCATGTACTGGTCCTTGTTTGCCGGCCACCAGCCCTCCAGAAAACCGATGTGACCGCCACGGGCCGTGATCAGGATGGCGACGTGGGACGATTTGGCAGCGGCTTTTATCGGAATTGCATCCAGCGGCTGGAACGGATCGTCGGCCGCACTCAGACACAGCAAAGGCACTTTAATCTGGTGTAGTTTGTTGTGAAGCGTCGCGTCCGTGTAGTAGCTATCGACGTCCTTGTAGCCGAAGT
The DNA here is from genome assembly GCA_000473445.2 of Anopheles farauti. Classification (NCBI taxonomy): domain Eukaryota; kingdom Metazoa; phylum Arthropoda; class Insecta; order Diptera; family Culicidae; genus Anopheles; species Anopheles farauti. Next base: position 19,662,676 of record KI915041.1, read on the forward strand.
GTTTCGATGTGAACGCCGAATCGAACTGTTTGATGGTTTTGCTCTGCGGAGGAAAGGGAAATCGATCGATCAAGCGCTACAGATTGGGGCCGTCCGGTGCGGTAGGCCGAAGATAAGAAACTATACCTGTAGCACCTGGTTCATGTCCCAGTCGAACTCTTCGCCCCGAAGTATGTCATATTTGCTCACCGTGCGGCACAAGCTCGACGCTAGATGCCGTCCGAGCAGATTGTTCAGTATGGGCTGCTCAATGCTGGCACAACCTGTAATGGACAGTGTACTGGAATGTATTAGTACGATGGATTTTAAATGAAATTATTTTTTATCAACGCATCGTAATCAGAATTGTACCGTACAGCATCATGCATCAATAATAGTTTGCAAACCCGACTTTCAACGCATTTTTATCGTTTTCAAACATCCAGAAACTTCCGAAAGTTAAGCTGAGCTTCCTTCATCGCAACCCTGTCCGTGCAGGACCTGGTGGCTGATTATTAAGCTACGCAATGCTTTATCACTCACCGAGGGCAAGTTTGTGCACCCCGCATAAATTGATAAGCCCCAGACGTGTTCGTAGACGCCCTTGAGGTTAGCGCTGGCTCGAAACAATAATCCCGCGCGAATTTTCGGTACCTTTATTCCTTTCGCTTCTAACAGACTAGTGGAAAAGAAAACCAACTCAATCGTTGCCATGAGTGATTCATGAGCGAAAAAATACCGAGCATACTTCGATGGATTTCCATTACAATTTTGGAAATGTATGTACAACCAAGTGCATTCAAATAATATTTTTTTGACTTTACAGAATATTGTAACTTTCTCCACAGCAGAATTCACGATTCACGCTGCAAGAAGCATTAATACACTCCACAATCCCCGAAAAACACACAATAAAATGCGGTCCTGTATGCGCGCGCGCCATAAATCGATAAATTTCACAGCACCTTTCAACCGCGGCTAACCTGTCACCGGTGGCACGGAAATTATTCATAGCACTTGCCCTCGTGACTTACCCTTGTGCACGTCCCACGGTACGGAGATAATTTTGGCCGCGGTCAGGATCGATTTCGCTTCGTCGCTGTGGCGCGCAAGATAGTTGCCCAGGATCAGCCCGCCCATCGAGATGCCGGTCGCACCGATGCGCACGTGTGGATTCGTCTGCTTCACATACTTCACCACCTCAGACAGATCCTCGCAGTTGGAGGCACAGTAGAGGCGCGGCGTCTTCAGTGCGACCCCACCGAGCCCGCGGTTGGTGAAGACGACCGTCCGGATGCCGAGACGGTTGGCGGCCGTCACCAGACACTTGATGTACTCGGCCTGCGACTCCCCGGTTAGGCCAGGTAGGATGATGATGACCGGCGACTCTGGATCACATCCCGTCTCCAACCAGTCCAGTGCGACCTGTCCGCCATCTTTGAGTGTTAGAACCTCGCGCCTGTACTCCACCAGCGGCATAATGTTCGAGCGCAGGATACTGGCGAAAACGGTCTGGGCGCGGCTCTCCACGCACCAGAACGTTGGCCAGAACTTGTGCTCCAGCGTCGGGATGTGTTTTCGGAGGTACTTCTTGAACGGACCGTTCGACACGGCGAGTATTGGGCGCTGGAGATGAAGGAGAATAATAATCAAACGTAAAGATTCGCCGTCCAGACATGAATCGACTTGAAACATACCTTTACCACCTCCATCAGGTAGTAGATCAGGTAACCGACTAGAACGATCGCCACCAGATGCCATCTGGGCAGATTCGTTAGGTAATTGTACAAGTAGGACAACATTGTCGGTTCTAACGCAAACGCTGCTGGAATTCCCCGATCCTGAGATGCTTCCACAGTTCCTAGCTAGGACGCAATGTTTTCTGAAAGGAAGCAAAGTAAAATTCAATACAGTGCCTAGATAGTTCCAGAATTACGCGCATGTGAGTGTAGCGCCGTTCTCTAATAGTTGTTCTGCACGAAACATTGCAAAAACCATCGCAAGAGAAACGTCTGCCGAAGGTTTTGGCTTGTAAACGATATAACGTCTTCATTTGCACACGATATACACGTTTTCAAAAGACAACTCGTGTTCTCCAGTATGGAGGCTATTTCAAACCGACATGAAGCAACTAGCGAGCGTAGTAGGCTCTGTTTCTTCAATATGCCCTGTGCAGTGCACGCTTGGATTGGTCGTGCGTTGCATGTACCATCAAACACGCACGATGCAAACGTCTCTGGCGTTAAGGACAGCTGAACAAAAGAAATCTGATGATAATGAGACTGGAATGCACTGCGATTTCTGACCTCAAATTGATAATGAAACGAATGTATTCCTTAAATTATAAATTATAACAACTTGCAATACTCAAACAAACCTCCCATGCTGGACTTTCGTGGAGGCAACACCACGCAACGGTCACGGAAACACTTTCCGAAGGCACAATAACGCCATTAGGTTTCATTTGTTGCTCGCCGAGCGAATGTGCGTGATTGTTAATAAAACGGAAAATTAGTGGCACATAAACGGACCCTCCTAATCAGGAAAACAAATCCAGCCTAGCGAAGTAGGACTTCTGGAAGTATCACTACCATTTGGGGTAGCTTCCAGAAATTTGACATAGGCACACGAATCCCAACACAGTATCGTTAATGAAACACTCCTTCGGTGTGCTTTCGTTGTTGTTTTTTATCCACCAACCCACATTTGACGTATGTTGTGGGGCGAAGGGGTGTCTTCCACGTAAAAGCCCAAACCGTTTTGATATGCCCATTTCGGACCGCGTCTGATATTGATCGCGTGATAAAGGCAATTTGCTTGTGGAGAACACGGGCAACACGGGCCACCCTTGGCCGGGACTAGGGAAAACTGGCACGGAGAAAATCGATACGGCAAAGGTCAGTGGACGGAACCAGAATGCGGCAAGTTGCCGTACCAGAGACTCGTAGAGGAGGACTTCGAATTCGAAGCATGGACGATGGAAAATATAGAATTTGTACTATTTTTTTATATTAATTATTTGTGGGATCGATTATAATCTTCTAGGGAACATCCATTTTAGGTGAAATGCAATCTACTTAAGTTCTCTGATGATCACCGTATCCGTAACCCGGTTTAGGACAGAACGTGAACTCGAATTTGCTAGGTGGAAGGTGATCTAGGTTTTAGCTAGGAGCGTAATAGAGACACACATTTCAATAATGATTTGTTGCTGTCTTTGAAGTAATTTTTTTCTGGGCCAATGTTAACAACCGGAGTTTTCGAGATTCTAGAATCAGTTCCCTTTGCAACATTCTACATAAATTAAGCGACTGCCAATCATTTCTCGCCGGCCATGGAATATTCGCCTGGATGTATGCTAACAGGCTATTATCTTGCATTATCTAAAAATATAGCATTATTCTTCTATTCGTCAAGACTTTTTTTTGTTTCCCGACCGTAAGCGCGATCTTTGCCCTCAGCATCTCTCACTGCTGATCGTGCCTGTGTCTGTAAATGAGCACAACCGAAACAACCGCATTTGTTGGTCCGAAAACAATCCTATAAATACAAGCGGCTCACTCTCTTTCTCACACTCACAGCAAGTCGAGATCGCTCACACGCGGTTTTTCTGCAATAGTGCACGCGACAATCACGTTTCGCGGCCCCCGCGTATTACCTTCGCCCCACCCCCCACCCCCCATTCAGACGTCTCGCACGCACACTCACACGCAAAAATCCGTCCCTCCCGTTTCCTCACTTTCCGTGCGCCCGGCATACCGCCGCAATCTAGAAAGCTCTAGAGCCCTGCAGCCTGCTACGATCACTTTATTTGCGGTTTTTATTTTCATTCGCTCGAAGGTAAGATGCTCAAAATGTGCTCACATGTTTTGGCTACCAAACATCACACGCGAGATTAAGTCGTTATCGGCCGCTGTCGTCACTGATAAAACCAAAGCATTCATCATTCCATTGTGAGCGTTTTTGACGCACCCTTCATTACGATCTGCCTCGTCGAATAAATCACCTGCAACGATTAAATGCTTCCGGCAAAGTCTACGCCCGCCCGTTTTGGTCCAAACTTTACATCCCTCCCGAGCGAAACGGTTGATGAATCGATGAGCTCACTCACCATAGACCACGGGGAGAACCTATCGTCGGCTAGCGTGTAGAACGAGCAGCCACCGCGAAAGGGAACCAACAGCAAACACCCGGCCCGGCACCGTCTTCGTGAAGCTCAACCGACGGATTCGCGCACCAAACTGACGATGAGTTGGTGATGTACGCGGGACTTAATACTCACGCTACGCACACCAAGCGAAGGCAACGATGACGTAAGTGAGCTTCACTCTCGCGGTCACTTGCGCATCCAGCCAGTAGTGGGGTAGGTGGTGGTTCATTGGTTGATGTTTTTTTTGCACACATACTTGCGGGTGTTGGCGTGTGTGTTCGAGGATCATATCGGAGCGCTACTACTACCAGCGTTACTTATCGCACGAGAATGCGTTTACTTTGCGTGTTTTAGCCCTTCACGACGGCGTGTCTTGTGTAGGCCATGTGGTCCTGAGCCCGATGGTTGGTGGGTGAAAATGTCGTGCCGAGGATTAGCTACCGTGTGGATCTCCGTCCTTTAGCAACGGGATGGTTTTTAGCATGCGTGCTAAGTTTGGGGGATTTGTTTTGCATTACTTCGATAACGCATAGCGGTGTACACGAGGCTTAGTTTAAGTTTCATTAGAACATTATTTGTAGATCATTTTTATCGTTATCATTTATAGCAAATAAATGATAAAATTTTAACGTTTATACTGATAGTAGTGACTAACGGAAAGGAACGATTTGACTAGTAAGTTTTTTTGTTGTATCAATAACGCTGTTCAGCATGAAATTTGATCCAATTTTGAAATATTCAACGTAACTATTTTTGGTGGCTACTGCCTATTTTTACAAACAGTCTTTTGAAGTGTGATAATTGATGCATATTTAAAAACATACAGTGAACATATAATGCTTATAAAAATGAACAAAAACGAGTATGTGTTTGTGTGTAAATTAAAGAATATAGATTCGTGGACGTTTCCTACACTATTCACTTATTGGAACATGACACATTTTCTGCTGAATCGTCACAATTTTAATACACCACAAAGGGTGTTTGCACAACAAAAACATTTAATCTGTACCCTAAACATTTACGCATCCACGGCGGAGGTTGGTTTGATCCAGCAAAGTCTAAAGAGTCCCACAGCACAGCATGCAGGGGATTTCCACAAAGCAAACATGAAGTTTCCATTTCATTGGACTTGGGAAAGAAACCCGCTTACCTCTGAAAGCTTTCACTACTTAAACGAAGAAAAGTGGTACTCAATAATGAACGTCGGCTGACATAAACTATTGAATAAAAACTATTTAAAAAAAACACTGCAAATGTATCCTATTTTTCGCACCGAGGCATGCGAAAAGCGAGTGAAATCCCGTCCCGTTCCGGGGTTCACCACTCTGTTTACATTAAAACATCATGACCTCAACGATTCTGGTTCGCATCTTTCGCCACATGTGTGAGGGGTCAACAATACAATCGATTTCCAAGCAGCATAAATTCCGCTTTCCCCAGCCATATTTGCGAGTGCGTTAAAATAGACCAGTATGTGTGTGTGTGAGTTTATTTAAACTCCAAACAAACGAAAACTTAACATCCGCATTGGCGGATTCGTCGTTGATAAGCCGCCAGTCGGTTGCGCTTTCGTGTTCCTTTTTTTTGGTTAGTTCATGTGGTTTGTAATATGTTTGTTTTTGTTTTTAGCACACGGAAGTACAGTACAGCTGCCAATCAGCGTGCCAATCCGGTTGAAACGGATTCTAATTATTGTTGTTTCGAAACAAGAATTGATTCTTCTTTTACTTCATCCGTTGGTTACATAAACGGCAAGTAAAATTTGAGATCACACTCAAACCACGTGTACCCAAGTGGAAGTAAAACAATAGTCCATTCACATCCTGAATAGAAATGCCACCAACGTTCTTCCACCTTCCCGCTGCTGCTCGGAAAGGTGTTTTCCATCTTGCACCCTGTGGCATTGGACACACGTAAAACAAAAGACAAACAACCAGGTTTGACCAGGTGTGATTTATGTCACAAGGACCGCCACACCTGGCGAGGGACGGCGTTGCCACTGAGCAAGGATGTGCCAGTAATGTGTCTGTTTTCTACGCTTTCTTTCCGTACCAGTTTTTACATTTGGCATTATAGCGCCTGCTGCAGTAAATGTGTGCATCGTTCGCTTTTTCTTTTTTGGCGCACATTCTTATGCGCCAAAATCCCCCTCTGCTCTTCCTGCGCTTCATCTGCACCGTGTGCCATTTTTTGCCATGCTTTAAAACCTGCGTACCTGTTTTCTATCCACACGCGATCGGTTAAATTCCATCCAAAACTTCACTTTTAAGCAATTTAACGCCGTGAAGTAAATCAGCAGGCCATGAGCGGGGTGGACATAAAGGACGGTAGCAGTACCTTCTGGATCATAAATGCACACACTCACTCACGCACACTCACACACGCACACACTTGCACACAGCAAACACAGCCTTCTGTGGTGTTTGGTCCCGGGGTTTCGATGCGGATAAAATTCGATGTAACAGCGCCGCACGTGAACCAACCGGTGCGGTCGTCAACCTAAGGAGAAGCACCTTTAAAAAAACACCCCGCCTGCTTGCTGGTTTCCGTCAGAGCGCCACACACACACGACGGGATGCACGGGTTTTCCCGGTAGTGACACCAAACCGCCCAGCGAGCGAATGGAACCAGCGGTTCTAGAGCGAAAGGGGTCACCGTTTAGCCACCCTATGCGAGGTCCACCCCGTTCGTGGGTAGCGCTAGGAAGCAGCTGGGCAAGAAGCGATGCTAGACTGACTGGTTCCTTCCAGGACGAACGCCGGCCACTAGCCGGGCCAGAACACATTCTCACGACCGCACACTCACACACACACACACACACACACACACACACACACACACAGATCCTCTCACTCTCGTTCTCCCGAACATTTGCCAGAGTTCCGCTGCCGCATTGCCGTCCGAGCGCGCACGGGTTGGTACCGGAAAAATCGTGCGCCAAACTTTCTCGCGAACGCGAAACATAGCGACAGTATTCGGGGACCCGTGCACGAGCGAGACGGAACGAACTTTCTTCACTGCAAACACACACGCACACCGGCCCTGGACGAGAGCATTCATTTTCATGAATGGAACGGTACGAAACACGTGGTATTTTAGTGAACCAACACACTGGAGATGGCGACGGAAACTTGCCGCCGCAGGCACGAGATGCAAAGGACGCAAGGAGGAGTAGCGGCAGTTCGGGTGGTGCGAATAGTTGTGGGGTATGGGAAAGTTTTTCTTGCATCCATGTGTCTTCGCCAAGAAAAGCTATCGAGACCGGATTTTGATGGTATATTTTGATGCCAAAGGGTCGAAGAGTACGGAGGAACTTTTCACACGTGATACAAATGGGTAAGAGGCAAGTGTGGTGGAACGCAATGGATAGTATCAGCGTAAGCTGGATTTATTAATAATTTTAATTAAAATTCGTATTTTTAACGATTTAATTTGAAGTTAGGTGAAGATCATCAAGAATAACTCAGTATTTCATCTCACGAGTTGTTAAAAAAAAACAAACCTTGTGTTATTCTACCTCTGAATATGTGGGTTGGGAATTGCTGATGTGTTTGAATATGACCAGCCCACCTGAACCTCAGAGCCCACAACTAATAGAATTCGTCATTTCAACAGCGCTTTGTCCATTGTCAAATGCGAATTATACTTAGATAATCCAATGTATCTGCCGAGTCCGTTGTTACGACGCCATTCATTTAGCAGTAATCTAGAAACAGCTGTCTCGTCTGTTTAACCGGGTGGCCTAAGCACACCGAGCATTACGGGTTCAATAATGACATTCTAATGTCATTCTAATTACTTAACCAGCCCATCTGAGAAAGGTTGATGCGTCGGTTGATGTTGATTTCATCGTACATAATAACAATACTTCTATTATGTCTTATCCTTCATTGTTCTTTCACGCGAGTGGGATCATAAATGGGTCACACAATATCCTCTTTTTGTGTAAGCTTACTTTCTCAGTAGTGGACACAACGTTTGTTCTGTATCGAACAACCAACTCAGTTTGCTTCCTGTTTTTATACAATTCCTTTATTACACCAGATTCATCAAAAGGATGTGTTAAGTATATATGGATGGATATAAGCATCGCAATATATAATTTATCATATAAAATTACATTATAATTCTATGCTAGAATCGGTAGTGCGCTTACAGGCTGCAAACCCCGTTCATCCCAACTCGACCGTCGGTGCAAGCCTCGTCGCTACCACTTAAGTCACCATCGAGCACAACTCGCGTCCCAACACTGTTCGATCTAGACTATTCTTTGATTGGAACCTCCTTCCTACATCGGTTGAATAGATGCGTTAAGAAAAGTAATGAATCTAGAGTTGGGCGACGACGACCAGATGCGACAAACATTAAAATCACGCTTTAACATAAAACGGAAAGTAATGCGAAACATGCAACCGGGGTGACAAATGTTCGATATAATGATTGATTCAAATAAAAGCTCTTGGACACTTTTCCTATTAAAGCGAGAGGAATTGTCAAGATATGCAGAGATTTAAAAAAAAAATGAATTTCACCCTGCCTAAACAAACTATACTATCGGTGGCAAAGGGAAATGGTCTTCGGGAAGGGAAGGTACGGCGGGCGATCCGCACGGAGAGCTGCTCAAAGCGCCACCCTCACACAGCTGATAAATCACACTATTGCCTCATCGTTTTGTTTTCTTTGAAGTTTGTTCCAAGCATTCCAGCTGCGTGTGGAACATTCCTGTATATGTGTGCATCTTGCTTCCCCGTTTAGAAATCGGCATCGAGCGTGAACACATTGTCGAGACGGTTTGCCATGACACCCCACTTCTGGTACTCGCCAACCTTCTTCTCGAAGAAGTTCGTCTTGCCCTCGAGCGAGATGAACTCCATGAAGCTGAACGGGTTCTTGGTGTGGTAGACCTGTGATGGGCGAAAAAGAAAACGTACAATTTAGCAAACATTCCCTCACTAGGCTAGACAACAACATCTTCTACACTGTTTACGATTGAAAGCCCACGTGTGGATAATAGAAAGTTCATCACGTACCTTTTCACAGCCCAGCTCCAGCAGCAACCGATCCGCCACGAACTCAATGTACTGCGACATCAGTTCGCAGTTCATGCCGAGCATGTCGACCGGCAGTGCCTTCGTCAGGAACTCCTGCTCGATCACGACCGCATCGCGGATGATCTCCGTCACGCGCTCCTTCGACGGTTTCTGCACCAGATACCGGAACATCAGGCAGGCAAAGTCACAGTGCAGTCCCTCGTCGCGCGAGATCAGCTCGTTCGAGAACGTCAGCCCCGGCATTAGGCCGCGCTTCTTCAGCCAGAAGATGGCCGCAAAGCTGCCACTAAAGAAGATGCCCTCGACTGCAGCGAACGCAACCACACGCTCCCCAAAGTTGGCCTTCTTGCTGGAGATCCAGTTCAGCGCCCAGTCGGCCTTCTTCTTTACGCACGGCAGCGTTTCGATCGCGTTGAACAGATACTCCCGCTCCTTCGGGTCGCGTATGTACGTGTCGATCAGCAGCGAGTACATTTCGCTGTGCACGTTCTCCATCGCAATCTGAAACCCGTAGAAGCAGCGGGCCTCCGTCACCTGCACCTCCTGGCTGAAGCGCTCCACCAGATTCTCATTTACGATACCGTCCGAGGCGGCGAAGAAGGCAAGCACGTGCGAGATGAAATGACGCTCGCTTGGTTTGAGCGATTCCCAGTCTTTCATGTCCTTCGACAGGTCCACCTCTTCCACCGTCCAGAAGGAAGCCTCCGCCTGAATGTTTATAGGTTGCAGAATGAATGGAATTAGACAATGTTGTTGCATAACTTTCGTTTAGCGACACACGGCAAAACAAATAGCTACCCTACCTTCTTGTACATCTGCCAGATGTCATGGAACCGGATAGGGAAAATGACGAACCGACGGGGATTTTCCATCAGCAGCGGCTCAATCGATGGGTCGAATGGAACCGCGTCGCGCTTATGTACATCCGACTGTTCCTCCTTGGCAGCTTCCTTCGGATCGCTCACATCGCCGCCAGCCGCTATGTCCGAAAGTTTTTCGTCTTCCGTCACAGAAGATTTTGGCTGCTTCGTGGGGGATGCGGCATTCGCACCACTTTCCGACAGCACTTTACGCGTATTCTGCAATTCGTCATCCATGTTTTAGAGGTAAGAATATCAAAATATAGCCACGACACGAGGCACTGCTTAGCAAAAGGAATAGTATTCTGCTACGAAACAAATGTTCTGAGTGATGTGAAAAATCAGCGCTAATGAAGAAGCGATGCATACTATGATCGCATTCTTTCGTATCTATCCAGGGGAAACACTTCACTGTAGTTTTTTTATAATAACATTCTCGAAGACAAACTACCCCGGAAATGAACCTAGCCCTAGACGGACGATCTTGATCCGAATTATACCTTTTTGTTTACATTTTAGCATTTCACCACACATGCAACCGAACGCGAAACGGTCGAAATGCGCATGTATTTGACAGCTGTGGCAGCGAATAGGGCCTCTTCTTCATCCCTTTGCGCTATGCCTTTCCCTTCCGTTGGAGGAATGAAAAAAAGGTTCAAATGTACACACAGAGACGGAGCAGGTATACGTAAAGCAAATCAGCTGATTTTGGGTAACCAATTATTGGGATAGTTTGGTTGCCAGTGAACCTTTTACGTTTCGGAAGATCTGCGATCCTGCTCGTTACAGGAGAACAATAAATTATTGAAGAAAGCATGAATGAAAACAGCACAAATTGTAGATAAAATAGAAACGTTGGTTGGTAGAGTGTTTGGAGGTTAAACAATGTTACATTCCCTTCCGGAACTGCACAAAATATCTTCTCATTCTCCCTTTCTTGTTTCTCCTTCGCATCCTTCTCCATTCACCGCGCACCATCGTGAAACACGTACAAGTATTTTCCTGTATCGCTTGAGAACGCCGAGTTGCGCTTATCGGGGCGAGAAATGGCGCGCAAACGCGCGCGTATCTTCATCGAACCGACGCACATTTGCGCGGGAAAATTATGTGGGTTTTGGAGGGAAAATCAAGTGACAGACATTTTTTGATACAAAAAGCGCGCCATATTACGACGTGGCATGGATTTTTCCATTGTAACATGATCTTCTTCTACGATAAAATAGTCTTCTTCTACGATAAATTAGTTCATAGGACGTATAGAACGATATGTTGAGATTACAATACGACATGATGTACCAACATAACTGTGTAATTTTAAGTTATGTGTGGTTAGTACATTTCTTTACAATACATTAAACAATGTATAACAACTTGAGACGTATTAACACGAGGAAAGCAACACGTTGTAAGCAAAAGCCCATTAAATTGAAGACACTGGGCAATCAGGAAATTGGGAAGGAGACTAGCAACACTCTAATTTTCGCACCTCCCCTAGCAAGAGGATATGAACTTAATCCACTTACCTTGATGATAATTTCCATGTTTTCGGCGAGGTTTTCCTTTTCTAGCACCATCTTGCAATAGCTCAAATGTATGCGGCAAATAATACACCAGATTAGCAAAAAAGCACTTCCAGAACTGTTAAACTTTTATAATTATATCGTTTCTAACTGATTCACTTTTCTTCACTTTGGTTTTACAGTCTTTTTTACCTTTGGCCAGCCCAGCGAACAAGCAAGCGCGTCCGACTTCCGTAAAGTTAGTTGGATTAAGATTGCAGTTTTGTGCTGGTGCATAGCTAGTAATGTTCGTCAACTCGTTCATCCAGCTTCCACAGCTGCAATCATGAAATTATAATACATGTATATATCTTGGTTCATTCTTTCATCGGAAATTCTTCGACCAATGTTTCGTCAAAATCTAGCGTTTGTTTACCACCTCACTCGGTAAAGGTGAAAAAGCGCGCAAAAACGCTTGCACCGGAACGTTGATCGATGGATTAACTAGATATTGATGAGATTAAATCACTAGATATTCATTTTATGTGATTCTCAACTCAAATTAAGAGCGTATCAGGGCATTTCGTTCATATTAATGATTCTGATAGAACTTTGACTCAGACTTCAACAAAGGAAAACTATTTCAAACGATACAGGATACCTTATTCTTAAAAGCAATCAAAAACAATAAATCATTAGCAGTCTGCGACGACGACATTTGAGAAATGTGCGAGCAATAAAAGGTCGCAAGATTTATAACTACGACATGTTGTTTCTTGGTTTAAAAAAATTGTTCTTAACGAAACACAAGTCAAAACGGTTCATCAATTAACGAAGCAACTGCCAAGCGGCAAACTGGCGCCGTCGCCATATTGTTATTTATTTGCAAGCCGTGCATGCACTTCGCAATACTTCCCGTCCCGGTGTTTTTTCCCCGCTGGTCGAGGAGGGCATGCGAAAAGCATATTATCCGCAACTGGTTGTTTTGCGTGCGTGCGTGCACGTGAAGTGATTGTTTGTTTGTGTGTGTATACCGTGCATGTGCTACTGAACGATTCGGTAAACCCATTTGTCTCCAGGCGCTCGCTTCTGCAGCTGCTGCCGCCTGTGACAGTTGGCGCGGAGAAGTGTGGTGGTTGGTACAACAATTTTCCCATCGGTCTAGAGAAAAAGCAGTTTGATCACAGCGTAGCGTTTTAACCGCGTTGTTCACGATTTTCGTACATTATATTGTGCGTGGCAGCAGCCGCTAGAACACCGAAAACGATTTTCCTTAGGAGCAGTAGCAACATCAGCAGCAGCATCGAACGATGTCGAACATCGTGCTGGACAAAGACTGTTTCTTCCGACGGATAAAGCGGCTGTACGCCAACTGGAAGGTAGTGTATAGTGTACTATTTGCTAATCCAAAGAGCGATTGAGGGAACTTTTGCTTGCTATTCTTCCACAGGATCCGGAATTCACCCACGATGACTCGCTCTCGAAGGTGGACTGCATCATGACGGCGGTCGGCGTCGACGAGGAGACGTTCTACAGCAAGTCGACGTCATTGCAGACATGGCTGTTCGGGTACGAGCTAACCGATACGATCAGTTTGTTCTGCGACAACGCCATTCTGTTTTTAACCAGCAAGAAGAAGATCGAGTTTCTAAAGCAGATCGAAAAAGATCCCGAGGACGGATTGCCACCGATCAGGCTGCTCGTGCGCGATAAGGTAAGCGGATCGAAAGCGCTCGCGTAATATGTTGCGTTTGTTCACCACGTTTTAACCCCTTTTTACAGAATGATAAGGATAAAGCGAACTACGAGAAGCTGTATGAAGCAATGAAGGCGTCCAAGTCCGGCAAAACGGTGGGCGTGTTCACGAAGGATAACTTTCCCGGCGAATTTTGCGAAAACTGGCGCGCCTTCTTGAAGGAGAAGCACCTGACAAACGTCGACATCAGTGTGCCGATCGGTTACATCATGTGCCCGAAGGAGGACTCGGAGCTATTGACGATCAAAAAGGCTTGCTTGGTAACAATAGACGTGTTTAACAAGTATCTCAAAGATCACATCATGGAGATCATCGATGCGGACAAGGTAAGCTGCTGGGGATCGAAAGGAGGAAGTGAAAAGAAATGGGTGTAATTTGTTTGTTTTTCTTTCTTTATCAGAAAGTAAAACACGTGAAGCTTGCGGAGGGTGTCGAATCGGCTCTCACGGACAAAAAATACGTCAGTGGGGTGGATACGAACCAGCTCGACATGTGCTACCCGGCCATCATCCAATCCGGCGGTAATTACAGTCTCAAGTTCAGCGCGTTCAGTGACAAGAACTACCTACACTTTGGTTCGATTATATGTGCGCTCGGTGCGCGCTACAAATCGTACTGCTCGAACATTGTCCGCACGTTGCTGGTCAATCCCACGGACACCATCCAGAAGCACTACAACTTCCTGCTGAACCTCGAGGAGGAGCTGCTGAAAAGTCTCATCCCTGGCAAGCGGCTCTCGGACGTGTATGATATCGGGCTCGAGTACGCCAAAAAGGAGGAACCGAAGCTGGTGGACAAGCTGACGAAAACGTTCGGCTTTGCGACGGGGCTCGAATTTCGCGAAAACTCCATGACGATCGGACCGAAGTGTGTGGCCGTGCTCAAGAAGGGCATGGTGTTCAGTCTGAACGTGGGTCTGGCGGGACTCGAAAACCCTGGCGCCTCGGACAAGGAGTCGAAAGTGTACGCGCTGTTCGTCGGTGACACGGTACTCGTCGGGGACGATGCGACACCCGCCACCGTACTGACGCAGTCGAAGAAGAAGATCAAAAACATTGGCATCTTTCTGAAGGATGACGATGAAGACGACGAGGAAGAGGAGGAAAAGGACACAGAGCAGGCACCGGAAATACTCGGTCGCAGTGGCAAACGATCGACGGTGCTGGAAAGTAAGCTACGTAACGAGCAAAGCTCGGAAGAGAAGCGCAAACAGCACCAGAAGGAACTGGCAATCGCGCTCAACGAGAAAGCGAAGGAGCGGCTGGCGAAGCAGGCTGGTGGAAAGGAAGCGGAAAAGGTCCGCAAGTCTACCGTTTCGTACAAGAGTGTCAATCAGATGCCACGCGAACCGGAAGTGAAGGAGCTGAAGCTGTATGTTGGTGAGTTTTTTTGCTTTCGGGGTGACGTGAAACAGCCCACACGTTTTCCATCTGTCATTAAATGTAATATTTTGTTTCTGTTACGATCAAAGATCGAAAGTACGAGACAGTCATCATGCCGATCTTTGGCGTGCCGGTTCCATTCCACATTTCGACGATCAAGAACATCTCGCAATCGGTCGAGGGTGACTACACGTATCTACGTATCAATTTCTTCCATCCGGGCGCCACGATGGGCCGCAACGAGTCGGGAATGTACCCGAATCCGGATGCGACGTTTGTGAAGGAAGTGTAAGTATTTAAAAAATCAATTGAGGATTTGCATAATACAATTATTTCTTCCGAGCACTTCCAACTTAAATGTTATGTATTGGTAAAGCAAAAAACTCTCTGATTGTCACGTTTGTCTCCTTCTCACAGCACCTATCGTTCGACGAACACGAAGGAACCAGGCGAGATAGCTGCACCATCGTCCAACCTGAACACGGCATTCCGGCTGATCAAGGAAGTCCAGAAACGGTTCAAAACACGCGAAGCTGAAGAGCGCGAAAAGGAAGATCTGGTGAAGCAGGACACGCTCGTGATGTCGCAGAACAAGGGCAACCCGAAGCTGAAGGATCTCTACATACGGCCAAACATCGTGAGCAAACGCATGACCGGTTCGCTCGAGGCACACGTGAACGGCTTCCGCTACACCTCCGTCCGGGGTGACAAGGTGGACATCTTGTACAACAATATCAAGAGCGGGTTCTTTCAACCGTGCGACGGTGAGATGATCATTCTGCTGCACTTCCACCTCAAGCACGCGATCATGTTCGGCAAGAAGAAACACTTGGATGTGCAGTTCTATACCGAGGTGGGCGAAATCACGACCGATCTGGGCAAGCATCAGCACATGCACGACCGGGACGATCTGGCGGCCGAGCAGGCGGAGCGTGAACTGCGCCACAAGCTGAAGACGGCATTCAAGAGCTTCTGCGAGAAGGTGGAGATGATGACGAAGCAGCAGATCGAGTTCGATACGCCGTTCCGGGAGCTGGGCTTCCCGGGCGCACCGTTCCGTAGCACAGTATTACTGCAGCCGACGTCCGGCAGCTTGGTCAATCTAACCGAGTGGCCACCGTTCGTGATCACACTCGAGGACGTGGAGCTGGTGCACTTTGAACGTGTCCAGTTTCATCTGCGAAATTTCGATATGATTTTTGTTTTCAAGAACTACCAGCAGAAGATAGCGATGGTCAACGCGATACCGATGAACATGCTCGATCACGTCAAGGAATGGTTGAAGTGAGTATTGAAGGATTTTTGTCTGTTGTTTTCCTATGTTCTGTATTAATATTCTATTTCCTCTCGCTCTGAACAGCTCGTGCGATATTCGCTACTCGGAGGGTATACAGTCACTGAACTGGGCCAAAATTATGAAAACAATCACGGATGATCCGGAAGGGTTCTTCGACAGTGGTGGCTGGACGTTCCTCGACCCAGAGTCGGAGGGCGAGGGTGAAGCGAACAGCGAAACGGAAGATGAGGAGGACGATGCATACGAACCAACCGATGATGACGATGAGGAGGAATCGGACTCGGAAGACTATTCCGAAGCATCGGAGGACGATGACAGTGGGAGCGAAGAAGGTAGGGGACGTTTTTTTATATCTTTTCGCATTTTATAATAGCTATTGGGATAAAATATCGATCCACTTCGAATTTCCGTGACCATTGACCGTTAATTGTGTTTGTTCGCTCGTTTAGATCTGGGATCCGATGAAGAATCCGGCAAGGATTGGTCTGATTTGGAACGCGAAGCGGCTGAAGAGGATCGAAATCGAGAAAAAGACGACTATGACGATCGCAACTCCTCGAAGAAGCGATCGCATCACAGGTAAAAAAAGAAGAGACCTTTATTCTTCTTTCTCACAGCTTGCGTTTGTTTTGTTCCAATATTATTAATGAACCTCATGTACCGATCGTACCTCGACTTTATTCCTCGACATCTTAACGCTACTTTTTTACTCACCGTATTGAAACTACTTTCACCTTTCGCATGCTTTCGACCATTTGTATCGGATTGTTCATTGTCACTTCATAACGCGGTATATGATGGTGGTGGTGGTGGTGGTGGTAACGATGGTTGCAGAAGGGATCGTGGGGTAGCTTCATCGAAGAAACGGAATGAACATCATCGCAGGTCATTGGAGTAACATGATTTTTGATACATTGCACTCTTTATCCCACATATCTCAAGCATTCGCTTCTAGTACTTTTACGACTAAAACGTCATCTTTTTGCTAAGCCGGTTGAAACACGAATGCAATCTAGCTTGTTCTCTGCAATTTATCGTACTAACTGTTGCCATTTTCTTCTCTAACGCCTACCAACCACAGCTCCTCCAAGCACAGTAGCAGCCGGGATAAGCACCACAAGGACAAGCACAACGAAAAGGTTCGTAGCAGTGGTAGCAGCAGCAAGCACAACAGCAGCAGCAGCCACAAACGTTCTCGAGATGACAGTCGCGACAGTGGCCACCATCACAAGAGCAAGAAGTCGCGAAAGTAAACCACACGATGAGCGCGACCGTATTCGATCATCCGCGTATCTTCGACCCTTCAGGTGCGGGCTAGACCGGTTCTATTCCCTTGGTTTGTGTCCGAATACTTATACGAATATATTTTTTTCTATCGGTATAGAGGATATTTATCCGCTCGTTCTGTTTTATATCTCGGGGTACGTGAGTGAGATTGATACTGCAGGATAGGTTTTTTTTAAAGAAAACGATAATTTGATTGTAATTGTAAGCATTAATAACGCACTAATAGTGCTGTAAACCATAGGAATTTGTAAAATGTAAACTTGGACTATTGGAGCTGTTGAACATAGCTATCTGTAAGCCTTTCCTGAAGGTTTGGATTGTTGCTAGTGTTTGCCACGGTCCTCCGACCCTCGTCTGAACATTTCCCATCATACAAAAGCGAATCGAGGAGGAAAAATGCATATAGCAAAGAACCGGATATGAAATTTTGCTGTAATCGAAAGAAACAACCAAACTTTGAATCATCCCACACATATTACATAAATGAAAGGTAGAATTTATACATTAATGGTAAATATATGTTCACATCCTTGCATCCCTCCGTGTCCGTGGTGTGAATTGGAAAGATAACCGAAATTTGATGAATATTCAGCAAAGCAAAGTAAAACTCTACTGAAACCCTGCATTCATTCGAGCCGAAGAATTCCAACTTCACAACTACCGTTTGTATTCTATCAACCTTGAATCTTTGGTGTCATTTGTAAATAAACAACAAAGATGGTTCGAAAGATATTAACTGATATTCGTTCACAAAATATATCGTTATTCCCGGCTGTATAGGAAAATAAAGTCTGGTCTGAGCTGAAATATCACGTAACAAGCAGTTCGTACTATGATCTCAGCATGGTTCTTTTTATCCGATGACAGCGAGGAGAGCGAATCGGACCATGAAGAAGAATTAGAACTTATTCCAAAGGGAATCTCCAAAGAGTCGTAAGTGCATGTGCATATAATATTCACCCATTTGATTAACGTTATATTTCTTGTATTGGTCTTGATTTTAGATTCGAAAAGCATTTTCACGTCTCGCTAGAGGTGTTTGAGTACCTGTATGACGCCGTTGTACGTAAGATTTCCTCCGCAGACGGACCATCTGCTTACGAAAAGCTGACGGCTACGTTACGATACTTAACCACCGGTACCTGCACCAGCGACACATGCGCCGGTGGTTATGTCGCGATGCCACGCCGCACATTTTTGGACGTTTTTCCGGACACGATAAGCGCGCTTCAGGAGACGTTTTTCGAACGATTGGTTACGCTCGATCTGCGCGACGACGAACAACGCGAAGGGGAAAGACATTTTGCGAAACGATTCAACATTACCAGGGTGACATTGTGTGCGTTCGTTACGCACATCGAAATTGCGGAACCGGAGACCGATAGACATCTGTTTTACTACAAGCATGGTTCATACAGTCTCAAAGCGTTGATGGTGAGTGTTTGATGAGCATTGTTTACGAAAAACTTTATCCATCTCATCTTCTCTTTAAGATATGTGATTATAAGAAACGTATCAGGTACGTAAATCCAAGATTCTGCGGAGCATTACATGACACACACATGTGGAACAGTGCTGATGCGGATGGCCTCTTTGAGGAGCAGTATATGAACGGCAACACTTCGTTCAGGGTGTTAGGTAAGTGTTTGGATGTAGCTTATAATTCAAACGATATAATGTTAGTTTATTTTCCTTGTCCTCCGATTAGCAAACTCTCTCTATCCTGCAAAACCCTGGCTCGTCACGCCGAAGATTGACGTCGTACCCGGTACCGCGGACGCTACATTCAACATTAACCACGAACGGGCACTTACAGCAACGGCAACCGCAACAATCAATCTTCTTAAAGATCGGTTTAGATGTTTGCTGGGAAAACCGGCGATCCCTTTCGAACCGAAGGAGTGCATGCAAATCATAAACGTGTGTTGCTTGCTTCATAACATCTGCATCGAGCACAGCCTGCCAGAAGTACGCGAAACGGACGTGGACGGACTATGAAAAAATGCTAGTGGAGTGTTAAAGAAATTTATTTGGTTTTGAATACGTCGAGTAAATCACGTAATGCGCTGGTCATTTCTTTTACATTCTGGCTTAATTCTTGCTGGGCCACAATTAAACTTTCGTTCGATTTGTTTAGCTCGCACAGTTTTTCCACTAGATCCTTGTGATAGGCGGCGGACGTTTTTGCAACGCTAACAAGCGCTTGATTGATTTCCATAGCCTTTTGAAAATGTTCCTCCTTCGCCCGTTTATTGACGTTAGCGTATATTGAAGTTGACCGCCGTCGATCCAATCGGTCGCCAGTGTTGCTTCCAGTGCCGTTTTCTAAGGGATCAGTAAGTCCATGGTTCTTAATAGGTATGGTTGGAATCCGTTGTGCTCGTTGATGGTATGGGTTGATTTTATACAGGGAATCGGTATTTGCCGCGGTCGCATAATCTTCAGCAGGCTCAATTTTAGGGCTTTTCATTGCAGAACTTCCGCGTGTTTGCTCTTCCGCATCGATCGCGCTATCGCTGGACTTTGTGTTTTCAGCCATTTCCTCGGCGTCTTCATCGGTAGGATCCAAGGATTCATGTTCGTTTCCATCACCGACTATCGTGCGTCCCTTCTTGATATCCAGCGTCAACAATTTTGCTATTCTCCTGTGTATTGGGTTGAGGGGTTTCGGGTACTGACCGGCGTCAATATCCGCATTGTACTGGACGATCCGCTTTTTCAGCGTACATTTATAATCTGCCCAAGCCTATCCATAAAATTGCGATGTGCTTCATTTAGTTTACGTCGATGAATCTAGTCACGAGCGACGATAATATACCTTCTTCCATGAGTAAGCATCCTTCTCCGGGGGACCGAGCGCATTCAGCTCCTTGGCCAAGTTTCTCCAAAATCCGTGCTGTGGGCCTTTCACAAGTGCTAATGCGATCTGTGGTTCCGCTTCCAAGATTGTGGCCATTTTTTTCAACTGTAAGCTTGTAACACGTGTCCTGTAATCAAGAGAGGAGTAAAAATTGGTCGGAAAAACAACTTGTCGGCATCGCTTACATTCTGCCTTCCATCTTGAAAGATACCGATGCTTAAGGACAGGTGTATCTTTAAATGAGTTCTTTTCACTCGAAAATTCAACTGACTTCACGATAAACACGTACTTAGAAAACTCATTCACATACTTTGTAATTTTTCACATAAAAATGTGGAAAAGATACGAGGTTTTATTAAAAACGATTTGTAGAAAACCTTCGAGGAACGGGTTGGTGGCTCATTTGTCGAGGAGCAAAACACGAACTGTCAAAATTAGTAAATAAATAGAAATCAACACAAATACCCCACAATAGGGATTTTTATATTGAAATAAACTATTTCGTAGTATATCAACTATTTTACTGAAAACTTTCTTCACCATCAGAAATGAGCATATTTTAAAATGAATGTTACATTTTATCTTTATTTGTGAATGCTGCTTACCTTGGGCATGGTGCATCACAACAAAAACATTGCAGAAACCTTGTGGGTTTTAGCTGTCAACACCATTTTCACTGCACGCCAAATTGTTCGCAGAATTCGCTGTGTTTATGTTCGAAAAGTGCAAACTTGGCTGTGCCGGTCGCGATACAATTTTATTGTTAAAAATTATATCTTATCTCTTGACTCGGATTTACCAACTTACGAGTGCGAACGCGTTGTGCGTGTGCGTTTTTTTTTCGGATTGACCAACAATTTCACATAATTCAGTCGTCGCATAATCGAAATCTTCTATTTCGCGCTGAATCACCCCGCTAGAATGGAATGCGACAACAATGAGGAAAGCAGTGGTTCGTTGAACAAAATGAACGAAGATCTGCAACGGAGCCGATCGCCCCTGGAAACGGTCACAGAGGAAGCTGAAGGTAGGTCTTCATTATTCAGTAATACGTATGCTTGGGGCTATGCTTTTGATAGTGTACATGAGGCAATGTGTTGCTGGGTATCTTGTAGACGCTCTGTAGTATGTAGAAATAATCTAAGAGTTTGCTTCTTTCCCCCACCTCGCTAACTAACAATGATGTGCATTCTATTCTGTGTCCTGTTACGTCCCACGGGTGTTGTGGTAATCTTTATGTCGCTTTCGTTGTAGGAGCTCAACCCTTTCTGGTCACACCGAAAACGGATTGGGAGTCGTATCCGCTTCTCGTAGGAGACAGCAGCAGGGTGCGGCTGGCACCGTCGCTGGATAGTACATTACGCTATTTTTTCACCCACTCTCCCGTCACCGAGATAAGACGATCCGATCTGATGATAGTACTTATCTACGTGATCGCCCTCGAGTCGGGCCTGATACCGAAAGGTGTATCGATGCCGGCGGCCTGCCTGACGGATAAATACCACAGCTACCGCTCGTTTGACATACGGCTAGTTAAGCACTTCGCGACACATCTCCCGCTGGATTGCTTTCGGAACCGT
The DNA here is from genome assembly GCA_000473445.2 of Anopheles farauti. Classification (NCBI taxonomy): domain Eukaryota; kingdom Metazoa; phylum Arthropoda; class Insecta; order Diptera; family Culicidae; genus Anopheles; species Anopheles farauti. The sequence continues at coordinate 19,684,380 of KI915041.1, forward strand.
GCCGGCCATTACCGGCTGGAAATGGAGCTGGTGCATGAAAAAGCTATCCGCGACAATATTGCCGTTGTGCTGTTAGCCTTCTGCAGCGGGGATTTGTTAATTGTGAATCTCCAGTCATGCACGGACTCTGCAGTCGTATTTTCGACGGTCGTGCCGATCAATTTCTTCGTGCCAGCTATCAATGCGGATCGTTTACCGTTTTGCTACCAGTACTTGTCGCGGCTGTCGACGAAGTTGAAGAATGAGCTATTTGTTCCGTTTCGAAGTTTTGTCTACCACAAGTACATTCCCGTCATCTACCCATCGATGGAAGGTTTGCCGTCGGAATTGGTGAAGCACATAACTCGTTGCTTAGATTTTCGCACCAGGCGCAACCTGCTGGAGGTTATCAAACCTACGTCTATCTTGATTCAGAAACATACTGACTAGTTTGAGCATGTATATATATATAATAGATTGTATTATTTGTTTTTGGCAATAATAAAAAATTAAAATTTGTACATTGCGGTTAGTGTTTACAAAATGGGGTTTCATTCTTTTTGTTAGTGCTTCTATGTGTTGTATGTTTCAATTCTAAATGCTTTCTACATGAACTGGGAAGTAATGGTGACTTAGTGGTACAATTAGCAATGGTGATGCAAACATTTTCTTTTGAAAAAATCGTTCTAATCTATTTGCAGATGAATGCGAAGAAGAAATACTGCGCCAAAGGATAGAAACGATGAGCTTATCAGTGATTGAACAAGCTGGACCTTCCAGTCTGGCGAACGAGTCACTGTCGATGAGTGAATTCCCTTTGCATGATGATTCTGGTAAGTATCTAGATATTGAAATGGAATTCAATTTCAATGATAAGCAATGCTTACAAGAGTGATGACTTTTTATATCTCCGAAAGAAATAAAGGTTGCTACTTTTTTAAACCTTTGGGAGCTTCATAGCTGCGCTAGCGTTCAAATTGCAGAATTGATACAACCGAAGCACGTTAGGATTCGAATCACGGATCAAATCCTTCGCCGGTTTCCCATCACTAGTTTCGCAGTTTGTCTAATTTCCTATTGTTTTACTGCGTCTCTTTTCCGCAAATGAGTTGCTCAGTTCGAAAATGTATACAATCGTCGGACTTTTCGAACACTTTGGGTCATCTGCGAGTAACTATGGCAATGCGAATGTAGCAAATGTCCAAAATTTGCCAAAAAATGTCCATTTTTTTACTGGCCTTTACCATTATTAACTGACTGGCATTGCGCTTTTGTCTCGATAAATTTTATCAATTAAAATTCCATTCATCATTCATTTTTATGTTATTACTTGTACGTAATTTGTCCTATTTAAGTTGACTAGTCCGAAGTGTGTGGGCAAAAGTTGCTCTCGTTGTGTCGACTTTGCTCTTTCTGCATCTCTTTTCCACAATTTGCCGCCTAGCGATTCTCGTGGAGATTTGTACAACATTTCATTTCTTGCATCTCGCTTTTTCGTGTCGCCTCGCTCAAAATGGTAGATCACGGTAATCCACCTCTGCACGACTGTAGAGGCTGGACAATCCCAATAGATAAACAGCTTTGGCAGTGTTTGTGACAGGAGTCACCGGAACCACAGAAAGAAAATCAAATAATCGGCGTCGGTCGTTATCTTCGGGTTGAGTTCGTGCGTAGTGTTCAAAAACAAAAAGCAGGATCAAGGCATCCCGAAAGGATCTACTGCGGGATCCGGCACAAGGTGACAACGCGTCCGGAGTAGCAAAGTGCATAGGAAAACCTTTGATAGCCGATTTGGTGTTGTGTGAAGTGCAAAGAAGTGTTCCCCATTGTTTTTAAACCGATCGTGTGCTCCCTTGTGGCCTGTGTTTATCGTGCGAGAGAAGCGTTTCGGAGGCGGCACGATTGGTGTGTGAAAATAGTCACAAATTGCATCAAAATTGTATCAATCAAACAAATGTTACCACCGCGTGGTAATTTGTTACTTCCCGCTCGGGTCGGTGTTTGAGAGCTGTGATAGTGTGTCAACAAAGCGCCCCGCTCGTTGTATGCTCCCAGTGGTCGAGCATGAGTCGTGGTGAGGGTGTGTGGGCACGGAGTTATGCGTACGATCGTGCACAACAGCACGGATCGTGAGCTTTTACGAAAAATGGTTTTTACAGTTGAAATGTAAACGCCTTAAAACGAGTTGGAAAGAAGGCTTACTATTTTCAATTTACCAGCAAGGGTTGCCAAGGGTAACGCAACTTGAAAAGCTGGCATTAGAAGGGTTTTTTTTTGTGGAATCGCTTGTGGTGCGTTCTCAGTAGCGGGGCTCACGAATGCAGTAGCGCGTTGTTGCGTGTGGGTGTGTGTACGAGCACTGCGCTTGTGTATGTGTTTGTAAGGAAGGGAATGAAACGGAGTGGAAAGGTGAAGCGAACGAGGTGGTGACAAGTGTACGGCCGAGAAAGGCTGGAGGCAGAAGGTATGCCGTTCATGGAAATAGAAGCGAGAGCGAAAAGAAGAGAACGAGCGTGCGTGCTGTGTGTCGGTGTGTGTCTACCTCTTGGTGAAAAACACCAACGGCCATATGTGCAAAAGTGTTAGTATTACTCCTGCTGCTCCACCATCGCACGTAGCGCTTGGCTCGACCGTACCCAAGTCAAGAGATTCGGGAATCTGTTCTCCAGCTGCAGCCGTCAGAAGTGTGTGCGTGTGTTTGCGTATGTGTGTTGGGTAAGCTGGAGCACAAGCACGACATCGGTGAAAGCGAGAAGGCAAGAGCGTGCTGCGTTGTGGTAGTGTGCGCTGGGTTCGAGAGGAAAACAAGTTTAGTGCGTCTCGGAGGCCTGCTGTTTTTTTTTAATTCTTTGTGCGCATTTTTGCACTTCCCCAATACGGCGGAAGGCGCGACGGTATGAGTTAAATGTACCGAGGGGCATCATTGGTCTCAACCTTTACCCCATCCTTTCATGTTTTGGGGGCTGCCAAAGGGCTTTCAAGATCACTTCCCAAACGAGCTAACGAGATACTGAGGGAAGTGAGGGGTACACAATGAAGGTGCGAGCGGGAGAATACAATGAAATGGAAGTTCTGTCTAGCGGGGAGATGAGACGTGAGAATGAGCCACGCAAGCTTGTCAGCTCACAGTGCATGATGGCAGCACACGGTAGCAAAGAGGATCACCATGCTTGTATCCTATGTGACGTGAAACCAAGATATGCTGTGTAGAAGTAAAGCCATTACTTCTTGTTGTGTTAAATTACTAAAGAGCGCGAAGAAAAGTCACAGAAAATCGTAATCGAAGTGTACGCGTCGGTGCTGAGAATGTGCATGATCAAAGTGAGCAGCTCACCTGGTTTTGATCACAATTCTCGATCTCTCTCACGACCGATATTGTTGTGTGTGCTGTGATGATGGAATTCAAAGCATATGCCATAGGTTTGTGTTCCGTTTAGAAAAAAATCCTTGATCGTTGATGAAAATGAAAACACCACTAAATTAGCGACACAAAGGAGCAGAATCGTCGATGCTAAGACACCTCACATTCCGTTTGTCACGACCACATCAAGCACAGCTGGTTGCTGTGATTCAAACTACGAAAACTGCTGCTCAACCGTTTGGAGGAGTATTCATGCTAAAAGGTGAGTTTGCTTATTTTTTATTTCTTTCTATGTAAATTTTTATTTTAAAATTATGTTGGATATTAAGTTTTTTTAGTTAAAAAAGTTTTTTTTCTGTACCACTTTTGTTACAAACTTCAATTAAAACTTCGTTCATAAAAGCAGAAAACAGCTCAATTGAGCGTGAACAATGTGTTCCGTTGGAAAATGCACACCTGCACACAGGAGCTGACCAACTCAATCCCATATCCTCCTCATCTGCACCTGTTTCAGCAACCTGAGACCCTTACCAACACCAACAAACCAAGCTCGTCCGTTGGTTCGTCCTGTGTGATGTTGGTGTTTGTGTTTGCGTGTATCATGTACCACACACAAACACGTACAGCATCCACATGGCTGCCTTTCTGAGCTGGCAAGAGATACATCCTTGCTCCCTCCCTTTTCGCCGCTTTGTTTGGATGCGCCGGCGTCCGAGATAATTTGAACCTGTGTATGAGCCTGCGTTGATGGGTGTGTGTATGTGTGTGATTCGTCCTCGTGCCGAAGAATTTGCGATTTCCTTGCTCGCTCACTCACTCTGCTTTGTAACCCATCCCATATGACAGCTCTGATGTGTGGAAAACAGGGACGAAAAGTGAAATGGTTGGGGTTAGACGGGAAGAAAAGCGAAAATGCTATTTTCTTCCTGCACTCGCGAAGATTATACACGCTACTGAAATCCTAATCCTTTGTCTTTTCGCCAAAAATGGTGCAAAAGTACCACCAAGGACGGGAAACAAAACAACACGCCGCATTCTCATTGATTCATCGTTTCACAATTTTGGGATGTTATATAGAAAACAAGCTTTTGGAGGAGGAAGAAAATTTATCTGGCTCTTGTGGGACATGTTCACATATTTCGTGGATTTTCCAGGTGCTGAAAACATGTTCAAAGTAAATAATACGGTTTGACAAATTTGTCACCTTGTTGTCGCTCAGAAGTCAACACGGTGGTGATAATTTATTTGCTTTATTGGTTTGTTTATTATCGATATGAAATGCGACACATTGATAATGTAATGTGTAAGTAAATGTAGTTTGTAAAAAGAACAGTCGAGGGAAGCTCGCTGCGATATTATTATTATTATTATGATATACCTCCGATCGTGTTGCCTGTGCATTATTTTCGGTATACTTTTGAGCTGCAATATTAAACTTTTTTTTTTAAATTTATAAGCATTCATAACCAAAAGAGAAACCAGATACTAGTTCTGGCTTTATATTTTTGCGCCAGAACAAGATAGTGTATTACATTTTGGTATGTTGCTCATGAGCCAAAGAATCTCGTTTTGCCGCTTTTCATCAAATCACGTACTTGTTCGTGCCGTCTGCAAGAACGCAAGCACCATATTTCCGTCCGCTCGTTTGTTCATTTATTTCACTAAGCGGCCTCATCGCTGCAGATGTATTTCAGCGTGCTTCGGCGATTCGCATAATATCAATGTTCGATCACGGACGCTCGCTCACACGCGGTCGATGCGTGAATCGGGAACAGCTTCCATCCTACAGAGTAAAACCCGCCAAACTCGCACGCCATCTGGATGAAATTGGTTTTTTTCCAACTGAAAAGAAGATCAAACACTTCAGCGAGCTACACTAGCGAATGGGAATATTGTACGGATGTCTGGGTACTTTGAATATATCCTGGTCGATCGGGTAGAAATGTTTTGATTTTAAATGTATTTTATCACGGTTGGTGTAGCAGCATCCGTATGCCATAAAGTAGGTACATAATGACACAGAATTCACCTGTTTTCCATTTTTATGTAAAATATACAATTCGTTATTAGACTGGATAAGATCCTGGCAAATCGTCCAAATTGTAATAAATACACCATTCAAATCCAGATTTCAATGGTGCTCCGAACGCGAGACCTTTCCAATCCATCCATCTATCGGATCGGTTTTGACAAGTGGATAGAAGTGGCTCCGTTGCTTGCGGTAGCTTATGGTGTCAGATTTATTTTGTTTCCCTTATTTTGCTCTCGTGCATGAAAGACAGCGAGTCGTATTTCCCTCTCGGGGTTGCCTTTTCCGCGCCTATAAGATTCTTCGCGTGACATCGATATCGTTCCGGAAAAGCGTGTCACTTGGCTGAAGGGAGGAAGGGCGGCGTGGGGGAGCGCGTGTTCATACCTTGTCGAGTGAGCTTTTCTGTTGCGCGAAGACAGTGAAGTCTTCCGTTGTTTGCCCTGTTCAGTTGAAGAGGGCTTCGTCATTTTCAGCTGGACTCGAGTCGAAACGAATCGAACCGAGTCCCTTGTTGCCAATTGCCGCCGTCATTCTGTGTCTGGTGCTACTTCCGGGTTTGACGGAGGTGGTGTCTCCAGCACCTACGTCCGTCGGGGCTTAGCCACCGGAACCGGATGGCGACCGTCTGACAGGAGGGTGACTTTAGTTCCAAGGCAAGTGAGAGAGCGAACGAGAAATATTGAAAAGGAAAAAAGGTTTTCGCGCTGAAGCATACGGACAAAAGTTCCAATGCGCCGGGTGGAGGTGTGGTCGACAATATTGCCGATGAAATGTGTGCGTGTTTGTGTGTTTCATCCTTTATTGATAATAGCTCGTATAGTTTGGTTTGAAAATTGGTAATAAATTGATACCATAATTTTTTTTATACAAATGGTTTTATTATGCTTTTTAACAGTCAATCCATGCTTTAAATCTTAACCTTTTTTTTGTTCGGAAAAAACAAAAATCGTTGAGAACGTTGGTTCCTCGCACACGAATCTTCTTTTAGCGCTTTTTAATTAAATTGTACATTTTTGCAAACAATTTTGCCCTCGTTTGTGCGGACCCGTTTTTGCCGTGATGCGGCCGGAATGTGCCTTTCGACGTGGAGGACAAAAAGGGTCGCGAAGTGCTGCGGAATAGAAACGATCAATATTTTCCCACCACCACCGCCACCCACTGCCGGAAGGAATGCAAAAATGCAAGGCAAAATGGAATTCGCTTCACAAAGTTCGCGCTTTCCACAATGGCCAGGGACCACCGGGGTGGCGGACGATAAAACATTAGTGTGTGTGTTTGTGTGACGATTGTTGGAGGTACCGTTGGAAACGTTCCATTTTTTTTCTATTGCTAGTTTTCTTTTTCAAATAGCTATCATTTTGCTGAGTTTTATGCGAGGTAGAAAGATCCTCGCCGGCGAATGAGACTGACGGGATGACTGGCACGAGACAGTATCGTAGTGTTGCTTCCTTTTTGCTTCCCGTTTTTTTTGTAGGACAAAAGCTCCTGACGTATCGCAAACTGGGTTTGAAGTTTGTTTGAAGTCGGAACGTGTATGAACCGCTGGGGCACAAATTTGCATCTAGATGTGTGCGCCATTAGATGGCGAAGTTTCTGGTGAAATGTGGCTGCAAAAAAATCAAACTTTTTCCAGGTTCCTATCGGTTCAACCGTCATTGCAAAGTAGTTTCCGCGATTCTTTTATTTAAAAGTATGCTTTTCGATAGATCTTTTCGTTTGAAAGTCTAGCATGGCGGAAGATTTTGCTAGATCGTAGTTTCCTGTACTTTTCCTCCCCCTATTTTGCTAACAGCTAATTTTAAATTATTTCAAATTGAATTTCATATAAAAAATTATCTATATTTATTAGACTTGTTTTCTTCAAACAAGCCTTCGTTCAGTTTTCCTCAGTTAAAAAAGTGTACCCAGAAATGTAAAAAAGGCTTGTTTATTGGATTCAGACATGCATAAAATAACCTGTAATTTACGTTACGTGGAATTGAACCCTGTACAATGCCGGAAAATATTTTTTTTTGTGTATCGATGATATGCAGGAGAAGTTTTTTTTGTGCATTTCCACTCACAGTATTCAGCATTCCCAGCGAAGCAGTTTTTTGCTAACCTGCATCGTTTGAAGGGTTTGCTAGTAGATGTGGGTGAAACAACTGCAGTTAATGTTGGAACGATTGTTAAACTCCTCACTTAGAAAAGTGGCAAGGAACTATGGGCGAATTGATGGGGAAGATGGCCACGGTGCTAACACGTTAAGGAATGATTTATGGTTGAATTTTCTTTGAAATCATTTGAATACACCATCGAGTATCCGTAAAAAATACAAAATATGAATAGGGTTGTAACTTTTTTCAATCTTGTATTTTCATCATAAGTTATGACCATTTCCTAGTCGCTCGCTGCTTCGACAGTGAACGGTTATTGAAGATCACAATCGGCGGGATTCAAATGCACGACAAAAAAAATGCTCACACGATCCATGGAGTCATGGGAAAATGCTTTCAACGTATCGACGAAGGGCTCGCTTGGCCCGCTCTGGGTCGAGGGAATCGTCAGGTGGGAGTGAGGAACATACTTTCACTTGTGTCGACACTTGCGATCAATCGATGACCCCGAGCGTCAGCGTGTCGGTTGGCTGCAATTACGTTGGGGTGCTCATTTTCTAAACCCTGTCATTTCCTGCTATCGTTAGATTTCTTGATCGTTGACCCGGTCGAATGAAGCATAAGAGATTTTATACGTCTGTTACTGCGCGTTCCTTGTAAGGATGATGTTATTTTTATGTTAGTGTTACCCACCTGCTTTTAAAAATCATGAAACAGCTTAATCAATTTTAAAGATTCCTAAAAGAGTCGCGATTAAAACTTTCGTCTACAAATTTGTAAAATGCAACACTATTCGTAAAATTTGCCACCATTAACAGACACGTTTTCCCTCTCTCGATCATTACATTTCAATAAACTTCACCTTCTCGTGCTCGAATGACTTCACTGCTTGGCGGTTCCCATTGGTCCGTCATGTGGTTAGCTATGCCTTTTTGTCTTTTGTTTCTTTAATTTTCTCTCCCCACTCACACAACCAGAGCGTCCCTTTACTGTCGTACTGTCCCCTGTGTGTGGCGGGGTAAGATGCTTAATCATGCGCGCACAACTGGCCATTGTGTTGCCGTTTTGCTGAGTATCTCTTGCTTTCGCGAAGACACGGGCCCGCTGGTTGATTGGCCCGGCCACGGGACTTGCCTAGCCGTCCGAGTTCAAATCGATTTACGGAGCGGTCGCGCGCGCGCGCGCTCGTTAATCGTTGAATTTTTGTTTTTTTTTTGTTTAACGGGGCTCGTTGTTTCGTTCCATTTCGGCGCGTAATCGATGGTGGCGTTCCCGCTGCGTCGTCCCCGGCCAAGTTTATGCACGTCGCTTGTGGTGAAGCTTGCAGGCGCTAATGCTAAAAAGAGCTACAATAAACCCTTCCCAGACTCCGCGACAGCAGAGGGATGGTAAGCTCGCCGGGTAAAACAATCACCATTCGAAGGAAATGGCCATTTCGCTCTCGGTTCAAACAAACGCACGTGTGTGTGTGTGTGTGTGTGTGTGTGTGTGTGTGTGTGTGTGTGTGTGTGTGTGAATGTTGCGTTTAATTAAGAGCTGACAGAGGGGGTAAAACAATAAATAAACGTATGAAACAATTGTAATTGATCGAATCCATTAGCAACCGCCGCGCTTGGCATGTCGAACTGATGGCATTTTAAGGAGAGTTCCATTAAGCTAATAGATTTTTTTTTATTTGCGAGACATTGTAAAATTGCAACGTTTTACTTAACCTGTTTTTTAGGTTTATTGTTTGAGGGTATGATACAGTGGAATTCGTAGAAACGACTACTAACCGGATCTGAATCGAATTTTTGGTTGCTGCGATAAGATAGAACCGTCAAACTTATGTTTCGTGTAGTATTATTTTGCGCTACAAATAGCATGAAATTTGCGGCTCATTATCATAAATTCCTTTGCTCATTCTTCGTCCCTTTCATTCTGCCCGGCACATCGATCACCCGTGTAGTATGAGCGTGGTTCGCATAAACATATCACATACCAGTAGCTCTGATTGTGTCCCTTCTGTCAAGATAATATGGCGCTAGAGAGGCGCTCGACAGTAAACTGCTCCAGAACTGGCAGTACCATTCACAATCACCACCACCACCACCAGTGCAGTGCTCTTATCGCTTGTGTTTCTTTATATCCAGCCACAATCACTCACTCATGACTGGCGGCCAAGCAAACCGAAAGCAAATAGAGCGAAAAGGCTGGACAGACGGGGGGAGAAAAGACACACAGAGACGCGTGGAAAGTGTAGAAAGATAACACCACGCGGCGGCGGGAATACGAGCCTGCGCACGCCATACCACCGATCGCTTGGTTGGCGTGGGGCTAGTAACTTGATCTGTTGATCACTGGAACGCTTGACCCATTTGTTTCCGTTTCTGGAGGGTATGCGTGGCAAGCGACTGAGCGACTGAACCGGTGATTTAAGTTCCTCGTGGAGACGCAACGCTCCACTGGCACCCTAATCGAATCTAGTCTATTGTCGCTAATGACCCTTAAGAAAGGGGTCGAATGGATACACTTTAGAGTGACAAATAATGGGCCCAAATAAGTCACACTTTTAACGGATGCAACACGGATTGGAATGTTTTGATAGGCACTGGAGATTGTTGGCACCACTAATAAAGGCGAGGTTTATACATATTTGTATTATTCTACGCTGCGCCCAACAGATGAATCGAATCTAGATCGTTCCGGTGTAGGAAGTTGGCCTTCCGTTTTGAGTTTCTGTTAGGATTGGTTTTAAAATCCCATTATAGGGTATGAAATTGACACTGGAATTTGAAATTGGCGTTTGACAGATTGTACCTTGACCCGCTTTAGCCATGCCGAAATGTCATTCTTTGTTTTGCTCATCGCTATGGCGACGAGAGGGATTCATTTTGCAGTCATCCGCTCGTATTGCTTGCGATGTGAAATGGATTCGCGTGTTCGGAGGCGGCTTCCCTGAACACTAGCAATTGACTTTTACCCCCCCCCCCCCTCCCCATTTTGTGTAGATGATAACAAAAGCTCTATAGCATTGTGTTCGTTTTATAATGTATTTTCCTTTTGTGCTCTGCTCGGAGTAGCGTTTGTTCTGACGATTCGTATTCCATCTCGCTTGTTTATCGGCCTTGTTTTTCGTCATTTTCCGTACCAATTCTGTAATGACGAGCGCAGGGTAGATAAAAGTCGCAGCCTTCCTGACATTCCTCCATGCAGAACAGACCCATGCGAAACGAAACGAACGGCTTGGTTGAAGCGGATGTAGTCCCTAGGCGGGATTAATACATTGTGTATCGGAAAGCGCAGCGTACGAAAAGAATAAAAATCCACTACTGTCCGTTCGTGCTGACTCAGCAAGTCACAGAATAGTGTTCGCTTGTTCGATGGTCGCTGGCGGCCACGAATCTGCTGCCGGCTGTGTATGATGTCTGCACACTGAAGCTGACAACGGCTGGCAGCATCAGCGGCGTCTCGTCAAGCCAGAACATCAATGCTAACTGCCTAACGGGCGGGTAGGTGGTGGAAAGCGCCCTCGCTTGGCCCCGTGTCGTAATTGTTATTTGTTTTCCCGACAACCGACGCAGAGGATACAATTTCTCCGAATGGTTTGCTGGCGCGGTTGTGTGTGTGTATGGTTGCAAAGCTATGGCTATTGGCGCCACCAATTTTCACTCCCGGGCCAATTTCGCATGCTTTTTGTGCAGGTTTATTGGTGTGTGTGGGTGGTGGTGTGACGAATAGCGTGGGTTGGTCTGGGCTTTGCTGTTTTACGCGAGGCTCGTTTGCCCTTTTTTGGGGCGCAAATTTCTGTTCTTTCCATCTGAATGGAGCGTGCGTGTGCTGATGTTTGAATTAGAGGCAAAAATCGTGTCCTTGAACAGACGAACTATTTTCTAGAGTAGAGTAAAGTGCCCCAACATTGATGGCAATATGGTTTGGTACCGTGACGAATTGTAGTATGTTGTAGAGCTGTGATATATTGGACAAAGTTGCTGAAAGATCTCGATAGAAAACTCAACATCTAATACAAAAAAATAGAAATAAAAATTATAATGTGTCCAATACCGGCTTAAAAACATTTAAAATCGACAGCATAGAAAACCCCATCCAGAAAAGATTTTGTGCCAAGCTTAATTTTCTACCCAAACTGCCCATTTGTAGCCGTTAGGGTTGATTCATCCGGTCGACACGGTGGCAACGGCTGTCAGGTTTCTCACCGGCCGCATCCGACGCCACCTTCCGGTCGAACGTTACGTTTCATTTCGAGCTTTGGCTGTTTCGTTCACGCGAAGACGAATGCATCTCCGGCTGGGAAAAACGTACCGGTATTGCATTAGTGTTTGCGTGTGTGTGTTTGTTCCGTTAGCTGATGATTTCGTACGTGTTGTGTTTCGTCTTTTTTTTATGCTTCTTGCGTCGACGCCTAGTTAGGTTCGGCCGTATGGTCTGCTGATACCCGCGGCTTCCCATTTTTATCTCCCTGAGTTTCTTCCCATTTGCCCATTCGGTCACTAATTGCACATACCCCAGTGAAAGATGGCGGTGGTTGCGGAGTGATAATGTGCCCCAAAAGCACACAAACATACGAAACGAAACGTCACGACAGCTATTGTTGAGGATGATGGATGGGCGGCTAAGTGCAACCGTACGATCTCGTGCAACAGTTTTGGACAGCAGCGACAGATGGTTGTTTAAATGCCAGAAACACGGGCACGGGTTTCAATATAAGTGATTGTTGGGAAAACAGTGACCAACACAAGGAAATTTTGATTGAAATATGTTTACGCTCAGCCAACAAAACTAGTCTATAAATGTATGAATGACTTATGGTTTTCCGTATGCGATATTAAATGCGTATTTTAATGGCATATATTTGCACTTATTACCAACCTTTGCTTGGTCATCCTGGTGTGCAAAGGCGCTGAATGTTGGTCTTAAAATTCTGCTGCCCGTTGTGGGATAAAATAATCACTGAAGAAAGGAGCAGCAGCGCAAAACAGCTCCAAGAACCACCGTTGCTCGGATCGCCCGGCATTTGTTTAGCTGGGGCTTCCGGTGATTTATGAGTATCTTATACAGCTCTTCAATCAGTGGTTGCTACACGCGACAACGTTGACGCGGTGGTGGTAAGATAAACTGGCTGTATTTGCCGTGTAGGATGACGCTTGAAGGTAAGACAAACCACGGCAATTAGGGCTAACTGCGTCCTGTGTTTCACTGCATGTTGTTATGGTTTTTGAACGATTATCATCAGCCGTTTTTGTTGTCAATTATTGTGTGCCAACAAGGCTTCAGAATTTCAGAACTTTATAATAAAGTATAGCAATACTAGTGCCAAGTAAAGTAAAATAAAAGAAATAGAATACAATCTTAAATTGTGTGTAAACATTTTTTTTTTCTCGAAATAAACTTTCTCAGAAACTACGACTGCACAAGAATTTTCATTGCTTTCAGTAAGAAAGCAGTGTTGTTATCAATGTTTGCTGGTAGTGCATATCGAATGAACGAATGCCACCGATCGAATGAGGGCGAATGAAATCGTCTACAAAGCCATCTCGAATTTCAAAGTGATTTCCACACAAGAAAAGGTAATTCCAAACCTTTTCCGTACTTTCCACCGCCACAATAGATGTAATCGTGCTGTTAAACTACCACCTTAATATGTCAACCGGAGAGGTAATTTGAAATTTGACTTCTCGTCTCGGGAACGAAAGCCTCCTCCCACTCCAAGCACTTTGTTGTGTGGGGTGATGAACAAGAGACGCGCGAAAGGAAACTCTTTTCCGCCGTCCCGGCTTCATGTTACACGCGTGTTGCCCTGGTCGCATGTCAATCCGACTTTCCGTCCCCACCTCCGAACCTCCGAATTACCCTCATCAACTTCAAACAACGTTTGTCGCCGTCTTCGCCGTTGCTTCGCGTCCAGTCAACGATCCACTTTCGCCCTTCGTTTGACGGGTCTCTGTGACGGGTGTATAAATTACAACATCACACCTCTAATTAACACTTGTTGCACGTGCGCCCGAGCAGGCCAAATTACTCCGCCCAACATTGTGGACGCTTTTTTTTTTTCTCGAGGAACTCTGTGGAACACCTGCCAGTCGAAGTTGCTCCCGAGTTTGCTTTAGTTTTTTTTTTTTTGTAATGACCCGGCTACAAAAATGGCTAATGAAGGCACTTCGCTGGCTGGCATATGGTATTCGCAGCTGAAATAGGCTGAGGAAATGGCATTAGATGTTTCCTCTAGCGAGAGTTTTCCGATGTCATGTGAGGGCTGTGGCTGATTTGCCGCGATGCTGGTGAGCATAATAAAAACATAGGAAAAGTTTACCTCTTTGTTACGTTCACATTGTATCCACACCGTCGGAAAATTGCCAAATAATTGTTGCTGATGAGCAGTTGTTACGAACTCGTGTTTGGGGTTCGAATTTAGAGGTTTGTCAGATAAATAAAAAGTTTTTAAAATAATAACCGTACAATGCATCATAATAAAATATCTATATCACAAATGTGTTACACAGAAAAGTGCTTCAACCAGCCACCACCAGTAGTTGCGCTCACATCAAGGTCATTAGGCCGGTCGGTGGTTTCCGTTATTAAATTTGGTCATTCCAGGTATTTGTAGTGTTTCTCCACCGACAGACATGGTTGGATGGTGCTGGGGAATGTTGTATCGGTTTGCTGATTCCGAGGTTCCGTGTTAGCTCGGGCAACAACAACGCACCCACAATCTACTGTCACGCAGTGCATTTCCTAATTGGGGTGCGGCTGACATTGATAAGGGAACTCCGATTGTCACTGGTTTATACGTTTAAGGATTCCATTTGTCATTTATTACGCGGCACGTAACAAAAAATGCTCGAAATGTTTGAGAAACGGTATAACTTTACTTAGTGCAAAATTATAGTGTTCTGTAGAATTAATATTAGTAGCATCAGTGTGATAAGGTTGAATATATTTATTTAATATTTATCCTCCATTAAAAACGTCAAGTCAAAAACATTCCGAAATTTGGCGAAACCTGCTTGTTTTTTAAATCATCTGCCTATTTTTATCTCTCGCAGTAAAACAACACAACCAACATGCGTTAAGTACAAGAGGTACTTCATGGGGTGGCAGCGATAAACTACTTGTTCAAAACATACGTCCTCGTATACTTCATGGTGAGTGCGGTAATGAAGTGCAGCATTTTCACTGCCAAGAGTAAAGCAGAATGGCGCAAAATGTAATACCGAACCGATCTTTTCTTGCTATGAAATTTGGCGCCACATCCCTTCCAACCCATCGCAATCGTAGTCGTTGCGATCTCGCTCTCTCGTTGGTTAATATTTTTAGAAACATACTTTCACTGAAACCCGGCTGAAATTCACAACGACCGTCGCCCAAAAAAATAACCAATCGAACCATGTTGATCTGCACATTTGTTCGCTTCGAAAAACAAAATTTCGAACGGCTGGCGACAGGCACGTTTGGGACGGCTTTGACGCATTTTCCACGCGGCATTGGCAAACGAACGATACATCATAAACGTCTGCTGGTGCGTGCGTGTTTCATTCATGTTGCTACCATTTTCCGGTGTTGTTGTTTCCAACGATGCGATTTCGATCACCAGATCTTGCGGCCTTGATTCGAGCTCCTCTGGGTGTGATTTTATTTATTTCGGGATATTTTGGGTTGCAGTGCGCCCAGCAGCAGATGTTTGGGGGATCGTACGTTTCTTTTCTTCCGGGCCTTATGGGAGGTGAAACAGACACGTCAAGCACAGGGCGACATAAAAGAGGGGTCCCAAGCGAGTATGCTCGTAAAACATGGGTGCTTGTTGAATTTGTTGCTGCTTCCAAAATATATATGACTCTGGTGTCTGCTTCCGTGCCACGGTCAATGTCAACCTGTGTGTCGCCAACTGAACAAAAACAATCCGTCTGAATGGCGTGCGCGCTCTACTTCCGTCCCATGAAAAAAAACCTGTAAATGAAGCGCGCTTGTTTCGCGTGACCGCCCTAGCCTGGGGTCGGGCACGGGTGTGAGTTGGGCTGTGGATTATAGCGCCCAATTTTGTGGCCCATTTGGCCCATTTCCGCCGGATGTACCTCGATCGTGAACAACGGTGTGGGGAAAGTGGCGGCACACGGTTTGTGTACGATTGTTTATTTGTAGATTAATTTGCGTTCGTGGAGTGTGCTAGAGCTTGGAATTTTCTCACACGACACACGACCGCGAGGAGCTGCCGTGACGGAAAACGAATCACAAAACTATCGAGACGACGGTACCACCAGGGACCGCGTGAACGGTGCGGAAATCCGTTGCCTAGAGCGCGTATCAGACGGTCAGACAGTCAGTAAATTTAATTTTCCTCTTTTTTTTTGTACTAACTTAGCTTTTTTTCTTTGGCTTATCGTCGTATTTAATCTACCATCTTGATCGTATCTTTTGACGTGTTGGAATTAGTAGCAACCAGTCTCGCTGATTGATATGGGATGATGAGCTCCGGTTGGAAAATTTAGGTTAGCCATCGTAATCTCAGCAATGAACGGCTTTGGCGCCGGCGGTGGTGGGACTTTTCTGCGACATCATTTATCATCGGGATTGGTTTGTGCGAGCAGATGTCTTATCCGCCAAAATAGAATCGAAATAAAGCATTCTCACTGCGAAAAATTGAGAAAGCATGTTTATGTGAATGTTGTGAGTTTAAAAAAAGTATCATAAAATTATGGTCATGTTTTATTTTACAGACTACAGAAAAAAGCTAAGTTCCTTTTTGTCGCTTTGCTGGTGCTTGCTGCTAGTGGTTTTTATTTTTCAACAAGATTCTATTTACGTTTTAAGTTGCTGTAGGTTAGGTTCTAACTTTATCCATTAGTCTTAAATTGCTCTTGAATATGGGAGATGAAAGGTTCTTACTTCTTGCTCAGTCAACATTCAATCACAATAATGTTCTCCAATCAAAAATGGTACTCGACAATTCACTCCACCGCAAAGATGGACAATAAAATGCCGGTCGCGGACGTCCTTCTTGGACGGAAAGATGGCTCTGTCTGAAGGAGTAGGAGAAATGGATTTACCGTTTATGCAGCGCCTCACCAGCTAACGTCCATACCAGTTTGAATCTTTTATCATAATGCTGGCAGATTCTGTTCGCTACGTGTGTGCGTATGTTTTTTTTAAGGCACTTTTCTCGGAAAAGTTGGAGCTCTTTCAAGACGCTCTGCTCATGTGCTGGGGTCGTGGCTGCTTGCTGTCGGTTGAATGGTTCAGAATGGGTGGCACACGGTTGTGGCCGTCTTTTTTTGTACTTAGTACTAATTCGCCGTTTTCATCTAACGTTCACCTCAAATCGGTTCTGTTGCGGTGTGCTGGTGTACTAAGCTTACGTAAGATTATCTGCGGGCGTGACATTACGGTTGATGTTGTCGAAGTATAAGCAAAAAAAAAAAAATAGGTGAGCTCTGTTCGGGCTTTGATGTTAGCGCTTTCTGGTTTGTGTTTGTTCCTCCACCGCCACTCGCTAAAGCAATTACTTTCAATGACATTTATGAAATGGTTGATCAAAATTTAATGCACACCAATGCTCTGTTATTGGGATAAGGAATGGGTTGTAGCGTGCTATTGGTGAACTTAATGTTAGAGTGTATGCGCGTCAAGAGTATTTGAGATGAAACGATTCCTACTGGCGTATTTTTTATGTGGCTATTTGAATTCCAATTTATTTGCATGTTATTGGATTTCTTTTTGAAAGCTTTTTTGTTGCATTAATGAATTAGGGAATAATTGCTATATATAGTACTGATACAACATTATTCAGATGTGTAAAACTAATTTCTTTAGATTTAAAAATGTATCATATTCTGATACGAAAACTTCTCTAGGATTTCAAATTCGATACACTGATATCAAAGTTTCTCACCATGGGTATACTGATTAAATTATTATTATTTTTTATAAAACATAATTATCCACGCGTTAGATAGGTTAAACTTCGCATGGCACGCTTTACCCGATGCATATTTTATGCAGATATTTATACCTACGTTATCCTTCTCGGATATGCTTTCTCTTTAGTGTCCACAGACGTGGAAAACGGGGTTGGAAGAAGAGACGATCTTTATAAATTCATAAAGCAGCAAGCATCAAGATCATTCGGTTCGTTGTATGTTTTTTTTTAACGACAGCGGGCAGAAAAAGGACGCACATCGTTATCTTTCATTCTGTCCCACTCCACAGTTGTGATAAAATGCTCCAGCCAGAACAAACATTATCTGCCAGCGATCATAAAGTATGCGCTTACGCACGGGACGGAGGTTTTGTTCAACTTTTTTTTGTCTTGTAACGATCGGAGGAATTTTTTACTTATTTCATCCTGCATCCCGTTACCGTTAGCTCCGATAGCTAAATCACTTAACTTTTATTTTCCTGCCTTGCACTTTCACTGATTCTGGCGGGTCCCGTGGCCGGAAACGACACACCTTAAGAAGAAAGTCTGATAAAGCAGCGGTCGACTGGCGTCGGGGGGTTTTCGTGGGTAAAGAGAAAGAGGGTTCGCTAGTCGACGCAATACAGGACAGGAGCAATTTGTGTACTGCATATTTTATTAACACCGGAACATCAGGCTGGCAGGCAGGCAGGCAAGCTAACCTGTTCGGAAAGGCAACGGATGGGGATGGCAGAGCAGTTAGGAAGCCAGAGCGGAAGAAAAATATGCAGAAAACTTAGCAACATCATCCGCTGTACGACCGAAGGTATCCGGAAGGGATTGAACCATAATTCGATCTCGGAGTTAAATTGATTCCGGCAGGCAGGATGTTGGGAGCTGTGCTTGCACTTGCGGCAGATTTTGAGTGTAGGAAAATCGTTCGCCCAAAACAAAATCGATAAGCATGTACGCATCCTAAACGAAGCCAAGATTCAAGGGGAAAACTTGAAAAGCCAACAAACCATCTCAAGGAAGCCACAGCAGGCAGCGTTTTCCTCAATATAGTCCGAATGTTTCCTTCACTACCTACAAACACACGGCATCGCTCCAGATGAAGCTCAGCGAAAGCAAAGCTTCTCTGCTCTGTCCCTCTTAATCGGTGCCTGTTTTCTGAGGCTCATCACGTACGCTAGACGAGGGTAAATTTGGGGCTCCGGTGGAAGATTGAGATGAATCTCCCCGGAACGTTTGGAGTTACTGGCAGAGCCGAATCCTCCTGACGCTGGTTCGACGATGTGTCGATCCTTCAGCAAATTTCGTTGCTGTGGGAATTGAACGGTTCAGTTTGGGTATTATTTTACTTAGTTAGAGCCGTCGGACCCATCTGTTCGTTAAAAAAAAAAAAACCAAATCCATTCCCATGGGATCGTTTCTACGGATTATTTGATAGGTATGGTCCACCGTTTAGGGGTTTTATATTGTATCTTGCCATAAAATGTGTATTGTCGGTTTTAGAAAGGATTTTGCTAGAATTTTCATCCCAATCCTGGTGCGACACTCATCATTGCCCGAAGCGAAAATTAAACTTAATCAATGTTTTTGATGTTATAGGAGATTTTTAAAACTATTTTTGTTTCCCTCCCCTCGGGTTGTGGTTTCACTAGATTTTCACTGCATGAAACAGAAATAGCTCGTTGTTTTTCACTTTCCCTTCCGAAGCCGAATGAATTTAGCATACTCCCGGTGTATTGCTACAGACACGGTCAAAATCGCAAAATCTCCATGCCCGAGCATGCTAAATTGATCTCGCCTCGCGCCGGAGGAAAAATTCGCCAAGATTTTCGATCAAAATTTCGCTTTCCACTTTCGCACAGCAGCGCGTCCGTGCGTTGGTGTGCGTAGCGGAAATATGCGGTGCGTATTGGCGTATGCGGTCGTTTCGCTCGTCGGTCGGGTGTAAACGCAAACTAGATCAATTATTAGAAAGGTGTGTGGAGCGCCCCAAGAGCTCGCCACACGAAATCGCGTGCGAAAGGTGCTAAAAGAATTAACAGCAATCGCCGGTTTAGCGGAGCGCGGAGTAGGAAAAAATAAAAAAAACAAGTGGAAAATTATGTCGCTGTGGAGTGGATTTCTTAATTTTGGATTTTCTCTTTGACTGCGTCTATAGATTGATTGCAGATCAATTAAAAACGAAACACATTTAAATATTTACTAAAATTTATTGTTTTTCCCCGTTTTTACACGGAGTCGAACGCTCATACTATTTATTGAAATATTTTTGTTTGTAAACTTTCCTTAGCATTACTCTCTTAATAGCACTCAAAAATTGTTTGTTTATCCTCCTTCTTGTCTACAATTTTGCATCGCAACACATACTTTCGCAAGAGCAACCATAAAGTGCCGAACATGTTTGGATTTTCACACGCACCACCAAATTTCTCCCCAAAAGTAACGATAACCAAAAACCAAAAAAAGGTAAAGAAAAAGCGTGGTAATGTAAACATGTGCGCGAATTATTGGTTTTGGGTTTTACTTCGCATACAAGCGAGCAACGGTTGACTAAGTTTTTTTGAGCTGGTAAAGTGCAAACGAAGCATGAGATTTTCGGTCGCAACTCTTGTTTCCTATGGTCTGAAACTGTAATCTTCGCCATGTGCACGCGCATATCCCTCGCGTGTGCCAAACTGTACCTGCCTAAGTAGATTATATTCTAGCGCGAATTAACTTCAAAGCTGACATGTGTTTTTTCTGTATGGTTTCCCTTTCTACTTGTTTGAGTAATTAAAACTTTATGAGACCACATTCCGTCGTCGGCAAATACTCCTACAAAGCCGCACACCGAATGCGCTGCTACGGAAGAGACGCTGACCGAAGCTGCTGAACATAGTCTGGTTGCCTGGAAGCATTATTTCAGGGTGGGGATACATTTCAAAATTATGTTTCATCGGTCTCGAGATGGAGGGGTTGGAGCGCAAGTTTGCTGAAGAAGGCAAGAAAAACCCTAGAAAGTAGGGTAACATTTCCTGACTACTACTGAGCATCTCTCGCACGCCAGCTGGTGTCTGCAGAATAGTTCTAATTTCGTTAAGTTATGCACGTTAGTTGAATCATTTTATTTTTGGGTGTGCTACTGCTACTACCGTTGGTATTTGGTAAAATTTTCTACCAACTGAATAGACTCTACGTGGTGCTCGTGCGCGTGACTTGGCTAGCAGAATTTTTAGGCTCATGCTGAACACAATCTTCCTTCTTTGCCATGGACGGAAGCAAGTTTTTGCGCTGAAGGGTGTTCGCATTCCGTTGCGAAAAATAGCTGTATCATACCCGAGTGACGGACAATATTTTCTTTACTTGGTACGGGGTCCGCAGGAATCTGCATGGTTTGGGAGGAATGCTAGTGGAAGGTTCTGGTAGGCAGGTGTGTTTTTTTTGTTTATTGTATAGCGTAACAAATACAATAACTTTGAAAGATCTACGATACTTGTTTTGGTGTATTATCTAGTTGAGATTTTTATTGGGTTTTAGCTCAAATTTGATACGTTTTTCTGTAGTACTGTTTTTATTTGCATTATTTTTTTTTAAATGAAAACGAATCATCATTTTACTTTTCATAGCATTGCTGTCAGTTTGTGCATGTTTATATTTATTATTATCGTCGAAAGGAAAATAACGACTCGAAATGGCTTTACGTATCATATCAACTGGTAATATTTTAAGTAGAAAATGTTGTTCCACACCAGCATGGGAACCGTAAAGGGCTGACCTTTATGCACGAATATGGGGTTCAGTGTTCAAAATGTCCCGTTTTTACCCATTCTGTACAGAATGGATCTTTTTTATTAATATGTGCCTTATTTTCTTTATCATCATCCTTGCGTAAATGTAAAAATGGGTTAAAAAACAACACACGTCGGAAAAAATTTCGTCATTTTCAACGGTTTCATTCGCGCAGGTACGCGCGGGACAGTTCGTAGAAAATGATGCAAATTTATCTGCAAAAAGGGTTATTTTGGTCATTCGAAGCATTTTGGGTAAGGTGGTGCTTGCGTGTTTTATACTATTGGGATATGGTCGATGACAAATTGAAGACAGGATCTTTAAATTTAAGGTTAACATTACCGAACTTTTTTTTCTAACTGTCGAACAGTCAGACTCTGTTCTTCTATGTTATAAATAGTTAAAAAAAAGTTTAAGTTCACAATCGGTATTTGTGACATCAACTTTCAATGTTGTGGAAGAATTAATAAACGTTAAAACTTTCTATATCAAATTTCTTACAATTAAACGTTGTTGTATACACAGTTTTTTTTTCCCAATAAACGACTTTTTTCCGAGAATAAATGCTTATGCTGATGCTTTTACTTTTCCATGCCGGCGCCGTCAGCGGGGAATAATTAAGCATTACCGGACGGTTTCCAGTCCTGTAGCTATTTGCTTAAAATTAGCCTACGGTGAAAAAGCAAACTACGCGAAATCGCTTACTTCCTCGGGATCATCGTCAAGTGCGCTTCGAACGAGAAGCGCGTTGTGCTTCCGTTCAGGCGTAACACTGTTGGATTTGTGGGAAATTTTCCAGCTGTTCTAGCTCAGCCCGTCTTCCCACAACTGGCCTCTGGATAGTCAGAGGAGTCTGAGAGGAGCTTACCCAGTGCCGGCAAGGTGACGGTAGTTGAAGTTAAAACTTTCGCGAAGGAAAAGTTTTCAACCATTTCTTGCTTTTCTTTGCGTACTCAACATCGGATCGCTTACTACCAAAACGTTATTTTACGTAAAAGGTAGTTTTTTTTAAATATTCATGGTCAACACACCCCAATCTCTTCTTCCAGTGCTTGGTAGTGGGTGTGGTCATATTACGAAAGCAGCTTGTTCGGTTTGTTTGCTCTGACAAATGAGGTCGGCAAAAGGATGAGAACCACTCGGAAGGAGGGGGATGAGAGCTTTCAGTGGAAACTGATGGCGCTTCTCTCGTCCTGTGATTAACTGCGACCAGAGGCATCCTTGCTCTGCTGCGAACTTGAGAAGCTGGGTTTTTAATCATCCCACAGGAGAGTTCAACGATGATGAACCTGGTCGGGATGTGCGGGTACTGTGCGGTTCATGTGTTTTGTGTTACTTGCGGATGATCATGGGCACATGGGATGGGTTTTCTGGAAAATTTCTTTCTACCGTCTCTTTTGCCTTTGCGCGCGTAGATAGGATCAGTAAAAAAAACCTACATACCACCGAACGGATCTAATCGATATCGTTTTACCCAGGTAAGATAAATTATCCTAGCACGGAGGAATCTTTGTTTTTTTTGTTTATTGCTGCTGTCGCTGTTCTCGTTCCCTTGTTCTGCTCAGAAGTGGTAGCATTATGAAATGCAATACCATCTCGCGCACCGTTTCAAAAGTGTTACCTGAACCATTTTTTGTTTGGCGTAATGAGGAGCAGCGTAATCGGCGATGGGGCTGATGATAGGCGAATTTGGTCGGATATTTACTTTCATCGGCCGGCCTGCCAGCAACATTGCACGAAGTAAACCAGAACAATTTGATATCAGTACGGTGGTAGGGTTTTGTATTACCGCCGATAGGAAAGGGATTTATTGGTCTTTGCGTTCGTTGATTGGAGTGTAATCGTGTGCTGATTGGAAATGAAAAAATGGTAATCAGTTTCCCCAATGTTTTTATCCCGATTGATAATTGCGAAAGCGATATCCGTGTAGGAAGTTTTGAAAAGAATATACTGTGTGCAATTTAAATGTTCCATCGCACGTTTAGTGTAGTGTTTCATGACTGCTGTGAAACATTGGTTCCCATGAAGAGGTGAAGGATGTTTCCGATTTAAAATATAAGGTTTCATTGATTTGTTATATTGTTTCAAAACATGAAATGAAATCCGATTGATTGATTGAAGTAATTTGAGGTTTTTTATTTGTACAAACATTTATTCTTCATGTACCTTTTTTGTCGCATGCCTTACCTTTCCCTTGCATGCCTTAAAAGGAGCGGTGTTTCCTACAGGTTGCCTTCCGTGCGTTGGTGTACTATACGTCCCTTTATCTCCCCGTTTTGCACCTCATAATCTGGCGTGCTAAGTGCACATCATCAAGATGCGTTGTTCTTGTTTCCGTTGGTGTCGTTTTTGTCGTTTCAGTTTTACACCGGTAGGAAACGTTATTCACTTCATCCGGTACTGCTTTATTCCCGTGTGTATTTTGCTTGTAGGAAAAACGTGTCCAAAAGGGAAGCACACAATTTGTGTCGCCTGTATCAATCCGCTGACGAGCACGAACTTTCGTCATCTCACTTCATGCGCACCTCCCCCCCAGCACACGGGAAGGTTGGGTTCAGGTTTAAATTTTTTATCCAGGAAAGACAGAACAGCGCCTAGATTGATGATACGAACATGTGAAACACTAAACCATACACCGCGTGTATCGTCTCTGCAACACACCGAGGACAGGAACTGAAGTAATCTCCGGAGGACTCCAAGTGGGGGTGTGAGTTGGCTTTGGTTGTGATAAGGGAGTTGCATCGCTCAGGTCGGCTCTAGTGTGGAAAGTGAGGAAATCACGCGACGCGTATGTGTGTCCTTACGGCAGACATAAATCTGGCCTGGGATGGGTAGACGCTGCCAGTGTCGTCCTCCGGGCGGGCGCCACATGAAAACAGGCTCTCTCTCTCTCTCGTTACTTTGGTAACATTTAAAACACTCACACGACGTCTCGGAAGTGCTTTTGAGGGCGGATATAAGGTGGATCGTTCCAGTGCAGCGAATAAGCGAGCGTATATGTCGTCTTTGTCTACTTCGGCGGTTTTTACACCAGTCGCATGCAAAGCCTGGAAGTCTTGTTTGGGATGAGCAGCGGAAAGAAAATTGTTGAAGGATGTGAAGGGATGTCGACTATGCTTGTGTGCACGGGAGAAGGTACAGCATTCTCATCAGGTTGCCGTTGTTCGCAAGATAAACGACGGAGAGGTGGTAGCTTTGTGACTCATTTAGTCCTTTTCGTCATGTTCACTTTCACTTGAAACAGAAAAGGCTCTCGTTGTCGGTGCTGCGTGCAACATGTCAAACAATGTTTTGTTACCGGTTTTGTTCGCCTTTTTCATCGTTAGCATCAATTGGTGATGAACTACGTGTGATCTGAATAGAAACGTCATGTCGTAATATATGTAATAAATTTTTCTCACCTAACAAACTTGTTAACTTCATTGTATATTTGATGATTAAGTATTTAAATTACCAAATAATGGATTAAAAGAAATCTATTCGACAAAAAAAAACTACAAATTAGAAGTATGAATTTACGAAAAACCGAAAAATGATTTTAGTATTTGATAACAAATATCTTCTGAGAAATAACTAACCTACAATACTTACATAATGATATTTTTTCAAAGAATAATTCAATGTTGAATTAAAGAACCTTGAACACAATTTAAGTCGAATATTCGCAATATTAATCTTACTCTTGAGCAAACCGAACACAGCATCCTCTGAGAGTATTATTTTCAGCTTTGCTTCCTGGTACGATCGTGCCTGCTGTATTAAGTAATTACTCTAACCCGACTCGGTCACGAAACTGCTGCTTGCGAAACGTGCGTGTAGAACGTTCTGCTAATCGAATGGACGGAGCACACTCACCAGCCGCGGTGATGATGGTCATAAAACGACATTGAGTAAGCCATCGTCGTCGTCACCGGCATGCGGTAGATCTTGGTCGCTGTTAGTAGCCTATCGGTACAATTGTTCGTTTTTGTCGAGCGAAATTTATGAGCTTAACAAAGTTATTTCACCAGTGCCTCGGCTGCACGCGTACTCCCCACCCCATCGGCCCACCGTTGTGTATCGTTTTGCCAGCGTCAATTGTTGATGGAATCCATGTCGGCGATCGTCGTCATGCACACGATCGCACGAAAAGAACACCCATCGGGCACGCGACTATTCACCAGGCGATACGCGCATGAAAAGGTAATTCATGGAATGATGGGGCGCGTTGCGTAATGGTGGAACGGTGCGCGGTTCTAGAGTCTCCTATGCCGGATGTGAAAATTGTGTCTCACATAAACTTGCACACTCTGGCTGCGTCGTGGCAGCCGGAGTGATGACGCTCACGCTAATCGAACCGAGGATGGGAAGTCCGGGGACGGGTGAACATCAATTAGACTCGATTATCTTTTGGCGCAAGAAGCGAGTGTTGTCATTTGAGCGCTGGTGGCATCCAAGCTGGTGTGATGTTCGAATTTTCTACACTACACGGTACGGAGTGGACCGAAAGATGTTTGAAATAATACATTTTTGTCAGCTAAACTACACACATGCGGTGCAAACAGGGTGCTGTAGGCGAATTAAAAACTCTTCGGTCAATTAGTACCGACGTGCTCGGCGAATTGTATTCCCGCTAAACTTCGTCTGACTGTCGTCGCGAAAAGCGACTGCAGCTGCCGGCGTGTTCCGTGTCTCTACACGCGTGGCCGCATTGCCAAACGACGTTGAAGTTCGGATGAATCGGATGCAGCCGCAGCACACACACACACACCGTACGGTGTCTGGGTTTCTCGCGCAGTTTGTCGGTGGTAATTTGTTGCAATAAAGTACAATTAGCGTGACATTTCGCAATGTCGGTCCCATTACTACAGGCTACCGACTCTGGTTCTGGTTGATGAAGCAAAAGTTAGGTTAGGGTCATGTGTCAGCTTGAATTTGGATAACTGTCTGTGCAAGATGTTTCCAAGAACGTTTGAAAACGTTCAGCTGCTGTGTAGATTCTATGGATTTTTTAGTTATCATACAATGTTCTAAATATGTACTTTCAAAATAGTCCTAATCTCTGGAGCACTTATCATGAAAACGTTCGTACAAAACTTACCCAATGTACGACCCAACTTTTCTGCGACGGTTTGTTGTAGAGAACTTTCCATCAGATCTTCAAGTACATTTAGCATCTTCAAGTTCAGCAACGAGGCAAAATGCCGATTGTGAGGTGTCTAAATTTATTGCCATCTTCGTCGACTAGTAGGCAATCTCCTATCCATTTTGCAAGCCTTTTAATAAGCAATTAAAAATTCATCCACACCTCGTGCGCTTGCTCGTTTGCTTGCTGCTCTCTCTCTTTCTCTCTCTCTCCCTCTGCCGGCTGTGGCGGGGGTGGTGCTGGTTGTGGGTGC
Organism: Anopheles farauti; assembly: GCA_000473445.2. Taxonomy (NCBI): domain Eukaryota; kingdom Metazoa; phylum Arthropoda; class Insecta; order Diptera; family Culicidae; genus Anopheles; species Anopheles farauti. The sequence continues at coordinate 19,710,895 of KI915041.1, forward strand.
CCGGAACACCCCGTCTAGGATCCGGGTCTATTGTTTGCCAAAGTGCCTTACGGTCGGGCCAGACAAGGTCAATAATCAAGCAGCAGAATTGCTCGTAAAGTTAGTGGTAGTCATGCGAGATGGCATAAAGTCGGTCGTTAAAGGAGAGGGTGTGTTCGATGGTTAAGCAGTCAAGTAATTTCGTAAGAGACGCTAGATTACTTGCAAGGGTTGCCGTTGCCGACTAAAAGTTAGAGAGGAGTGTGTCAAACATTGATTTTCAAATCCTTTGCGAATCCGTTGGAAGCGCATCTGGTACGTCTTCTTGAACCACGAAGCATTATGTTTTTCAGTAATTCAACTGTTTCACGGCCAACGTTGCATTACAAAACGACTTGTATGTATGGCAACGCATGATTAATCTATTTTACCATTGATATGGGATTTGACGTATTTCACGTAAACAGGCATCTGTGCAAACATCGTCTTAGCGTCTGTTGGTTTTTGCCGAACAGCGCCAATGTGTATGTTAAATATGTGCATAATAAATGTAACACAACGACCCCACATACATCCTCTTCACTCTTCGCAGCAGCGTAACGCAGCGATGTTGATCCAAAGATCCATCCAGAGGCTATTCAGCGAAGAGGACCAATCGCTTGGCAAACCCATCGTGAAGAAAGTAGCATGCCTCTCGAGGATCCTCTTCGCAGCGCTCCGCTTTTTCGTGTAGCAATTATGCTGCTGGTTTCGCTTCGAACGGGTCGGCTATGTTTTCCTTTGAAAGAAGCTTATTTAGATAGAATAGGGTGTGTGGAGTGCGGCGTGATGAATATTTTCATTAGAACATGTTGCAACAATATTAATTCTCCTCGCTACCGCAGCTGGGGGTCGTTCATAGTTGGTTGAGTTGCACTTTTTTATGTTTAGGAGTACCAAACTCCCCTATTTGCATGTGAGAAAACTGCATTCATTTATACCGTGCCATGGTAGAATGGTGAACAATTGGAAGAATCACTTTCAGCTTCAAGAGGTTTGTGCAAATGGCTTGGGAGACTTTTTTTCCGATATTCATCAAATAATTATCCCAAGAAATGCCCTTATACTGCATCATGCCTCTAACGACCGAACGGTAGTTGAAGAGGTTTGATTCATAAATAAAAATAGGTGACCGTAAATAGAGCGGGGAAATGGTGCGAAGCGTGCAGGAAAGCAAGAGATTTTATATTAATTTTAATTGGGCTTTGATTTTAAGCTTTATCAATCTTCTTGTATCGACCAATTACAGTAATATATGTACAGGAATTGTTTTTTACAAAGTTATTGTTATTTTACTGTCTGCAAAAATTGACTTTTCAAACAAAATAATGTTAAACAGTAGCGATAAACATTTGCTCGTGCTCAATGAACCCTGAATGTATTTTTTTTATTTTAACGCTCACCTGATCAACTTGATCTTGATCTTCAGCTATCTTTCATACCTTTTCCGGGTGATTAATATTTCGGCCAAATTTCCAGATCTTCCGTTTTTCTTTTCGGGCTTGCTGTTGCTGACCGATATTTAGCTCGCATCGCTTTTCCCGCTAGAGGAGCGGCCGGCTGGTTGGATTTAGTCGACAGAAAGCATGTTTGTTTTGCTTCTTCTGTACAGCCAACGAGCAGAAACAGAATACCTCTGGGTGGGTGATTGTATTGTGTTTGGGTATCGGGTGTGTGGGCTTTCTTTGTGGGCGCCTTTTGCGCAGTAATGGATCCGCCATAGCAGTGCAGCAGTTCCCTCTCTGGCCCGTCATAATTTCACGCTGTTTGTTTTTTTGTTTTCCATGTGTTTATTTTTGCTTTTCCTCCGTTTTTTCCTGCCCACTAGCAGGCGCGCCCACCGTTCGCTTGACTTCATTATGCGTTTAATTTATGCATGTGTTAAAAGAAAAGAAACATCCCACAAACAGAGAATTACGCGAACCGCGCGTCCAACGCTGTACGAACCGAACAAACGAGGAGGATTGAATTATTAAAGCATACTTTATGGTATTTTCTTTTGCAGTGTACCGGGCACACACACACACACACACACACACACACACACACACACACACACACACACACAGCAGAGTAGGGGGGGCACCCCTTACTCTGTTGTGGTAGTGTTTTGCGCATGGTTTGTGTTTGTAGCTTTTTTGCATCCAGAGTATTGGAGTCGATTTTCCGTTCGGGGTCCGTTCCAGTTTGCTGATGTTTGCTTCTTTTTTATTTGCCGATGACTATTCACCACCACAAACACACTTGCGCCGTTGGGTCGGAAAACCGAGCATACACACTCGGTTGCAGTAGCTATTTTTCTTCCCCATCTACACTCGCGGAATGCATCTCAGCTGCTGCTCCCATTATGGTGGGCTTTCTCCTCTGGCTGCGGTTTTCCGACCGGGTGTGTATGTGCGTGTGTTTGCAAATTTTCCCATCGTACAGGTACGATATTTTGTTGGTGCTGCTGGCGTTACTGCCACCGGCGCCGGTGGTACGTACATGTAAGGTCAACTGAAGTTAGTCGGAATGTTTTTATATGCAAACATCGCGGTCGCACCGTGGTCCCGGGATGACGCTGTTTCGATTTTGCACGGCTGTTATTCGCTGGGGCAATGGTGAAACTTGCCTGCATGCTTGGCTGTGTTTAACATTTTTTTTAATGTTGTGGCAGGGCGCATTACGCTTGGTAATGGTACGAAACCAGCGGATATGGCCTTGCATGAAGAGAGATGCATTAGCGTATCTGTTCGCGCCCGATTAGACCTCTATTTGATCTCCGTAAACAGCGTAGTTCAATATGTTTTTAGTAGTAAATCGTGCGGAAAATAGTGCACCTGGAACGGTATGTGATACTGAGTTCAATCAATTTGTCGATTTTTCTGAAAATTCTTTTGTATTGAGTAATACGCTAATGAGTAATATATAATAACTGTTTTTGTGTGTTTATAAAGAAACAGCCTGTTCTAACGCCTTGCCAATTAATTTCTCATTTCATCTCATGCCGCACATAAATTAAAAGCTTATGATATTTGTCAACCAGCGTTGTCCTTTACAACACGTGCGTGAAAACGTCATTATGACATTTACTTGCAATTTATTGTCGAGCAGAAATGAAACGTGCAAAACACGAAGAACCAGAAACAGACGATGAGAGCTGTAGCTACCGGAAACCAATTTTAAATTCAAACCACAGGCCTCGCTTTCTTATCCCAACCACGGCTCTTTCTTGAACGGAAAGAAAAATAGACGCTACGTTTTTCCGCCGGAAAAGGCAAAGGACGACAGCCGCCATCACCGGCAAGCAGGACAGGAACGTCCCGTGACAGGAATGCGTCATTTTTCATGGAAATCCAATTCAATCCCGGCACCGAAATGAATAAAGATCTGTCGGTAGATTTAAATGAATCAACCGCTGGTCCTCTGCTCCTTCGGCGCACGGTTGACGAAATTTGAAATCATTCCCAGCTCGGACGCACTATTTGGTACGATTTTATCGTTCTCTTTCTCGCCGTTGACTCATCCATCACGCCGGTGACGCGAATGCTTTCACTCTGACAGTCGCATTGACATTAGCTGCGTCCAACTGTGAGCATTAGTTGGAGTCTTGTTGCGTTTTGGATGGTATGCGAATTCGTCCCGCTGCTAGCACCATTCCAGAATGGCTTGAATGGCTGGAGGTTGGTAACTAACCGGGAAAGCGAACCCAGCGGGGGAGAATGGCACGAAAAAAAAAAGATTCATTTTAAGGGCACATTTTCCACACGTCTGAGGGTCGATTGAGAGGCAACGACAGTGAAGAGGAAATGAATCTAATTTTTAAACCTGTGGAGAAGCTTACAGTGGTTTACCTTGTCGTTTATTTCTATTGGGTTATCGTTGTCTCCAGGTACAGTCGGCGTTCAGTATTGCAGCTGTATATTAAGCAAACGTTGATAATGGGAAGTGTAGCAGTGTATACGGAAATTGAATCTACTTAATTACAGGAATTAGCAAATTCTAAGGAAACTCACGAATCAAATGGAGTGCCTTTCATCTAGAAAATTACAGCTAAAATTCGATGTCGATTTCCGTTGACACGTTCTTCTGATTCTTCGCAATTCTCTCCTTGATTGGGGAAGCGTAATAATACCTATCTTTGTTGTAACAGTTGGAACTGTGCGTTGTCGCGTTGTGGGGATGACATTTTCCGCCCCCCACGCATTACTTCATCTTATTAAGGTTAATTTTCCGGCTCGTTGAAGAGTGGCTCAGGCACCAGCACCGTTGCGAGCGCGAACGTGTCCCCGGCAGTGAACGATTTATGAATAATTCAATTAATATCAGCTTTGTGTGCGGAAGGTCTGCTGCCATACACGCGCGAACATTTTACACTCGCTCAGACATCTTTTTCTACATTCAACGGTTTTAGCTTCCCTCCAGGAAGCGCTCAGCTTACTGCAAAAACTGTACAAGAAATGCCTGAGAAAACTCTGATCCGGGGGATTGTTCTTTAAATAATCATTCGTCTGTTAGTACCGCCGATTTCGATGGCCGATTGCTGGGCTGTATTCAGCGTACAAGCGCCGTGCCACGATAATGTTATTGCTGGGAAAACGAATCCCCCGGAGCTAATTGATCGAAACTACCGGGAGCCTAGGAGTGAGAGGAAGCGTTATGGAAGCACTTTCTGCTAATACTTCTTTCGGGAGTATGGCTGCTGCTTTTGGGAATCAGACGCGATGAGTTCATCACAAATCGTCTGATATCAGAAATTGCTCTTCTGTGGACCATTTATCGGAAGTATGGTGGTTGCCCATGGATAAAAGGTAATCATTGTTTCAGTTGGAAGGGCATGTTCGTTCAGGTGCCAAAAAGAGAATCCTTTATGGTAGACTGCTGCCGTGATGTCCATGATAAGTATAGATTGTAATGTTGCCAAATGGGTGATATAAAGCTTTCCTTTATCTGATACTATCCGACTTTAAGTAGTACAATAAATCCTATTCTGCAACTTTCGGTCAGAGATAGAGCGAAGGCCCAATAAATGGACGCTACTTTAGGGCGTATAATTTGCTGCAACGTGTGTCACCATCAGGAGCCGATTTGTCTCCACTGTCGAGATAAGAGAAGCTGCTGCCAAGGAAGATAGTCACGAGTCAGTTGCGCTTAATCGCACGGTCTTATTGATGCCAACGACGGTTGCAGAGAACAAGTCAAGTTGGAAGATATTTTTGATCATTGGGGACCTCCTGACGCAGAGGAGAGGAGTGCAGAATGACATGGCAACAGCCGGGCCGGTAGTTTGACGTCTCTTGAGATATCTCCACTGTGGCATTATGACATCAGCGGACGATGTTTTGTGTCGCAACTGTGGGCTGTCACTGAGAGGATAAACTTTGTGGAAGATCTTACAAATGCAGTAAAGTCTGCTCGGTTGATTTGGAGAATGCACGTCTTAGATTAGGTTTATGCAGTGTATTTGTGTAAAACTTCCTTATCGCAGTCTTTATTTGATTACTCTCGAAGGTTCAAACGACGCCGGTGATATATTTGCTGTCGTTCTGTTGAATCCTCCAATCACCGTCAGTACTTTTACGATCGTTCGTTCGTATAGGTCATCCAACAAACGCTCGTAAACAAAGCATTGCCTCGTCTCGAACTCATATTGAGATAAACTTTTAAAAGACTGTAAAACTTTACGATGTCTGATACCAATTTGTATCGATTTGAAAGGATTTATAGGGATTTTGAAAAATAAAAATTGTTTCACGTCGGCCATATAGTGACCGTGAAATTTGACCTAAACGAGATCGCATAGCAAACACCGACAAAAATTCTTTGTCTATACACAGGGTAGTATTTATTTTTCGCAAAATTTTACTCACCATATCTACAGCATCGCTTAGGCGGGAGATAATCGATAAATAAGCCACTACTACCGTCGGGTGTTTGAAACTTTCAACCACGTCGGCAGGGCTCAGAAGTGGATTTCAGCGTAGGCTTATGTTTTTGACGCTTCGTACGCGAGGAAAAGTGCAAACGAGATTTTAATAATACCTCTTGAGCGCCGTGGGTGTGGGCATAATGGAGAAAATATTTTCCAAATAGCATTAGAATGATGTGTGGAAAAAGTGGAAAAATACTGTACAATTGCACGGTTGGAAATGATTAAGCTAAACAATGAAAAAATGCTTTTACTTTTCAAACTGCCCATCCGCTGCTTAAATCTAAAAATGCTTTCATTTGCGTGGAACGGAGGATGGTGCCAACTGACGCATTAATGTGCGTATAAAGAGCAAATAAAATACGTCTTTATTGTCCCATTTGCGCCTTTATTACTCACTGTTCAGTATATTTCGTAGTCACCGTCAGCGAATGCGTGTTAATAGACGATTATGGGTCACCTCTTACATTCTTCCTCGTAACGAGTGATGCATTTGGAAGTGTTTGAAACGTTAAACACACACATTATTTAGTTTCGAGACTAAATTGAGTGATTTAAGCTTTGTTACAAATTGAGTAACTTATGGTAACAGCGAGATTCTAGTACTTTGGCAACGAATAAGTTGAACGCCGTATGTTTGCTGTTGTGTACAATGAGAGTGGTTTTATTTGCGTCGCACTTTTGCTGATAAGATAAAAAGACAGCAACTCGGCGGAGATTGCACAAATGATGTTTCCCTGGCAGTATATATGAACTATTCCGTACAACTAAATCGATTCCAAAAAATGTAGCATACTAACATGTTTGTTTTATATTCTCTTTCCACAGATATTCTCGTAATGCTCATCAGCAGTTAGTGCGGCAGAAACGCGCGGATTCAATAGCGTAGTAGACGTCACACAACAGAAAAATTATCCACCGCGGCATCACAGATGAACCGTAATCGGTTGTAATTTGTCAGCTATTTTCTGCAACCGGTGGCACTTTCCTGGTTTGATTTATACACTACCGCATGGCGCCGCTCGTTGTGTTTGCACCGGCCAGAAGAGAAAGGAAATAATAACCGACCCTACCACTTGCACTGGTCAGCTGACTGGTAAGCTGGTCTAGTAGGCACCCAGGTGCTGGCGGAAACGGAGACAGGAAGCTGCAGCATGCGAAGAAATCCAACGTAAACTACCGGTTTCCATTCGCGTACACTTTATCGTGTACGGGCTGTAATCGTAAATAAAAACCCTCGATCATGGTGTCCCAACGGCGCAATAATGATAAAAAAATCATGAGAAAATGGACGGACTTGCGCCTCTTCGGAAATAAAGTCACACAGACACACACGTACCCGCTCACCTACCAGAAAGGAAACTGATGCTACATCCCGAACGATTGTGAAACCGTCATAAGCAATGGTGGGCAGTGATGCTCGCTATGAAGAAAATTGAAAGTGAAACCAGTACGGCATCGCTAAATTGCAGCTGCCGCTGTACGCCGCGAATCGAGCGCTAATGTTCGTTCGTTTGACGGGTAGAAAAACTCTCGCCAGCAATTCACGCTCTGCCAACGCAGTCTAATGTGTTGCCGTGTGATCTGCCGTTGGAAGGAAGGAAAGGAATGAAATTAGCGGAAATCGTCGGCACTCGCGTTCACCACACCATACCACGACGCTAGAAAAATATCTTTTTTTTCTTCCTAAAACATGAGCCACACGACAGTCGAAATTCGTTCACAGTAGCAAATTTTCTGTGACCTATATTCATGGACAAGTGTCTTGAAGTGTGGATCTTCCTGTAGCATCTGTTAGTAATTCGAGCTCTGTTGGAATATGAATTGATTTCTACAACTTCATTTTTAACGCCGAAGAACTTGTCATTTTAAAAGTTGTTTTATGCGGTATTTCTTAAATTAAATCGTTATGACACGATGTTGCTGTAGTATTGACGCACGCGAATACGATTTTACGGTTAATTTAAAATAAGATCTATATGACATAGATTATCATCATCATAAACCATGACGGTCATTTGGGTTTGAAACGATAACTTCCAAAGCATTGGGTAAATGTTTACTTACATCGTAGGGGAAATGTTACCTTCTGGCATAGTCCGTGTAGATGTAGTAAGATAACAGGCAAATCTGTGTGCTGCATTTGACACACGCAATACGTCTCCAGCGCTTTACCAATGCGTGCAATTTTTCCAGCAGCACCAAATGGAAGAAAAGGTATCGTTCGCCCATTGTCGACGTCAACCTTTTTTCCTCTGTTGTTTTGGCTCGTTTTTTTTTTTTTGCAAAGAACCGTTGTTATTTAATGCGATTTTTCCCTCCCAGTATCGATCCCAGCAAGGAAAACGTATGTTGCGTCGGTTTTGAGTGTTCAGTGTTTAGTGTCCGTGTGTAAATATATATATTTATATGGTGTGTGCTGCGGGTGGGTAAGAGTGCAGTATTCGATGAGGCTGTCTTATTCGTGCAACAAGTGAAACGGCCGAAGCCGATTCCAGTGTGATCTCAAAACGTGTGCGAGCAGGCACGAGCTAAAACAAGGGTGCAAGGGTGAGGGAGATAGTCGAACCCGAGAGGAAGGAAGCGCCGTCAACATTCGATCTCAACCGGGCGACTCACAGGACTCGGGCGACGAGGAGCTCGTGCCTCGCCTCGCCGGTCCCTGTGCCCTGCCGCGTTCGACGGCGGCGGCCGGAGGAGGAGCTGGTGGAGGCGGAGGAGCGGTGGCAGTGGCGACAGGAGGATATCCGGTCGGCAATAATATGTCGCTGAACGGGCGCGAGCTGGTGAAGCAGCCGCAACCGACCGACTACAACCAGAGCGTGCTGACGATGCAGAAGTCTGTCACCATCACGGTGACGCCGCAGCGCAGTAACTCGATGGATCTGCTGAACTTCGAGGAGAAGCGACAGCTGATCGCGTCCTCGCTCTCGCTGTCGGATATACTGCACGTCAGCCCGGCCGCGGCCCACGTCGCGAAGGAGGTCGCCGCCAGTACGGTGATTGGTAAGTTGCGACGGGAAGAAAGAGTGTATGTGGGCATGTGTCAGCAACCAGTTGGACATGCGTGCACCGCATGTGTTAATGTCTGCATAATTCGTCTGAAGTATATAAAATTATTATTAATTTAAGAATTTCATCTTGAATACACCTAAGCAATATGGTTGTATAAAAATAATTAAAATGCTCCTATAACATCAACAACGTTTCATTTAATTTGATTGAGTGAAAGTACGTTTCTCTGCGGAGATAATCGATAATTTAAGTATCAATTAAGGAGCGATTGACGTGTTCAAGTTGCAAAAGCAGACGTAGAAACTCATCAAACGGATGTGGTGACCAATTTCCTGTATGATCGCACACCACATAACGAATGTCTGTGCCTTAGGTTCCGTGCAGATTACAGTTCCCGCTCCGTTTGTATTCGTTTATACGCAATGTTTTTTTTCTTCTCCTGCAGCAGCACTCAACAGCTCATTATCTATTGCGCAATATTGGTACGAAGGTGTGGAGGTACCAGCTGTTCGTAGAGCGACAAGGGAACGATTGACCACCGTGTCATTATGACAAAATGCTGAGGGTGTCGTTACCGGTGCAATCATTGCTCTCGACCGATGATGCAAGTGGATGGCAACAGCGCGTTTGCATATGGAACCGATGCACTTTAGCTGCCAAACAGCAACAGCGCTCTGATGGTAATGGTCCGTTGCGAAATGGGACTGATATTACTTGCCTGTGCCCGCAAGCTATTTCAGCTTGAAGCTGCGAGGCATCAATATGGCATCAATACGTCGATGATAATTAAATTAGCATGAATTTCGAATACAGACATTTGTGTGTGTGTGTGTGTGTATGCTCTCGGCTGGTGATAATGAAGGGGCCTCGAATTTTGGAATTTTTATGCCGGATGTTTTTTCAGCGTGCTCCAGTGTGTACATGAAAGGCGCCACACATTTGATAAGAGATAGAGATTTGTTTCGAACTTGGTGGTCTGTCTGTTTTTTGCCTTCAATCAATACAGTAAACTTCCCACATCACTTGTACTATCCATGACCATGTCAGAATAAACTTCGTTTTGTTCGTTACGTGACGTGATGTCATTAGCATTCCACCGACCGTCCACCTCCGGCTGCCGTCATTTCGTCGTATTCTTAATGCATTAGTGCACTTACAAAGGCAAAACCGCACGAGATGGTGTGAATTGAATCTTATCAAATAGAAAAATATACATATCGCTTGACACTGTGTTGATTGACATGTTTCACTCCATCAGTTTTGTTCGCGCCACACGGGTCGACCTCTAGAACACGAATGCCGTGTGACGCATGGCTTAATCATGCGTAACGAATCGTGCGCACTTGGTGGCCTAGCGCAATGTAGAGAATGCGTGGCTGATTGGTGGGCGTTTGTGATCGCGATCGTGACGCGACGTGCAAGTGGGTGAGAATACATCTGTTACATAATGTACAAATACAGTTTTGCTTGATGCTTTTTTTCGTCACTGCGCGTTGTCGTCGAACGTCAGAAACAGCAACACTTGGGCAGGAAAGGTACGATATAAAGCGTAAAAATACTCCCGTTGACGTGTCGTCATTTGTAAATGTTGTACACAGATGATATTGTACTATCGTAGCTACCTCATCGTTGTTCCAAAGGCATTATTATAATTTTGTCACAAAAAGTCAATTTTAATTTTTATTTCTATTTTCAAAAAATAACCAAAAAATAAAGACCCTTTTTTGCAAGCCATATTCTTGTTAAAATCACATAATTCAATTATATCCTCCACAAAATTCACTTCATTCCGCTTCACTCCCGGCTGTTATTGAATGTCAATAATGTTCCAATAGCCACCAGCCTTTCTGGGTACGTTTGGGCGTCGTGTGTCTTCCGGGAATTAGACGTCGTTAATTAACTTTCCCTAGCCCGTACAGCATACTGTATCTTTTATGTGCTGTCTTGCGACAGACTGAACCAACATAATAATGCGATTGATTTTTCCTTCTTCACATTTTCCCAAATTTCATCGCTCGTTTCGCCTTCGCCAGGGGCTAATAGCGTCAAGTGGTGAGTAATACTGGCCACTCAAAATATGCTGTATCCCGGCATCTTCGGGCGGCATAGCCGGAAAAATCTGCGTTACCCATACATGTAGATATAGACGAAGCAACAACAACAGCAGCATAAAACACCCCCCGACAGCTTACAACAGCGACCGGAAATCTCGTTCCAGTAATCGACCGGCAATCACTGCATATTATGAATGTATATGGGAGCCTCTTCGGATAGTCCTTTTGCTTCAACGTCTCTCTCTCTCCGTGCATTATTGTGGTTCTGTTTTTTTCACTCTTCAGGATGTAATACTTCCTGATCCTTTTCTGTCCGTGGAGCATCCCCAGCGATGGTTCTTCACTCTCAGCCTACAGAAAAAAAAAACAAAACGCTTTACTTTCTTCTCTTTCGCCTCACTTTTTTCCCATGCTCGGTGGGAGATCACTTATCGTGTCGACGTGAAGAGATTGTTCGGGGAACAACACGATGAATAGATGGACCAAATCGACCGGATATGTGCCGGGCGATACGGGTCAATGGTAGAGCTTCTGGGTGTTGTTGAGGAGCTCCAGGGGGTGGTGTATCAATCAGAAGCGCCGTTTCTAGTGGTATCGTCGATTGCGTTCCATCAAGAGGTTATTCGTTTACCAAGGAATACGACTGAGGTTGCAGGTGGAGTTTTTTTTCTCCCTTGTGGCGTGTCCTTAATTGTCTGTTCATGGATCATTTCATTCTTGCGATCGTCGATGCGAGGCAGTAGCAGTGTCAATGTAATAGTAAACACGATTCTATTCGGTACTAAATAAATTCAGCAATCAAACATTTTCCGGAATACCACGGTTCTAGCTTAGCACACTTAAATTAGTTTCATGTTTTTTTAAGAGAAGAATGTTCCCATATTGCTCAGTTAGATTCGATATTGATTGAAAAGTTATTTCTCTCTCCCGTTTTATGCATACACCGACACACGGCAGCGTCCATTACGAGACTGGCAGTCACAAATAAAAGAAAACGACGTCGTGCCGTGCGTTACGCTTTTATCAGCTGCTTTGCTATCTATTTCCACGCGGAGATGCCCGAACCATCCTATCTGGTCTGGTTGGGTGGGCGCTGCCACCCACAAAGTCTGTGGGTGAACGCGTGCGTGTTGGCAAAAATAGATCCACCCCGAAAAGATTATGATTGATTGAGCTTAATTAATTGGAATTGGATAAATCGAGCGCCTTCTTACGTTACGGATAGGGGAAGGGGTGGCTCGGTAAAACAAAAAAACACATCGTCCGCCAGACCAAATCGAGCGGACAACCAACGTCAACCAACAGCGTCAGAGTGCGTTGCCGTAACCGACACGAATGCACTTCGACTGTGAGCGATGGTTTGGTGGCTCCAAAAGAGGATGGTGTGTATAACGTGCACACCATGCGTGTTGACATCCATTAGCACAGTGAAGGATGGGTTTTATCGCACATCTGAAAATAGAAGGTTTTGAAGAACATTTTGTCATTGGTTGTATAAATGAATCAATTCAGCGTACGTGATTGATCGTGAGCTGGATTCATTTTGCGAATGGATTTGTTTAATATCTCACAGTATATTTCATATCACTTTTTTGTTATCCATTTATCTAAAATCTAAAATTGAATAAATCCAAAATTAAAAGCACCTTTTTATCTCTAACAAAACACATTACAACCTGATATCCGTAGGGCAACATTAGTGTCCTATATTTCGTCTAACTCGAACATAATCCTACGCCCTATTGAGTTCTGACCGGGCAGTGACTGTTAAATGTGAACTTTATCGAGTTCACTCCAAACGCACCGCCTCGAAAGTACCACCACGTGCTGTGTTCGTATGTGGCCCGAAGGTAATAATAAAAGCAAGCATCTTTCCAATCACTTTATCTCACATCGCCCGTATTATCATCGGCTTTACCAGAAACATGATGGGCGTGGACGTGATTGGATTTGTTTTATGTTTTCATTTCATCGAAGAATCCCAACCGCCTTTCACCACTCGTCACCGAAGAGCGTTGATGATCAAACGGGCACCAGTGGAGCCATCTCAATACGGAGGGTGGGTGGTCCGCTGCATCCTCGGTGAAGACAACATGATGTGGAGGTGTGTTGTATCCTTCCCTATCGTGGTGATCCGTGCTCACACTGACCGGGTGGTTGGTGTAGGATGTCGGTTCAGCTGCACAAACTTCACCGAAGGGCCACCACCAAGACGGTTTTGTTAAATCGAGGGTGCTATTTTTGGTACAGTTTATCAGCGAAGCATACCTTTTAAGAGCAGCAGCCTGTGGTTCTGCTGTACTCGAACCGGTCATGCCTGTCGGGTATTTTGGTGGAAAATGCACGTAACCATCTCAACACGGTACCAGTTCGGAAAGGTTAGCGGTTGGGGTGGTTTGAAATATTTAGTACAGTTGTTACAGATTTTCCACGGAAAGATTTTATTGGCATTGTATCAACGTTGCTCTTTCATTTTGATTTTTACCGATTGCTTATCGAGATGTGTATGTGTGTTTTGTCTTGTTATTTCACTTACAAGAAGTCCTGTTCAGGTGCCTTCATTTTTTTCTCACATGAAATGCCGCTAACATTCTGCTGACAGGCTCAATAAGGGTGTGCAAACGGTTGTCAAAAAAAAAAAAAAATGCGCGATCTGAAGCAGATGAAGACCGTGAAGACTCGTCGCCCAAGACGAAGATAAACACCACCCGTCTCTAAGCTTAATCTTAATCGCGGGGCAAAACTTTGGATCCAGATGTCGATTATTGGTTGGTTTCCACTGCGACTACGTGTCTCACACGCAAAAAACCAAGAAAAAAAATGTAATGCCTCTCGTACCGGTAAAGATGACAAAGCTTCATGTAATCCTCGGAAGGGCCTTTTTCTTTCTCTCCTGCTTCTGGCCACTGCTCTTGTTTAGCCGCATTTGGTGGTTATTTTCGGTTAGCTATTTTTCTGCCCCGCTGTATCGTGCCTTGTTACGATGCGCGGTACAAGTTCAAGTGGACAAGCTTTTCATTATTGCTTTTCGGTTCATTAGAACTTTCCCCCTGTTTGTGCACACGTTTGGTCGGTGGGCGCCGGGCCGAAGTTTGAAGTGACAATGGGGGTGCTTATCGTGCTTTTTTTTTCTAGGCTCAGGAAAAGTTTGTGGTTTTATTAAACGTGCGGAAATTGTGGTGCGTATTTTTTCTCCTGTTGTTTGTTTTCCTTAGGCTTGTTTGTGTTACCGCATGATGGCAGTAATTGAATTGAAGATTAAAGAATTTCCTACCTTTTGCTTAGTCCAAGGGACGCTATGAAGAAACCGTGGATCAATTTGGGTTATTTTATTAATTCTTTAATGATCATTTTTATTAAAATTCATTTCATAAAAAATTTAATACATTTTCATCATATATTTGAAATTTTTAAAATAAAATATCATATCATCAAACCGATTTGATCGGTTATTTGGGAAATGGCTTCTGTAGGATGTCTTACCGATATATTTAAGTTATACAATTCGATATTTGGAGGCAGAACTTGATAAACTCGATTAACATTTTGTAGTTATTAAAACCATACTACTTTGTAACTCATGTAATCGCCGTCTGTAGACTATCGCTGCTCGTGAATCCCAGGCAATGCGATACCTTTATGTAACCTTTTTCTATTAATCAAACGTCCATTATACTGCGACCTAAGATCTATTATCACGAAATCAATTCACGATTCATCGCCCTCGGTAACACGAGAGATAGGTGCCAGTTACACGAGCGGGGTATGAAAGGAAAAAAAATACTAACGAAAACACTACATTATACATCATCTCACACTGTAACGTAAGCGTAATCGATGAGCTAACGAATAAAAGTAAAAAAAAAAACAAAACCATACCTACGAAGCCATCGGTGTCAGTCATCGAAGTGGAATTTTTGCTGCTGCTACTGCAATAGCATGTGAAGATTAAGTTAGGGAGGGGTGCTGCTGCTGTTGTGTGAGGCAGTTATGACTGGTTTCGATGGAAGGTTGGCTGAGTAGTCCGGATCGAGCACCTGGAACGGCGACCTCAAGCGGGAAGGGGGGCTTCGCGATCAGTCGTCTGTTCAAATCTCGCCCGGTATGCGTGTGACTGACGTTCTTGTTCGATCAGTCTTTTCTTTTACGCCACGGAACCGGTTTCGTTTCTTCACACCGTTTATCAGAAGGTCACCGATTTGGCGGTTTCATTGCCACAGGGCTGTGGTGGGGTTTTCTTCTTCTCTGTGGCTGGTTCTTCTTTTACCTCACTTCGAGTCCTTTTCGATTATGCTTTCGAGAGCCGGTGGTGGTGGTGCGCATAAAACTCATACAGACACAGAAGCAAAACCTGTAATGGTGTTTATGTGATGTATGATTTTTTTTTAAATGCGCGTCTTCTTATGCGAATTTGCGTTTATCATCAGTATGTGGCGTCTTCTTCTTTGGGCAATTTAAAGGCCCACCGTCTCATAAACAAACTTTTTGCCCTTGAGGCGCGAATCGCCTTCCTCCTCATAAGTGGTGGCACACCCCAATCTTTCGCTCTCCTGGGAGTAGGAAAAGTCATAAAATAAAATGAAGCACACACGGAATTCGCACGCGCAATTCAGATGAATTTTTAACGTGCATCAGGCAAAATTCCAAACCGAGTCGTCGCGGGGAGAAAGGAAACGCACAGTGGGGATAAAGTTCAAGACTGTTGTTGCGCACCCGAACCAGCCGGTCACTCAACGCTCGGACGCAAATAGAACACCTCGCCTATAGAACACCTAGAGCTATGAACAGAACACCTCGCCTATAGAACACCTAGAGCTATGAACAGAACACCTCGCCTATAGAACACCTAGAGCTATGTACAGAACACCTCGGAGACCGCACATCACCATACAACTAGCGACATCTTATGGTGAAAAGAAACGTCAGTAGCACAGAAGTTCGCGTAACAATCGGTGGTGCAACATG
>KI915041.1:19732289-19751118 GCA_000473445.2 Anopheles farauti
CTGGTACTTCAGCCGGCGAACCGGAGTGTCAACGTATATCGTCCTCACCCAGCCCTGAGCGCTGGGCACGACTGGCCCGGAGCGCCAGCCAGATTTCCGTCGACGCAACGAACCGGTACAACGTAAAAATTGCTGCGGAGAAAGTACCATAAAAATACCTTCGCGTGGTCCGCTCCGCAACAACTGTTTTGCCGCGTTTGTTGTTATTTCTGTGTGCGTTTTTTTTTGTTCACCTTTATCTGAAAGTCCCAGATCCGTGGCTTGATGGTGTGTATGCGCTTTAAATAATTCCTTATTTTCTTTCGGAATGAAATAAAAAGCTTTATGATAAATGATGGCGTTCAAGGTTGTGTGTGGTGTGTGTAATTCTTTCACAAGCCGATGCGGTTTCGTTTTGAAGGTTTCTCAGTGCACCATGTTGAATAAAAGCATGCTTTGTCAAAGAGAGGTTGTGGCACGAATTGTTTAAAATTCAAACTGGTTTAATAAAACAAAATTCGTTTGAAGGTTGTACATGATTGCATTTGATGAAAGAGATCGATCGATTGAGGCGAGAATTTTTATAAGATGTGATTGACCAAATTACCATAATTGTTCTTTGAATATCTTAATTTTTGTACTTTTTATTCATTTCTTGTAGTCCACCTGCTAATTTATGCTGCATTCAATTATTTTAATGAGCTTTCAGGAGATGTAACTGTATTTTATCCGTTTTTTAGATGATTCATTTAAATATGATAAAACGTTTCTCAGACTCTCCTCACAACCTTGAGCGAAAGGGTTGTGAACTTGTTTGAGACAACATTCCCAAACGGCAGTTAAACAATTATTGGTGATTATTTTCTGCAAACGTAGTATGATTCATAACATTCACAGACACCCAACACCGGGGTGTCTTGTTTGCACATTTCGGTTGAAGAGTTGTTGACGACCGCAACGAACCGACGTGCGTTTACCTACAGCAAAGTTTCTGTGCTTTGTTTCACGTTCCGAACAAACGTACGTTATGGTTTGTCCAGGAGAAGCCTTTACGGTGCGAAAGTCTCTTTTGTTGTAAAGTTTAATTTTCCTCGGTATCCTTTTACCAGCGATAGAAAGGATCGCCCCACGATCAATTTGTCCGAGAAATAATTTGTTGCTTTCTTTCTTACTCTTTACAGCGACGAAAAAACAAAACGGCACCACGATGCGCTCCAACAGTCTGAACTCGGGCTCCCGGACGCCACCGCTCGAACGGAAAAGCAGCAAATTTAGCGCCTTCGGTCGGCTGTTCAAACCGTGGAAGTGGCGAAGAAAAAAGAAAAGCGAAAAGTTCGAGTCCACCTCCAAGTGTAAGTTTGCCAAATGATTGTTTTTGCTAATTTATTCTGCCACCATTGCTTGTGTTTGTCCTGTGTTTTCTGACTGTTTTGTTTTGGTTTTTTTTTTCACCGGATCAACCTTCTACCGAGGTTAAGTTCTTTAGTTTGTTTCTTTTTGTTACTGTGTGCATTTTTTATTTTAAGATTTTAATTGTGTTTGCCAACTAATTTCTTTCTACTGCTACCGCCACTAGATGGCGTAATTGTTTTTATTTCGTGCTATTTTTATTCTCTTTAAAATGTTATACTTCATTCATTTATGTTTGTTTCCTATGTGAACCCCTTTACTAACGTGCATTTTGTCGATTTGTTTGCATATTGCATTTTCTTAACATTTTGTTTTTCTTTTTCTCTCTCCTTTTCACCTTCGTTTGCTCGATCGCGTCTGCGCACCCCCTCGTCTATGTGTGCCACCCAATCTTTCCCATCCGCACTCCTCGGCATAACACGTACTATTAATTCTTTGGAATTAAAAAAACATCATACCAATAATTTCACTCATACGCACACGAATTTCCCGGCCCGGTGAAAATAAGCAGCGCTCGAGCGGAAAATTTCTGTACGTGCCAACCGGGAAGAACTTGTACAAAAGGGCATTCTGCTGCCGGAAAGCCCTACATCTGCACTATCGATAGCTGGTAAGTAGTCAAACGCGGCAGCCCGTTGGTTGCACACTTGCAAAGGGAAAGTTTAGCGTTCTGTTCTGAGTGCTATTCATCTGATTGGCAACAGGATTAAGGCTAGTTTTGTTTCAACATGGCGCGGACGTTTTTTTTTCTTTGTGTTGCTTGATATGTTTTTAGTTCTTTTTTTATTGTATTTTTTATTTATATTTAATTTGTAGTTTATAATATTTGGTTTCATGGTCTTTAGCAGGTCTTTTTGATTTGGTTGTTTATGTATTATTTCCGCGATTTATTTTTATTTATTTTGTTACATTAAATGGATATTTTAATTGCGTTTTGTATCCACAATATTTTTGTTATTGAGTTTTTCGTACAATGACTGTAAATGTGTTTCATATTTTCCTACTCACTCATATAATCTTGTTTGCTTGTGTTTTTTTTTGAAATCGATGATTTAATATCACCGTCATCATTGGTCGTGCTTGCGTGCTGATCATTGGCGCTTTCAATCGCTTGTGCGCCCTCGTCGCCTCAACACAACAACAATATTCTGAATATCATCAATAACATCGTCATGGACGTCGACTATATGCAATTACAAAAACTCCGTAACTCTCTTTTTGGTGGGTGTGTGTGTGTTTGTGACATATATGCACTGCTTGCGTCTGCGTGTGTGGGTGATCGGCTCCCTCGCATTTGCCAATTTCCTCACTTCTAACTACGATCAACATCCACTAAACGCAAAACAAAACAAAAATCGTCACAATATCCAACCCGAAGCCATTTGCATCAGTCCCACGGAATCGGTTACGTGGTCCACCTCATCTCACAGGCAATTGCAAACCTTCCACCATCAGCCACCGCCCCCGCCACCCCCGATGGCGTCGCTGCACTATCGAAGCAATCCAAGTAAGTGGTGGTAGTGTGGGGTTGCTGTGATGATGCTGTTACTGTTGATGTTGTTCGTGTTTCCTGTGTGTTGCACGACAAGCTGATCGCGCGGATTCGTAATCTTTCGCTCGATTGATTTTTTGTTGTTGTTTTCCTTTTTTTATATTATTGTTGTTGTGTGTTTATATTCTGCCACTCATTAATGTTGTTTGTGCGTTGTTGTTAGAGTTGGTTTGTGTGTCTGTTCTAGTTGTTGTTGTTCTAGCGAACTTTTGTTTATGTTTCGTATGGATAAGTATAGAGAAAGTGAGGTTAAACTAAAGTAACACCACACACTTTGGATATTTTTTTACTCAAAAGTATTACTCATTGGGTATAAATTGAATAAGTTCGAATTTGTCATTCATCTATAAAGTAGTTTGTTTGGAATAATTACTATTGATTATTTTTGTTTTTGTGAGTTGTGTTAACCGAATGTTTTCACCCGCCTCTCTTTTAGTCGCATTACTTGCTCTTTGCACTTTCACACTTATTTCAGTTCAGTTGTGGTGCGGTTTGTCGTTGTTTTGTTATGAAGTTTGAAGTTGCTCTTGCCTTCTAAGGTCACATAGTCCGTCGTGTGCTGCCCTCCTTTCTCTTTATGGAACCGCGCTTGGGAGCAATCATGATCAATCGATGATGCATCAGGAAAAAAAAAATGCATAGACGCACATGTTGTTCTCTTTGTTTAGAATTAATCTTTTTTGCTTTTTTGTAAACATTATTAAATAGCATTTTTCTTTCAAATGAATGTCATTTGAGGAAATGAAAATAAATTTGATTTTGTTTCGTAAAAACGATTTTTGAAGGTGCGCTAGGTTGTTATGTGAGCTTTAAGCTCAAAGAAATTCATCCACAAGGTCTCTTTGAAAACAAGAGAGAGGACACTGTGAGAATAAGCTTTAAGCTCTCACTGAATAGAAAGGTAACAATTAAAAGCTTCAACATCTGACCGATAGGCGGCGCTGCTCTGTTGTGCTTTTCCATTCAAGGTGCTTGCACATTGGTAGAATGACGTGACGGTCAAGAAGATTAAATATTAGAGAAGATTAAGAAGAAGAAGGTTAAATTTGATGACTTCTCTGTTTAGCAAGTTTTTTTTACTATGATTGTAAAATACTATTTTGAAATTATTTAGTAAAAATTTAACTATTTTTAAAAAATTCATGTATAACAAGCAAACTTTATACGTTTCAAGAAGTCTTGAATTTAAATACCGGTAATTTAAACAATAAGGATTAAGGGTTAAGGCGTAATATTTGTGTTTCAAATAATTTTCTGTGCACATTCGTTCTTGCGAAGACTGAATGTATCATATTAAATGTTTATTCCAAACTTAGGTATAAATTGTGTAAGTAATTTCTATAAACAATAAAACGTGGAATGTTTCAAGTTTATTTAGTGTCCGTTTGGAGTGAGCATCCATGATTGCAGTAGTCATCACAAAAATTAGAACTTGGTTGGCTCGTTATGTAAATGGAACAAATCAATTTGCACGTAGAAATATTGCATCGCTTCGCATGTTCATGTTCAAAGTGTGCACTCTCAGTAATCCTCTTACAAAACTGTCACCCTTATGTCGTATCGGCGGTGGAAAATCAAACTGTAGAACTGTGGAGTTTTTTTTGTTCCGTTGCTCCTCCATATATTGCCATAGCTGCTGTATTGACCGTTTTCAATTTTTTCTATCGTTTTCTCGTCCACCTTCGCCACGCCTTTCCCACCCTAATCCATCGCAGACGAGGAGCAGTACACGATCTACAACTCAGTGAACGGAACGAACGGTGCCGTCCTGCCAAATCTCGCAACATCCGCCACCGCACCAAATAGTACTAGCATAGCGAACAACAACGTGCCTTTATCGCAATCGGCCCAGCAGATCAGCAGCCTCGGCGGTCCGGGCGGCGGTGTCGGCACTCCTGTCGGGTCGCTCAACCTCTCCGCCATCCTCGGTGGTGGAGGGGCGGGAGGTCCTGGCGGTCAACTGGTCAATTCATCCACCGGTGGCGGTGGTGGTAGTGGTGGTGCAAGTGTTATCGGTGCGAACATGATCAGTGGTAGTACGGCTGGCAGTGCGTTGGCCAGCATTCTGACCGGAAGTGTTAGTTTAAGTGGTGGTGGAGGTGGTGCCAGTGGGTCAAGTGGTGGCCCAGGTGGTGGTCCGGGAGGTGGAAATACGGGCGTGATGCTAGTGTCCGGGCTATCACACTCCCAGTCCGCGCATCAGATCGGACAGCCACCGCCACCATCCCTCGTCCATGCACAGCTCGCCCCGCATCAGGCTCTTCAGCAGCAGCTGCAGCAGCATTTCGCGAACGTCGCTGCCAATGCCAGTGCCAACATGAATCAAGGTAAGTGTGTAGTGTAGTGAATTATTTGGCAGTAAATGTCAATATTTATTCGAGGGTCAAGGAAAGAATTTAGAGAATTTAGCAAATATTATGATGTACTTTTTGAAAAGTATCACGGAGCAGTTCATATAATTTGCGTTCGTGAGAGTCATGTTTGGTGAGACATCAAATTTCTACACAATTGGTGGACATCAAGATCGACACAAAATTTCCTGTAATTTTTCAGTTCGTATATTAACCAAAGAGCATCAGAAGAGCATGCGTTGGGATAAATTTCCGCGAAAAGATGCATACTCACAGGCCCGAAACCTTTCCGGGACCGGACGACCGTCGGTGCAACGTTACACCGGCTGAATTATGTCTTCCAGCGTTCCATCCGGGTGTCAGGTTTGTTCTACACACGTACGAGATTGTGCACCAACACCATCACCCGGACCAGCACCCTTACCCAAGCCTCGTGACACACATTTCGCTGTGCGATTTTCTGCAAAAGCACGGCAACCAGGCGTCTCCATGTGCGGTTTGCTGGGCCGCACCGGGAGAAAGAGCGTCTGCTGGCGTCATGGCGGCGTGTAGTTTTCTGAATTCCATTTGGAATAAATTCCAGGAACTTTCACCTCATGCAATCGCTCTCTTTCCTTCCATCGCGCGCCGTTTCTTTTCGCTCTTTCTCCATGCTAAACATCGAGGCGAAGTAGCCGTGTGCTAGTTTTCGATGCACGGACCCGGTTGTGCACGAACATTGTGCGCATCTCCAAAGAACCTTGGGGCTCCATTTTTATGTGCCACCCCGTCGTTGGGACGGAAGGTGTCGTGTGCGGAAAGTGCTGTTGTTTAATCCCACGACAGATTTTTGGCCCATCGTGTACGCATGGGATTGTGTGAAAGACAGAGACTTTTGCCTGTCTGCGTGTGCACATTTACAGATGCAAGGCTGATCGGTGTCCTAGGTTGGAGGTTCGCGTTGCAAAATAAAGTTTCGCAATGGCTGGACTCACTGGCCTACACGGTTGCGTGAAGTTCGTGCACGGTATATGCTATTATTTGTTGTACTGGACAACATGTAATCCGCGCAATATTAGTTTTATGATATCAAGCATGTTCTTAAAATGCTTCTTTGTTTATTTGTGAAAATGATAACATATATTTTATAACATACATAATTGAGAGTTCAAAAGAAACGCGAACCAAACCAAACGTGAGAAAAAATTTAATTTTGGAACATTATTTTCTATAATATAGTTAATTTTCCCGAACAGTACATACACTATTACCTCACGATAAGAATTGATCTTCTGCTTTTGTATGTACTATGCGTCAAAGTAATCAGTGCACATTACCGATTGCTGCAGTTGAAATGCGTGTTATCAATCCACGCAGCAGGAGTTATTATTTGCTCCTGCATCGCCCGATATTGAATGTTCTTTTGTCTTTTTTTTAAAGCGCTGATTACTCAGCGATAAGGGTGGGAGAATGTGTTACCACTCGCTAAATTTATCACCTTATCTACGTTTACAGACTCAATCAACGGCGAACGAGCCACTCGATCGGCATTACGCTTGTGCTAAATAGTGGAACTTTGATCGTGGCTTTTATCTCTGTTTGACGCCATTCGCGCAAACTGTTCGTAGCAGTGGGTAAATACAAATGTGGTGGTTTTCTTTTGATTGTAGGGCTATGCAAATATTGGTGGTTTAAGCAATATTCTCGCGCTCGAAACAATTTTTCTTATCACGCTTCAAATTTGAAATACATTTCTTCGTTTTAAAAAACCAACGAAACTACACGTTTCAATTGTAATTTCTGCATCCATATATTATTGGCTCACGTTGCGGCATAAGCAATTCCAAGTGGAAAAGATATTGTTACTACGACATTGTGGCAACGAAAAGCATTAAAGTTAAATCCTACGGTAAACCCTACCGGTTCAAATAAGAGAGAGAGAGAGAGAAAATCGAGGTGATGAAAATTATGTCCTACTCATGCATAAACACATGACAGAGATGGAACGCTCGGATAAAGTCGGGTTGAAATCAATTTCGAGCGAGCTTAACAAGATTGACCTTTTTTCAGTTCTTCCTTTCGGTTGCGGTGAATGAAGCTCCATGAAGTAGGACAAAAAAGGGCATACGTCTAGTTTGAATGTAACATGAAGCAAAAAAGATACAAAAAAAAAAGAACCAAACCAAATAAACTCTGTCCGCGCTGGTGTGGTTTTACTGGTAGGCACACATTCCTGTTAGGGTTTAACCCTTGGAGCTGCTCATCGGTCACAATTGTTAATTCCCGATTCTTTGGAATCCCTGGAAATGATAAGAACGAAGTCTGCATGGTAGTGCGATATCTTTGCGATAACGATAAAACAGAGTCTAATGGATGACGTCGATGGTTACGCTTAATTCAATGGGAGGGTCTGATAGTAAATCGTACTTTGCGCTTGCTGGATGTGGACACCACTCTTTTTTTGTGACAGTAATAAATTTTTTCATGGACGTATTGTTCATCAGATTCCCACAAGGAATTCCAAAAAAAAAACGTGTAACGAAAAGTAACGCCACCAAACAACGCCACTTCGTGCCATAAGGACACACTTGCATGCATGCAGGCGAAATCTCTCCGTCTGATTCGGGCAGAAATTTCCCTTCGCATACTTCGGTGGTGGAAACCTCACCGTACACTAACACAAATACAGGCACAAGTGCAAGCAGTGTAAGCTGCTCCAAAATATTCTGCCTGCATGACAAAATACCGAATTCCAAACCACCTGCGAGCGAGTGGCGAGTGATGTGCAGAGAGGTGGCGGAGAGAAAGATTACCCCATCAGTCTGAGCGGGGGAAAGGACTTGCGTGGGGTGAGGAGGGGGTGGGGTGGAGGGGAGGGTTGTGTTGTGTAAACGCGTAGCACGTTCCCTCCGTTAGCCTGGCGTGTTGTGGTCGTGGTTGCCGGCAGGATTGCACCAATACAGACGAGCAGTATTCGATTCGTTGCTCTGTGTGTCTGTTGAAGCTCTTCCATCGGGTAGGTGTGAGTGGTGAGAATATTTCAACCCTTGGGATGCGAGCGAAATTCGAGCCGGGGCACGCACAACAAAAACCCAACCCGGTGCCTCACAAATACATCGCGAGCGCGAGTTAGTATGTGCCGTAGTAGACGGCTTGGGGTTGGGCGGCTCGTCGTTCGGTTAGTTTGGGTCGCCATTTGTGTGTCTGGGCGGCCTTTTTTGCTTATGCGCGTCTGTGTGGTGTGTGTGTGCTGGGGTGTCGTCGGGCGGGTTTTGGGATTTGGATGTAGTTTTCCCACCGTTTGTGTATATTCCGGTCAGTAAACAGCGGCCATTCGTGCCGTTCGTATCGTGCGCGCGGCTGTTTTGGCGTGCCTTGCGGGATTTTTTTTCGAAGCACACCATCATTGCCTTTTCTTTTTCTCATTTTCTTCGTGAACCGTGTTGTGCTGTGCAAGAGCCGAGCAAGCGGCGGCCAAGCAAGGAAATTTGGAAAATTTGTCGCTTATTCCGTGCAAGGGTGGTGTGTGTGTGTGTGTGTTTTCGAACGCCGAGGAAGATTGAAGAAGCGTGAGAAGCGTGTGTAAACGAATACCGACGCGGTAAATTTGTGTACGGCGCTTGCGAGAGAGGTGAAGGAGCAGTGAAATGTGGATGGTGTGTGATCTTGTTTTCGTTTGAATTTAATTGGGTTGGTCGTGAAAAGTGTTACAAACGGTGCAGAAAAAAGGGGACTGGAATCAGCATACAACACAGTAGAAAAAAAGCTGTGATATAGAAGAGACCAGGGAAGGGCATGATTTAGAAAAGAGAGATAGAGAGAGAGAGAGACAGAGATCGCGAAAGAGAGGATTGAAATGCATGAAAGTGTAAAATATGCCAGATAAAAAGTAACGAGGCGTCCGCTATGTTGAAGTGTACGCATAGTCTGTTTCTTTTTCCATTTAACGAGCCTCCACAGTTACTTCGAATTTAGTGTAATGGGTTTTATTACCAACCGTGCTGAAGGGTTGCAGGATAGTGTTCGTGTGGGCGTGCGTTTATTTATGTGTTTGAAAAGTTTTCACCATCAGTATCATCAACTTTCCAACATATTTTCAACCCGTTGGGTGTGCTAATGCAGCAAATATCGCATTCTTTGAAGCTCTCCAGCCATACAAAGGATAAAGAAATACGATATGGCTATGGCTTCCGATGGAAAAAACATATTTACGGGCAGCAAGAACAACAAAACTAACACTGGCTAGAAAATATTAGTCAAATTATCGATCAATATGGAAGTGATGCGATTAGGATTGCTTTCTCTTCTTCTGCTGCTATTGATTTTAGTGTGCAATTTTACAAAGTAAATCACCATGTATGATTTAGCGGTCTAGTAAACTATATAATTTGACATTTTTCTGCCCAACACAATCAACGCAGTGCTTTTAATTATGCGTCAATGTTTCATAAACAACGAAGCGAACGGCGCGAATGCAATGCTCCATTCCTACTTCCACTGTACGCGGCTTCTCAGCTCACCCAGGAACGGGTGATTTATGATGGGTTACTATGGGGCGGCGCACGTGTTACATTCCGTTTGGCCCATTGTATGTTTGGCGGGCTTAACACCGGGAAGCCAGTGACTGTGCGCAAAGCCAGGGCCAGACCCTTTGTTTAACGTTGTATTTTATGGGTCGATTCGCGCATCCTTTGAGGGTGAATAAAGAAGCAGTAGGGGAGGGAAAATGGACTTTACAGTTGTACTAATTTTTCGCCGCGCTATGGTGACTCCGGATATGAAAAGTGAATAGACATGTCAACAGCTAGGGGTGTGTAAATTATTCTGCTACTGGGTTTTACTGGCATTTACGTGTGTGTGTGTGTGTGTTTGGGAAATTAATAACAGAAGAATTGTTAATAAAAATCATTCATCTAGACATAAATTATATTGATTAATTTTAGCCAAAGTCGGCAAACGATTTTAAATTCTTTTTTGTTGATTAAAAATGCTGTAGAGAGGAGCTAGAGGCGCTTCATAAACCGAGAAAAAAAACAGAAAAATGCATTAACGAAAGCGCAGCAACGTAATTTCAAGACACATTAGCGAAAACAAGGGTAAATAAATTACAAAACTTGGGACTTGTGGTTCCTCTTTCCTTCGCTGAGTGCAGCTGTGAGCGGATCACGCTAGGAACGAAACCTTTATCGACCTGATGTGCCGCTCGGGTCGTCGTGGTCGACAAGTTTACTGACGGTTGTATGCATACATGCAAGGTAAAAGCATGATATAACAGATAGTCACCACCCCTACTCTCCAATAATCTCCACCTTGCCGTTGGCAGGCAAGATGTGCAGTGATTTTTATTTTATGGAAAAGAAAAAGAGAACTGGAGCAAACACGAACGGGAAAGATGGGAAGGAGCATTCCCTAAAGACACACCATCGTGTACAAAAAAATATTAAAAAAAATGAATCTAAAAGAGCGAAGTGAGATAACCTGGCTCTCGGAAAGGACGTGCCTGACATGAGCAGGACGCGCCCGTGCATTCTTTTCTCTTCCTTTCGTGCACTGTTTGCATTCCACCGTTCTGTTGCAACGCGATGGTAACATGGGCAGCTGCGAGGAATGATGGGGGTTACGTTGCGCGTCCTGTAGCTCAATCTACGTAATTTCGTTGTTCGCTCGAATGTTCGCTCGTCGCTGGCTCTGGTGGCACATTTTTTAACGGGCGCGCACGATCCATAACCCACCCTCATCCCTCGGGTCCACCTCGGAGGTTGACGTTGGCCACGGTGTGATGTTAGTACCGTGCTTCGGTTAGAACAAAATCCTTGTGAAGCGTGCTTCGCATGCTGCTTGCAAGATGGATCCTTTTCCCGTATTTCAATTGCTTATGATTATGTGAAGGCATGCGCTTAGTTTCCTTTTGCTCATTCGTTCAATCTACGGGCACGGGTCGACCGTATTGTGAATACTTTTATTGAATAGCAGCGATTGAACAATAGGGAATAATTAATTACGTTGTCACGCTTTCGCTTGGAGAATGGAACGGAAGGGGCATCCAAGGGGAAACATGTTCAAACTCCGTGATGGAAGAACGTTGTACCACAATCAGTTACAATGAGTGCTACACATTACAATACATGTTGTTCTACTCCCGTTAACGTTTGGCTTAGTGTTTTGGCGTTGCGCCATATATTTATAGCTATTTTATAAATAAAATTTTGAAACAGCTCCACTAACACAACATCGCTCGTAAAAAAATCTAAATTACTCCTTCGCACTCCTATTGCAAACCAAGCGCGTGACGCGTGCACAAATATATATTAGCGAACCACACCGCACCGAGTCGTAAATGGGGTTAAAAAATAATGTGTGAACAAACAACACAAAATATAATGCATTTCACGTCGCGGTTCGATTGCAGTCGAGGTCGAGCTGCAGCTGTTGGGTTTTTTTTGGCTAGAAATAAGGAATATGTAATACTCTTTGCCATGACCACGCAGTGCCGCTCGTTTTGAAACTATTTATACTTTTTGTATAATTGATTGTGGAAAATGGTTTCTAGGATTTGTTTTGCCTTATGCGTAAGTGTGTAGATGAGTCACAAAAATATAGAAACTATTCGTATGGCAAGGAAAGCGAATCAATATTTTACCTACGGTGAGTCTGAAGCACCGTTTTACTTCCCTGTGTTTGTGTACCGTGCCTGTGTGTACCCTCATGTCTTAAGTACCTCTTCGGGGCAATGCTCGCACCGTCAGCACGACCCACCAACTTTATTGTGGCCACACACAAACAAGTTTCGACCATACGCGCTCTACTGCTCGATTGAATTGTGCCCGAACCGATTAGTGCGCATGAAGTGTGTTTGTTTAAACGAAATCAAACAAACTTCACCGGCAGCAACGCACATTCTCTCCAGACAGCGGGCCCTTTCATCGCGAGATGTTACAAGAGGAAGGTACTGGCTCGAATGGCTTCGGACGCCGCCAGTGAGTCGACGGGCAGGGTGATGAAAGCAGGACAGGCAGGCCGCCCGCCCGCCACCGTTGGTAATGGATAGATCCTTCCAAATGTTATGACCGTCCGGCTGATCATTAGCATAAAATAGCACCATCATCGTTCACCATCGCCCACTCCCCCGTGTGGCCTACCCCGACGAGCCACGGTTCGCGCCACGTCATCAAGTTCGCCTCGGGTTCAGTCAGCTGTGCAGCCAGCCCACCCGGGAGAAGGCATTGAACGTGAACGCGATGACTAATGATGGTGACACACGACAACGGCAGCCGGGTTGTTGCTGGGGGTGGTGGAGGTGAAAGCACAGCAGTAGCTAATTTGCGCCACGCTCCCAGCCCAGCGCGACGGTTAAGAGGGTTGGTACCACGGCAGGAAAGTCATATCATTCTCCTCACTGCCGGTCGAACCCTTGTCAACGAAGAAGTGTTGCTCATTTGCAATCAAAGTGCAAATCCCCGGGAAAAGGATCAGTGGTGTGCGGAAGAGGTGAAGTGATGAACAAAGGGGGATACTATGGCATGAAGGATGCGTGCTACGACGTAAGCATTGGTGGAGTTTGGGTTTTTTTGTTGTTCAATGTAAAAGCCAGCAGCAGCCGGCGCTTTGGTCGTTGATTAATTCAACGGTGTCTGTTAATTTGGGCATCTTGCAAATGAGCGGTAATGCGGCGCCAATTTGCCTGCTAAGTATAAAGCGTAATACGTCGATCATGGCGATAATAATATTATGACAAAGTATAGCGGGCTCTGTCTTCCTTCCTTTAAGCTCCTTATTTGAATAAGCTACCAAGCGTCTCCATGGCAGATATTATAATTAAAAGCGTCACGATGAGGATTTTGAATGAGCTACCAGGCGTCTCCATTTAGCTTAATAATTCTTAACTTTCTTCAGTTCCAACTCACATAACATTTTTCGGTGTATGTTAGCGCCATAACATGCTATAAACAATAGGTGCACAATTTTAGCCGCATCAATAATCGTTTAGACTTATAATTTGATGTCTCGGTTCAATCGATGATCCCTCACGTTATTATCGTATATCCTTTTCCCTCAAATGGCTCACCCGAAAAGTTCGCCTCCCAGCATGTGTGTATGTGCTTCCAAGATCAAATAACACTTAACGCGCGGTTGTGGTGTGTGGCCGTAACACACTTGTTGACTTTACCGCGCGGGAAGTTGTGCGCGGTTTGTTGCCTACGGTTTTCTGTGCTCCGTTTTCATAAATTTCCGGAAACGGTTGCGTTCACTCGCCGCTCCACCGCCGGCAGACGGAAGTGTCCTCGTTAGTAAAGTGTGCCAGTTTTAAATGCCATCAGTTTCGGCTCGTAACACGGAGCAGCTGTGTGCTTTGGGAAAACGGTCATAAAACGGCCAACGTCAACCCGCCCGTTTGTCTGCTTCCGGGGTATGGGTGTTGGTATGTGAGTGGACGTGCCAGACAAATGTTTATGTCTTGTTTGTATTGCCTATGTTGCGCCCGGCAGCAGCGGTACGTGTTGAGCTTTGTTCTAATTTTGTGTTCGATTCATTTTGCTAAACCTGCAAAGGATTAAGGTTTTGCTTATAGCATGAAACACACATAACAAACGCATTTTTTATACATTGCTTTTCTTTTTTCTCTAGTAAGATCAAGTAAGAATATGTAAAATGTGTACAATACCAAATAAGAAATCTCTTGATCTCATGCACCGGATCATTCGGAGGCGTATGGACTGCATATGGACAGAATTCAATTTGAGCTGAAATGAAAAATTATTGCTCATTAAACATTCCCTTGTCGAACATTACTCTCCCTCAACTCTCTCCGTACTTTTGCGTTCCTTTGGGTGCTACCACATCGAATCCTCGTACTGCTTGGGGCGATTAGTTTGGCTGCTTTGCTCCGAAGAACGCCATTGTTTCCGGGGCAACGAAACGCACGAAATTCCCATATTTCTTCCCAGTTTCATTTGCATCGTCAGCTGAAAAGACATGGCAGCTGGCAATTGTTCTTGTGTGGCATATCTTGGCAGTTTCAACCGATCCACTACCATCGTTTCAGCGTAGCACAACAGTGCACGTAGAGGTTGGGCTCAAACGAGCAGCACGACCTCGATACCGGTGCATCTTTCTAACGTTTACAAAAGATTCTCATTTGGTCCGCATGTTCACCCATGCAGAATGTTCTGTACGGTACATTTTTCGATCCCTCTCAAACAAACCTTAAAAGATGGAAGGAAAGCCTTGGTCGATGTTGGTGTAATTTAGCAACCAAACTGCACAACCATTATACGAGCAAAGCAGTTGCTTAAGCAGCTTACGTTCGTCATACCGTTTAAAGTTTTTTGAATGAAAAGAACGCCAGCAGAAATAATCAGTAGATGATACCGTGTTTGGCCCAGGCCTTTTTTGTTTTGTTTTGTAACAGATGACATCGTGACGCGTGCCGTAAAAATTGTGCTCAATGAACAGACTTTGGGGAAAATAAGAATCGACACTGGTTTGTTTCGGTTGAATGGTTTTTGTCATTTTTTAAATCATTTATCGATGGAACATTTTGACGGTCGAGTGATCTTTTTTAAGTCGCCACTCTCAGCCACAACGACGCGACCCACCCAGCGTCCTGTCTAAGCGTTGGGCCCTCAACTGTGGGGAAAATTTCGTCCACATAAAGAGCGAACTGTGGCGCACGAAAGCTTTCTCTATTATTTAGGTTTTCGGTTGAGGGGTTTGGCGCTAGAACTCGGTGGAAAAGTGGTCTTTTTTGCGGTGACATTTTGGTCAAATTTTCCGGTCCCTGTGCTTGTGGCATCGGAATGTGTCAATTGAGAGTGTGCCCACGCTATGTGTGCCCCAGTGCGTTGCAAATTGACCTCGTTGGTTCGTTTGCCGGTACGGAACGATTTTTGCTGCTCGGCTTATTCCGTTCCCCTTTCCGGCGTACGCGTCTGTCGACGCTGTCTGGCTGGTCGGTTCGGTTGGTTCATTAAATTAGAAAATTGATGAAAGCCAAAACGAGTGTCCTTTTTCTCGTTCCCTCGGAAGGGAGGATGAAGGAAGAGCGCTGGGACGGATGCTGGGAAAACGTGCCGGAAGCGAAACTTCACGCAACATCGGGTGGATAATTGCGATCGATTGATTAGTTTTGAAAATTGAGGTTATCTCGTCGGCAGGACGATTGATGTTTTTGCTCTTATTTGCTTGCTCTGGTTTCGTTAACGTTGATTTCAGTTGTGAACAGCCACTACGAATCAATTAAACCGTTTTATAACTAAGCGGCGATGCAGGCGTCGGAGCAAGTAATCAAAACATATAACTACAAAATTTTGTATTGTTGATTAATTTTTTGTGAAAAAACTTTCCTTGTTAAGCTTATGTAGAATCTAAGCAAAAAAAATAGGTAATAATTATTATTTCCAAACAATCCTAATGTAATGTGTAGATACAAAATGAGGTAATGTTATATGATAGTCCAAACAGAAAATTTATTTCAACGCAGTGAAACTGATAATCAGTATATGTGGTCTTTTCATTTGGCAGGACCTTTCAATCAAATCGTATCCCCTGTCAGGACGAGGACGATCGCGACATTTCTTTTCGGAACATTACGGAAAGCTAAATAAGAGTTTTATTATCTGCTCATTTTGATGGTTGTCTGTTGTAGACAACCAACAGCCGTACATTGTAGAACTTGCAGCCTAACATGTGCCCGGCGAATGTGGTCAACCCCCTTCACCCAATTGGGTCCATCGTTGGGAATCAGTGAGGCTCTTGCCGAGATTAGTTGCGAAGGGACCATATGCTCGTGTCACGCGTCGAACGGCTTGTGGTCCTTCATGTGGACAACCGTATCGAATAGTCGTCCCCGACACCGTCGAGACTAAGACCCGTTACGAAAGGTCATCCTTTTTTTCCTGAAACCGATACGGCACCTGGTGTTGCGAAGCCCTAAAACACCGAACAAACACAACCCTGTGGTCAGTGCGAGGCGGCGGAAATCGTGCAAAGGTTGCAGAATGGAAAAAAGGGTTCCACGCCACCATGATGTGACCACCGTCGCAGTCTGTAACTGCTAGTCCTAGTGGTGATGGTTGCCCGGTTCCTCATGTGCTCTTTGTGTACGCTTCGATGGTAGGATTAGAGCTTGTTTAGTTTTTCATGACCGTTTTCTTCCGGTTATGCCTAGCTTTTCCCGACGGCCTGACGGCGTTACGTAAGTTCCGTGTTCTTGCTCCTGTAATCGCTATCGCAGACATACACATGACGCAGCCCTTTTCAAAGCACGGCACGGAGCGTAAAGACAAATCACCCGAAAGCCATGTTCGGTCGTGCCCAACCTACCGTAAGAGGATTGTGGTGAAATGGAGGGTGAAACGTATTCGCGCACGTTAATTTGAGCCTGTTTGGGAGGTTCAAACGACATTTAGGTCGTTGTTCGTGTTGGCAACCTAATATTTTCGTCTGTTGTTCTGTCGGTGTCTGTCGTTCACTTCTACACCGAGATGATTGTAGATGTCGGGGACACTTGAAAGCAGACATTTGGAAACGATGCAGAACGACCCAAGCCTTTTAGGGTTATGGATTGATGTATATCGATTACAAAGGGTAATTATTTGAAATGTATTGGAACCAATTGTGTGTTCATTTGTCAAAAGAAACAACCGGGAACAGTAATGACTTCGTATTTTGTTAATAGTTTTGCGTGAAACGATCCTCTCGTATCGTTTCAACCAGCGGTCATTTTATATGATAACTAAATTGTTTAGTAGGAAGAATCTCTTAAGATTTCAATTAAACCATACAATCCTTAAACGGACCACCCTCCAACAAAGATACACATAATCAGTTGATTAATTTTTTTACATTTTCTTGGGCACTTTTTACCTTGCTCTCAAACAAAGTTCACCTCAAGTTCAACAAAGTTTTCAGTATGCCAAACTACTTTTGAACATTAGCTCACGAAATATTCATCGTCATGTTTCGCCTTCCACGGTGTTACACTTTAACTTTTTTATGAGTCTGTTTCGCGAACTATTCTTTCACGAGACAAAAGTGCTTCTCGCTTCGAGCTTTTTTCATTATTCATTTTTATCACCCCTCCCACAGAAAGAGGGATACAGTGCCAAATAAAAAATGAGTTCGTGAAACGGTAATCGATATGAACTTAAATACTACATGTTTTCTAAGTCAATATATTACGCGTTTTGTTCCGTGCTGAATATGTGTGCTCATTGCTGCTGTGAATCATGGTTTCAGTCTTATAAAAAAGATCCTGCTTCCTAAAGCATCGTGTGGAAGAACAGAGCAGCTCCAGAATAGTTACCAGCAACCGGATTACGTTCGACACGATAAGCGTGTCAATAAAAAATGTTGCCTACTGTGTCTTTTCGGGGACCGCATCGTGCATTCGCATCATTTGCCATTTTGTTCGCAGGGTGTCGGGATGATGGCGTTGCTCGAAATATCTAGCATCATTACCGGAATCTATCGGCATATTTGTGGTTCGGTGAAGCGTTACGGGCCATTATGGCTCCAGGATCATCCCACTCGGCGGGATAGATGAAATTAAGCGCGCATCCCAATAGGCACCTCGCCTGGAAGGATGGCCGATGGTCATTGAGTTTTTGAATCACTGTCTGCATGCCCGCTGTGAGAGGTAAATCGAGCAGACCATTGTGTCATGCTGTTCATCGTTCCTGCTGTGGAAAATGGGGGATTTTGAGCACTGTTGGTCATATTTTTTTTGGCGCTACATTGGTCGAATTCTCTGGCTTTAGGTCGTTATTTTCTAGTTGAGCGCTAGATAAGGCCGCTGATGTGTGTTTGCTAGTGATTGTAGGAATATTTATATAGATTTTTATTTCAACTGTACATTATTGTGACGGTCAAACATTCGAATGCTCAAGCAACATATTTTAAAGTATTGGTTTAAACCATATTAAAATCATGATTGTATCTTCGTCCCACATTTTTCTATAAACAGTCTGCATTATCATCATCGACCGATTTTCCACAAGGTATCTTTACAAGCTATTTTCACTTAAACCTGTCTTAATTGTAACACACTCTACCGCCCTCCGCTCTTTTTTCGTTCCTTTTTTGTATGGCGAATACCCGGAAATGACCCATAACGGTAACGATTATCGTTAAGTTTCCGGACCCCGGTTTGCTTCCTCTCAAGGCTCTTCCCCTTGATGAAAGAAGTTTAGTATAGTGCAAAAACGAGATGCACGAGAAAAAGTTTTCCTGACGCTTTTTACCATCACCAGTCGGCCACTCGGTCGGTTTCAGTGCGCGTGTATATGTGTGTGTGTGTGTGTGTGTATGGGTCATGTGTGCACGAGGGGATGAAAGTTGAGTTCAGTGGAAAAGTTTTTCGCTCGAAGAAGAAACCCGAACACCCAATGGTTTAGGTGCAGTAGGAACGAACCGTGGTCCGGTGCCTATTGTTTTATTAATTGACGATAGTAAAAGTTTTTCCTGCACTACATCGAAATCGGTCAGATATGTTTCTGTGCTTTTAAATGTGTCCGTGTGTGTTTGCGGATGCAGGAGGGAAATCATTAAATGTTGGGGG
>KI915041.1:19751218-19780346 GCA_000473445.2 Anopheles farauti
GGCGGTGGGATGCGCTCGGCTGGCAAAACTGTGCCAGTTTTTGAAAACAAGTGTGATAATCATTATTTCTCACCACATATAAGGTTAAACTTGTTCGCCCCTTGTCGGCCTGTGGTGCGAACATGCGAAAAGAATAGTAAACATTTTGTGAGTAGCTTGGATGGAAGGGGCTGTTTAACACACTTTTCCGAACAAACCTTTATTCCTTACTCATTTTTGAAATTCGCACTGATTGGTTGAAAATATCGCAAATATGAAGATCAAATTAAATGGATTGCTTGTCTCATTTCTCACAGTCCATCCTTGCGACTTGGTGTCTATAAAATTGCCATTTTACGTGTACGTCTGTGCTGTACGTACGCCTTCGTCCTTATCAGCAAAGACACGGCACCACACTTGAAGAGTCTCATCACTGCTAATCGTATTGAAACGGCGAACACGCTTGCTCTTTGCTACGTTAAACGGTCCCTTCCGTAGTTTCTTCGTTTACGGCATTTCTATGCTTTTAAGATGGCACATGCACTGTTAGCATCGTGTTGTCATTTTCCGTTTTCTCTTCGTTTGATTGCTTGTCAACATTCTGTTGCTGTTTGCTGCCGTTTAGTCAGTCAGGGCTCAAAAAGGCTTAATGAAGCACTGGTTCCTAACCTGCTGTGTGACTTGTGTTATGGATTCAAATTACAGAACGTTGCTTGCAGCAGTATGCCTCGGACGGAAAGGAGTCATTTTGCTCGTTCTCCAATATGACGCCACAGTTAAGAGCTAGTTGTGGTGGTTGTATGTTTACCGAAAGCAATTATGTGTCGTCATACAGCGACTTAATAAGTGAGTGGTGAACGTTTTGTGCATGTGTCGGTATGGGAATACCTCAAGCCGGTATTTCGTCCTTTTCGATGCCGATTTTCGATTTGTTGACTCGCACACAAATACAAACTCGCGGCATGAGCATGTGGTATCCTGATTTCGACAGTTGAAAGCAGCACATGCGCAGTACATGCGGACACTAATACTTGTAAATGCAAAAATGCAACGCGCCTTCCTCACGCTGCTACACGTACCATTTGTATGCTATAGCTCCCCTACGTGAGTATGTTTGTGTGCAAAGAAGGATAGACTGCGAAATGCGCCGGTATGCTAGCACGAGGCCTGCTGTCACACGCAACATACACAGCCCGGTGGAAGATGCGTCGTCGTTGCACAGAAGTGACTTCGGCACGGCGCGTGCATCAACACTTGTGCGTTTCGAACGTAAGGGAAGAGTGTTTTCGTGCTCTCTTGTCACGAAAAATGCGCTACTGAAGAAATAAGGGAGAGAGGCGATAGAAAAGAAATCCTAGTCAAGAAATATCACTGTGTGTGTGGGCATCGATTCTGAAGCATAGCCACGAAAGTGTTTTAATTAATTATAAAAAAACGTTTTTTGTACTACAAACAACAAAACAATAAAACAAAAACTACTCGTTGTGGTGCAATCCGGCCAATAGCGCGAGATTGAGGGAATTTTTGTGCGTAAAGGGTAAACATAGCATTACAAACGTTGTCTTGGAACAACGATGCTTTTAATTGAATATGAGTTACTCGTGTGTATGTGATAAAAATCCTAGCAAATCATTACTGGGACTCATTCAAACGGTATCCGTTTAGATCTTTCTGCTAATAACGTCTGAAAAACGTGTGCTGCTACGTGTGCTGCTTTTCAACAGTTGGAAGCCAACCACAGAAGTTGCGCTAGTCCTGAAAAGTGTGGAAGTATTGGTTTGAAAGAAGCAACAGCAAAGCCGCCACCTCCGCGATGGCTTCCATTTTTTTAAAGGCCATCTAATGAAGCCAGGACACGCAAATGAATTTGCTGCTGTAAGGGTTACATTTCGGTTCGTTTTCCTTCGCCACAAACACTACCTTTTGCACACGCTTACCCGATGGGCGTATTTAATCTCACGCGATGTACGCGCGTGGTCACGCACGCATGCACCACCTTTCAGCAAAAATGTTAAACGTTAAACGCGGTTCTTTTGTGGCAAGGATATGCGGGTGAGAAAAAATGGCTTTGGATGGAGGTCTTAATATTAATCGTCCTAAAAATATGGTCTCACCTTTATACCGCGCGTGTACAGAGAAAGAAGATTTTTTTTGTTGTGTTGCTTCGTCGAACAAGAAAAGGAAGTACAATTTTTAACGCCTCGCGTTTTTCACTAGGTCGTTTTATTGCTTGTACTTCTCTTTCTCTCCCACTCTCTTGCTCTTCCCCCTCTCTCTTCGGTACTGCTGCCAGTGTCGTGCAAGTGTATTCAATTTTTTATACCACCCTCTAATGGTTATTGCAATTTTCAAATCTCATGTGCGTCGTACCCTCGCACAAAACAGTCACATAGTGCGAGCTAATGGAAGTGGTAGCAAAACAATTGCACCTTGTCCTCGCGTTACAGAAATCTCGCTTTGAGCAACATTGTATTTGTGCATCCTTTTGCCGTAGCGATGGAGAGAAAAAGAAAATGACACACCAACAAGACACACGCGGAGTTTTAGTGTATCATTTTTCTATTATGCTTGCTGTTTACTCGTTGGCCTATTGTATGTATGAATGGAAAAGGAAACGAATGGGAAACGCAGGCATGTGCGCTCTATTCTTGTTTGTTTGGCTGCAAGCATACAGGGTTTCAAGTAGTTTTTCGGCAACAGTGTGACAAATGTTACGTCCTTTTTTATGAAAAAATACATTCTTCGATTAAAAATCATTTTAAGACAGTCGCTACATGACTGTTTTACTCAAACACAATTGACATTTAACTCATTAGCACAAATTTCGTGTGTAATTTTTTTTAAATCCTTTGAAAAAATATTGTACGAAACGTCTTATTTTATTTATATACACTCAAAAATAGTCTCAAGTAACGCTGAAAAACCCTGTGAGCTAACGTGTGTACAATTTTGGTGCGAATTTGTTCTAGCGTGTAGTGCCCTCGAATCTACCATATCGTAAAAATTCTTCGACGCGTAACTTTTACCACCTCAGCGCGGTGGTGGAGTGTGTTGATGGTGTTTGAATAGCAGTTGCAGTGTAGCATTCATAGCAGTTGCAGTCGGTCTCGAGCACACTGCGAAACATTGGCAAGTGTCATATTCTACCCGAGCAAATGTACGCTTTGTACGAATTCACAATCGATGTACAAAATGCATTATTCAACACAACGTCGCAGAAGGAGTTGAATGTCCTCGTTGAGTAGAAAAGTGCCGGAGCTACGCTGACGCTGTGACGCTGGAGAATATCATAAGAAATTGCTAGTGCGTGCTAGATGAGAGATACATATCCGGAGTGTTGTTGTTATTGCTGCTACTGTTGCTGTTGGCTACGCAAGCGCAAGCTAGCAAGTGTGTATGCGTGTGTGTGTTGACCGTTAATCATCGGCGGAGGCGCTTCCAGGCGCCCGCAGGGAGATGAGAGTCTCCACCGTGCGAAGGCTTCTGCTCCGACGACGAAACTCGTGGGCAAGCACGTGCGGCAGCAGCGTTCGGTCGGTTGATAGTGGCGGTTTCGGTCTCGGTGGCACTATTGTTCTGTGCGCGAGACGCTTCAAAGCAGCGACGACGAAACATCGCGTCGGTGCTAACGGCGGCAGTGACAACGACGAGGAGGAAGCAGACGGCGACGACGCCGGCAACGACACATACATCGAACGACCGAAGCTGTCGGGACGGCGTCGGCGACACAATTGTCAATTCTACCGGGACTCCCTTACACATTGTTTCCCAGTGCATTGTTTTTGTGCGGCAACAACAATATCATCACCCCATCTCCACGTCGCAGTTGCCGTCAGACGGCAGGGTTGTGATATCTATTGTACTTCGAGCTGTAATCGGTGCAAGTGTCAGTGCTGCTGCTGCTGCTGCCGCTCTATCACCCGCCGAAAACAATCACCAGCAACGCCACCAGTGGCAGCAACAGCGCGATCGACGTCGTGCAGTTGTGTGAGCTTTAGTAGGTTCGATCGTGACGTTCGCAGACTAACCACCATCTATTCCAATGATGGGCTACATCATGGGTTGTGCTTGTTTCAAAGGTGAGAAAAGAACTTTCACATCTTCAGCGGAATTCAACGTATTTGCTTCTTTTTTTTTCTCCATGCCGGGATTTAACTTTCCTGTAGTTAAACACCGGTGTTTAACCGGCTTTATGCGTGCGATGTGCACGACCCAATTAGTTACCGATTATCGATAACGAGCACAAACCGGCAACAACACACATGCGATCAGACGCTAACTTTTAATCGCTTTTAATCTACTGGCAAACATAGCGAGCAAATGAGATAACGACGCGTGCCCCGCAGCCAGTAGAGACTTTTTTTGGGAAAGGTTGCATTTCCAAGAAGCCAATGAAGCTTAAATTTGCTGCTGACATCACAAATTAAACATATCTTATCGGGTGCGTTTTGTAGTCGCAGCAAACAATGACATCACCAGTTCGTTTCGCCTTAGGTTTAATACTATAGCGACATGACGAGATATCGCTTTAAACAAAAATAGGGGTATCCTGCAGAAAATGAGTATCTAACTGTTATCAAAAAAATGAATTGTGATAAAACAATTGATGCTTGTCCACCGGGAAAAATAAAACTGTATTTAAATACATTTCCATAACAAATACATGGAATGTTTCTATCAGCTTCAACAACCAACAATCCATTAATCAAACTAATCACCCGATGGCAGTGTGGCTTCAACATGAAACGCGAATGCTACCGACAGCTGATCCTGGCCGTTTCTCTCAGATTTGTGCAGCGACAGTTCAGCGAAAGCCATTTTCAATGATGACTATTTCTGGCTGCGTCATCGGCGACGTACCTGGCTGCTGTCTTCAATAAGTTTGTCTACCACCACGACCACTACCTCTACAAGGCATTTTCGGTACGGGTGGTCTTCGTTTTCGATTAAGTCGTTTTAGTCATTTCTGCAATCATCAATCTTTTTTTTTTTTTTTGGGCGCCTATAGGTTCAAGGCTTCATAGTTTCAATTTCCACCCTAGCAGGGTAACCGGAAATGATGTGGTTTTCCGTCTGCAGATAGGCGTCGTTACGGTCGCTTTGGTTTGTTGTCCGCACTAAAGTTCACACGATAAATTGTTTGCCTGTCCGCACCTCAGCTATACACAGCACCAGCTGACTCGGTTCTGTTGGCTTTGCTGCATATATGCGGTCGAGCTTTGTATCGATTGTAGATTGATTGTTTGATTTGTGTTTCTTTTCGCCTCAATTCTTTTTTGTACGCTCCATGCTCTAAAAGTGTTGATTGGTTCGTGCCTCTGCTTGCTTTCGAAAATGTTATTTATTGTGCAAACAAATCAGCTACAATCGATTTGCAAACGTTATAGAATGTTTTCAAACATGTACATAACGTTGCGAAGTGTTGTTTTTACCGTGAACGGAAAAACATATCTGGAAAACTTAGTGACAAAACATCATCTTTCATTTGCAAATCACTTGCATAAAATGTCAACTTTTTCTTGCCCAACCTTTCCTAAAGTATGCTTTCTGCACTACTTTTTTTAATTGAAAGTATGCATGCTAATAAATTTCTATTTCATATTTCAAACTAATGCAAAATCTATTCTATCGTAAAATAATTTTCAAATAATATATAAACTATTAGGAGAATTGTAGAAATTGTATAAATTTCAAAATTGATGCAATGATGTGTAACAAATGATTGCCATTCTTTCAAAATGTGAATCACCCACTTCCTGTGTGGATCGTAAGTGCGCTTTTGTAAGCGTCTGACAGCTGTTGGAAAATGCATGCTAATAAGTTACTTTATATTCATCTAGCTATGAAATCATGAAGTGCCGTCTCAGTGTGAACCCCCCAGCAAATGGTTGGCGGATATTAAAAGAACCAACATTATCATCCATTTCGTACTGTATTTGTAATTTTGATATTACGATAATTAGCATTTTGTATGCAATCTCCATAATCCTTCTTTTGTTAAATTGTTGAATGTGTTATTGAGCCCGAGAACCATTTATTGCACACTCCGTTTTGAAAATGGTAGCAAGCTCTATAGCGAAAATAAAACCATGTTAACAATCCCGCCAACCGGATAGTTGTGTGCCAAATTTATTCAATAAATCTCCCACGACCGCTCTCGTTCTACTACTGCCCAAACATGCTCCCGGATATTCCCTTGTACCGGCAGATAAACTGAGGCGAACAGTTGCCGATCGGTCCCCTTACGAAACCTCGATCACAGTAGCACCCATCAGTGCAAGCTTGGTCGCAAGCCGTAGTGTCTGTCAGGGTGTAGCAAGACTTTTCACACGCCGAACTGTCACATCGCCAACGCTCACCGTACCGGCAGACTGAAAAGAAATTGCCCACTTATAAGCTCAACTCCACATCACTAAATTCTAAAGGAAGGATATGCTTACCTTCAACACCTTCTGCAGCTTGCAGTGCAAAGATCATAGCGATCAGCAGGCAACCGAAACACTTCACTGCCTTCATCATGGCACTTGACTAGAGCGAATAATTTCGACCGATTGATTCTCCAATCCAAGCACTGGATCGTGTGTGCGGCAAGTGTGCCCCAAGTGCTAGATCTTCGAAACCGGCGACTAGACTCGCACAGAATTTGCGTTTGCACACACAACTGAACAAACATTGCGAGAAATCCTGTGTTGAAAAATGTACTCCAACCCAGACCCGATTCGATGATTGTATGTGGTATATCGAAAATAATGATTAGAGAATGAGTTTTATATGGTTTTGGAATATTATTTATACCTGGTCCTTTGTCGCTGGTACTGGTAAAAGGTGAATTATAAAAAGAGGAGGGGTTCGTTTATGAAAAACGCCCTGCAACTTTGCAAGCCCTGTGTAATAAAATGTGTACGATGAGCTGTGAACAACGAGATTATGATTAATTTAACTCATTAAAGCTGAATTTCCTTCAGCGTATTTACGCAAGTGCTCTTGAAGGTGAAGAAATTCGTCGGAACCATCATCGATATTAATTAAGACTCGCCATTGCACTCGCTTTGTTCCACTTATCATTAGTGTCACGTGTAGTACGATCTTCGTCCCGGAACCGCGCAAATGGCAAGCTACAACGGAATGTCACAATTTTACATACTCTGGGTGATACTCTGGACGTTGTGCATTGGTTGCCTGGTTCTTGCCCAGTCGGCCAACGACGGTAGGTTATTGAAAGCTTTATTTTTGTTATTGAAAAAAAAAAAAGAAGTGGTGATTAAAATATGGTTCCCGCGATCAATCCATCTCGCTAGGGGAATTCATCTGCGACAGGTTGAACGAAAGCTACGATGAG
Source organism: Anopheles farauti (assembly GCA_000473445.2). NCBI lineage: Eukaryota > Metazoa > Arthropoda > Insecta > Diptera > Culicidae > Anopheles > Anopheles farauti. Next base: position 19,758,537 of record KI915041.1, read on the forward strand.
TGTGGCAATAGTTGTGGCGATTTGACCTGCCAGAACTACCGCCTTGGTGACATCCAGTGTGGTCGTAACTGCCGGGAGGGTTGTTTTTGTAAGGGTGGCTACGTTCGTACGCGCAGTGGTAGCTGCGTACCTTCTTACACTTGTGCTGCCTTAGGAAGACGCTGAGGAGGACGCTGCTTGTGCGCCAAATTTACTATCCGCAATTTTTAAATCTAATTTTCATTGGACAATAAACACAACACAACTATTTGTAAATTTTTTAGTATGTAATCCATCATTTCAAAGGCTTTTGTTGTTTTCCGGACACGCGCGCGTTTTTTTTCGTATCGTTTTTTTTTCGTTTCGTTGTATCTCTCTTGTCGATTGCTCCGATCATTCGTTTTTCGTTCGCACTCTCTGTTTCTCGTTGGCTCGTGTGCACACGATAATTGAGCCCAATGCAGAAAGACCTCAACCTGTAGGGTGATGGCACTTGTTTGTTCAGCTGTCGCATATGTTCGCACTAATCTAGGGAGGGATGGATTTCGTGCACCGGCCTTTTGTTGTGCCGGTGAGGAGACCACGTACCCAGTTCGGTTTTGCATTCGCTTCGTGGTTTCAGAATTCCAGATAAACGGCACGCGATGCAGATTAAAACGGCGATCGTATTGTTTGTGATTTGTTCCCTGCTGACCGTGCAAACCGCAGGTCAATCGCCTCCAGGTAAATACTGAACGGTATTGTTTATTGTTCTGATCGCACGGCTTAACAAAAATGATTATTCTATCTCTTGCCATGATGCGTGTGTTTCGCGTAGATCCGGATGAAGACGGGCTTTTCTGCATGGATCCAAACGAAGTGTACGATGACTGTGGTCCGGTCTGTGGTGATCGGACCTGTGCTAATCAACGCAAGAATGATGTAAGTTGCTTGCGCGCCTGCCAAAATGGATGCTTCTGCAAGGGTGGTTATGTGCGCAATAAATCTAGGAAGTGTGTACCATCGTACCTTTGCTCGTTATGGTTAGGTTAGGGCAGCGCTGGATGAAAGGTTATTTCAACACCATAAAGGTGCATGATATCATGAATAAACAACAATGAAAAATTTGTATACAAATTTGGTGTTTCTTACATATGGAGTTTTTTTACAGCGACTTTACTATTTTGTATGCTGCTAATTTGATTTTACCCCTTTCTTGGTAATTATTTATTATTATTAATAGTTGACTTTATTGTAAGCCCGGATGAATCACACAATAACTAGAAGACAAAGCACGTTAGCAGTGTTTCATAAATAGTCAATCTTTAAAGAGGTTTTTCATTATAATAACGTTAATTCATAAATGCTCCTTTTCGATCAGAAAAATTGCATCAAAATAAAAATGATTTGATATCTAGCCCCGTAAATAAAATATTAATGAAAGCAATGAACGTTGTGATGTAACCGTCAGTTATTTATATAAAATCCTACCTCTCTTCCTATCATATTGATATACCAGGGTTTATAGCTACAACAATATTATTGTACACATATGTTTCTATTTTACTGATTCCATTCACGATAACCCTGCAAGATATGTCACGTACGCTGCATAACTCGTGCTGGTCACCATTTAGTAAACTATGTATTTAATGCATTATACTATAGATTAATTATGCAATATCTTCTGCATGCGACAGAACAAGAAAAACATCGAGTAAATAATTTCAAAGAGTAAATAGAATAAAATGTGATAAATAATAAGACAACACATTTGAATGCTAGAAGCTTTATTTCTGAATAATTACGTATTCAAATCAAATAAAGTTTGAATTTTCAACGTCTCTAGATCAAATTGCATTTCAATATAGTCCATTCCGGGTGCCTTATTGGTTCAATACGTCCCCTTCCACTTCCATCTATGATGTAGTAGAGCACACGGTTAAACTACAATCTTTAATTCGTTCCGTTCGCATCACCTGTAAAATTAGTCATTTATTGTGTTGCATACTACTCGCCCCCATAATATAGCGCGGCATCCTTCCGATTCAAAACCAACCTCTACCACAACGGAACGCCGGAATGCAGTTGCGTTCCTTGTCACGCACGTAGCCATTGCGGCAGTAGCAACCCTCGATGCACTGCTTCGTACAGCGCACATCCGCACGGCGCTGATTTTCGCACGTCCTTTCGTCACACGCACTACCACATTCGTCGTACACTTCGCGCGGATCGGTACAGACGATCGGCGGTGGTGGCGTTTCCTCCTCGGTGGTTGGCTCTTCCGTTGTGGTTGTTGCTAGAACGAAATAAAAAGATCAATTTCGATATTACATACGTTTTGAAGCAGATTGTTTCATCTTCGGCAACATCCGGCTCACCAGAATTTTCTAGAGGCACTGCCACAAGCACATGAAGCTGGAGGCTGACCACAAGGCACAGCAAGGCTATTGTATAACAACGTGCCATTCTGCAAACTTCCTTGCCCGTTGCCGACGATGAGCAGAGTGACTGGAGGGCAAGAGGTGTTCACCTGAAACACCTCGCGTCTGTGCCACAAATCTGACTGTTAGAATCAGTGCAGCTGAGTCAATAATCTGCGAAACAATCTCTTCAAGGAAATTGTTTGATACGTTCAAGAGTAAACGGATTATAACGACATAAATTGTCATCCAAAGAACACATTAGGATGTTATGGAAACACTCATTATTGAAAGAGTATCAGGACGAGATAAAAAAAAAACAGTATATGGTATATAGTTTTATATGCTACGTGAAACTCCCGATAGCGTGCAAAACAAATTTTCAAATATATAAAGTTCACGGGGAATAGGAAAAATTTAATAAAAAAAATTTTACCTATTAGCTTTATTGTAAACAAAATATCTTTGCCAATTAAATAAGGCTACAATTTGAACAGCACACACCACTGGGCAGGCTATTCGCTTGGGCATGTATCAGTCGAGTTCTCTTTCCAGTTGTAGTTTATGCGCTTAACCCGCGGTCGTGCACATATAAGAGGGTATGCAAATGTTGCGAGAGTTTCGTACGTAACCTCCGAGACAGTAGCATCCCGGTACGCACTGTTTCGTGCAGATCACGTTGTTTCGCCGCTGATTGGTGCAAGTGCGATCTCCACACGCAGGACCACAGTCTAGCGGTTCCTCATTCGGACTCGAGCAGGAAAGTGCTGCGGCAGAAAGTAAAAGTAGTTTTTAATGTCGATGGATTTATGTCTGCAAATTTATCATAACTTACGTTCTTCGTCCGGTGGGTTACCCTGACACCAACTGCGCTCAGCAAAAAGCGTCACAAGCAGCAGTACTGACAACGCAACACTGGCGAAATTCATGACGACGATTTGAATACTGCCGTGTCACCACGATGCACTGTAACAAGTTGTCGTATCGAGTTGAACGAAGCATACTCCGCTTTTCACGACGGCGAGTTTACGTTCCACACTTGAATCAACATGTATGCGGAATAATGCCTATTACTAGATGTTAGAGGAGATCGGAACAGACAGAAACAGCGAGGTCTTGTCTATGCGAAAGCATTTGCAATTTTTTTGTTAATTGCTCTCGAACATGGAGTAACGGATTTGTGACATGGCGTTTCTTATTTTTTGGTAAAAATGATACAAAAATCTTGCAAATGATCTAAAATAGTTTTCGAGAAAAATTTATTCACAAATTTAAATTTTTCACATTTGGTTTGCTAGCTATTAGATAGCTATTTGCATCACTGGTATTTTGCATTACTGGCAACAATCATGTCATTTTCTTTGTGTCGTACAAATAAAAAGCTTACTGCTCCTACAAATTCTCAAACAATAATTCATATCTTTTCTCTTTCTTCTCGTTACAGGTAGGCGAACAAAATCGATTTTTCTTCAGCAACGAATGAAAAACAAATCGATACAACGCACTCACCAACCGCCTGCACCCCATAATAAAGATGAAGGTGAAACGTGCTGTATCGTTTCACGAAGAAAACGCGGGAGGCGGTGGTGGTGTTTGTATGGATTTTATGTTTTGCACGACCATTTTCCGGGGGTAAGACATGTAAACTTAGCTTTATCACTAGTTTTTGCCGTTGATTCTTCTTCTTAAAGTTTGTATTGATTATGTCATACTTTGGGTGAGTTTATAGTGTTACGAAATAGTTGTTAATATGCCGTCTCAAGGACTAACTGCCCAGCCAGTTAGGAGCAAGAAAACATTTCAACTACGGCCTATTGCATGGACTTTCCTTGGCAGACCGAAACCACCAAACGAGGGAACGTATGTAAACAGGCGCGATTTTCAATTTCGACTGATTGATGGCAAAAATTTCGGCTCCAATGAAACGTGGTGGTATTTTCCCTAAACGGATGCGCCGCTTGTATGTGGGCAAAAATAACAAATCCAGTTTCGTTTGCTGTCCGTACACTTTGCTCCCAACAGCAAGTTAGGACCGGTGGGTTTACTAAATTCCAAAGGGAGCGTGAACGCGCAGGGGTGAACGCACTACAACCATTCGCCCATTGCTTCACATCTATCGCGAGCGGCTGCCGGGAAGTTTAGTTTGCCAAAAATATGCTGAACTTGACAAAGAGACCCATTTCGGATCGGCCTCTCGCGATACCGTCCGCCCGGGAATGTTTGTTTGCAAATAGAAATAGATGCGCATTCCGCGTCTCGTAGGTAGATCGCGAGTGCAAGGCCGACACGAAAGTTGAAAAATAAATAACAATCTTTTGATGCTTTAATCAAGCCAAAAATGAATCAGTTAATAAGCGTATTAAGAAGAAAAGAGTGTTATTGTGTATATTGCATACTTTAAAACACAAATCGGCATTATTAAAATACGCCTTACTTACAATTTTAATACCTGCTGACTACTAAACCTACTAAAGCATGCGAAAATTGAACTATTCGGTCTTGAAAAGACCTTTTCGACAGCAAGAAATGTTCATTTACATTTTTTAGTCTGTACTAACGTATGACAAATCGTAATGGTGTAAGACAAATTTAGCTTGCATCGAATTATGTCAACCAGCAGCATGCTTGATAATAAGACAAAACAGAAAACATTATTTCTTTCCCTTCTTATCGACATTGAACTCTCGTCGATGTAGGTGAGTTGTATTGCTGTCACTTACCATACTCTCACTTGCCGAAGTTACTAAGAAAGAAACTCTATTTTTAGAGTTAGTTCCTATTTGAGCACCTCTTTTAGATTAGATTCCACAGGGTGATTCCGTCAGATTACATTCCCAGCTGTCGTTTGCATGAGAGCCAAATGTCTAAATCCTCTCATTATTGTGCTTAAAAAAGTGGAAAATTCGCGTTATTTTTGTAGCTCAATTTCCCCATCCGGTTTCTACTCTCGGCCATACGGGCTTCTATGATCCGCTCATTCTCTGTTATTGGTCGTTATTTCCCCTCTAGATATTCTCTGTTTATTTAAATTCTCACCGAGCAAGCGCTGTTTTCGATCATCCAGGGATAGCTTCCGTTGAACTTGCGTGCAGTTGAATGTCCTTATCCGAAGCTGTCATTTGCAGACGATTGAACTGCTGAAGGCATAAAAGGCGTAGTCGAAAAATTGTATGCTCAATGCTACTTTTGTATATGTGTTTTGAAAGTGTTTCTCAAGATGTCGTGTGGATTCTATTTATCTCATTGCTGCGCTAATAGCAAGCAGCTAATAGTAAGGAAAATAATGCAAATGTGCAAAATATAAATGTTTTTAATAGACAAAATGAACTACCTCATAATTGATGATTTTTCTTAAATGTAGTTAAATGTATTTATTTGACATTTTTTACTATTGTGTGTTTTTGGATATTTAAAACCTACCTGTTTATTATGCATTTTATTTTTATATATTATTTTTAGAGCATACTAACTCCAGCATACAATACAATAATAAATACTAAACTGAGCACAAAATAGAGAGCACCGGTCACGTGAATGCCACGAAATAGCTCATTTAAGATTCTCACAACTCTCACACTCGACTTTCTCTTGTGTGGTAACATTTTTGAAGGGTAAACAAACACTGCTTCTCTATGGCCTACGAATTTCACACACACACACGCACACGCAGTACTGTCATCCAGTGGCAAACCGGAGATGTAACACTGTTACGATTCGATCAACAGCACAGAATCAGAGCATCTCATAACCTTGCACAGGAAAACAGTCAGCCCGCCGTGAGACGAGAAGGCCTACTTTGGTCAGTTGTGGTAGTGTGATTCATCCGTTATAAATACACACAAACGATCCAAACGAACGCTTTAATTCCCGGAGAGCTGATTCACCTCCCGGTAAACTGGGAAGAAACACGCACGCTGACAACCATACTGATTGCTGGTGTCTCAGCTGTGTAAGCGAAAAAGAATCGCTGTGCAAAATAAACAGCATGAAAATTGCACTCTCTCTAAAGGCCGAGCATAACCTTAGCATTAGCTCGGTTAGTGTGGATACATGGGATTGAGTAAGAAAAACGGGTTCCTTAAGTACATCCTACTACATATTTTATTGTGATAAGAAAAAATCGGTTGGTATGTATGTGCGAGTGGTAGCCCTTTCCTACACAATCTGACTAACCAACGATTACATAACGTAGGTCGGAAATGTGCTGGGTTAGAAAATCCTTGAATGAATGTACACGCCACTGGGCGTCTCCATCAGGTGGCTACATTTCCAAAGATTTACTGAAAGGATCCACAACTGGCATAATAAAATAAGCTGTTAAAAAATGTTCAATACAATAAAATTATACATTTGGGCGTATGATAGAAGATACCATGATATTCGATGTATCACTTTTTTTTTACAACAGTCGTACAAGCGATCAAGCGTCTCCATTAGATATTTGTTTCAGTAATTTAAGTTATAAGTACGTTTTATGGAATTATATTATTTTATTCTAATTTCCTTCATTGCCACGAATAATACACAGCATGTGCTAAGCTATGGTTTTTATTTAGTTTAGTATTAATATTATTTAGTAGCAATTTGCTTATAAATTTTATGTACAAGGCGATTTAGCTCAATTTGCGTTCCTATATTTTTTATGACTGTCACTCATAACCTCCTACATTACTCTATTTCACTCTCTTCGGTATTGCAAAGCAGTGAATCACACAGGGAAACCGACTAGGTTTTTGTGTAGCGAGTGAAAGTTGTTTTACCGCCGTGAAGCCGGCTTTACCCGGTATGCGAGCTGTTGCTGCGTCGGTGAGACGTCCCAGCCAAACTACACCCTCTTGTGGGATTTTAAACATCCGCTCTTTCATCAATCGATGCAAGCTAGCTGTGCGATGTTTTTCCTTTTGCTCGCTTGTTGCGAACTCTCGCAACAGAAAAGAGCAGAAAAATTAATCGAAAAATGTTGCGCTCTCTCTTTCTTTGTCTCTCTCGAAAGGATGTTTTAACATTTCCCCTCCGAGGACGCTCTTGTTGTAGCTCAATTCTCTCAGTCAATTTGCGGCGGTTCTCCTCGCACAACGTCTGTCAAACTCTCTACCGTCATGAGAAAAACGTTTTAAAACATAGCAAAAAATTGCAAATCATCAGAGTAGTGAAACCGGGTGTACGTGTCTGTGTGTGTAAGGCTACCGGGGCTGGGCAGGGCAGAAAATTGATGACGAAAATCGTCATGATTGCGACGCCGCATACGTAGCCAATGCCAACGAACGTTGTCGGAATGCTGATTTTACGTTCAATTCCCGGCCACACGGTAACGCGCTTTTGGGGGCGAATGGCTAGCGAAAGATGTTGTTGCTGCTGCTGCTACCTTACATGTCGATGATGGCGTGAGAGCGCGTGGAAGAGTGAGCGAGAGCGTAAGGAACGCGAGAGAAACAGGTGGGTGGATGGTTGGATGGTTGCAGTAGCAGGACAAGGAGACGCTGTATAGAACGATATTACGCGGCTGCTGTTGTCTGCTGAGGGGCCCTCGACGCGATGTTGGAAGAGACACAGTCAGTCACTTTCCGGATCCCGTTCAGTTCGGTCTTCGGTTTTTCGGTTCCAAACGCGCGTATCGTGTGCACAAACACAGGCACACACAGATACACGTACATATATAAACATATTCTCAAACGCATCTTGCACAGTAATCACCACCAAATACGAGCCCTGATGTACGTGTCGCAAGTATCTAGAAAATACAGCTTTCCCTCGTCTAAACTACTTCCCAAGTCAAGTTTTTCCTACCCCGTGACCCCGTGTGGAAAGGATTTCTTTTCATCACGAATCAGAGCAGAGTGGAATCTGCGGCGAATAAAGGATGATCGGTCCACGATGTACGGATGAAACCATGTGAAGAAAGTAATGTAACGCTACTAGAGTGAGTGTGTATGTGTGTGACAATACTGAATACAGTGGGTACGATTGGAAAGAATTGTTTCAAGCAGTCAAGTGTTTGTGGTGACTAAAAGGGTCCCTCGATGAAATTTGAAAAACAATTCCTCACAACCCCCGCACCGAATTGGTTGCAGTAAAACATTCCAATGCGTAAAACAAAGCCTTCTAATTACTGATCACTTCTTCTAACCCACACAACGGAATTTTTCGCCAGCTGGGTAGCCAACACGTGATCGGAAAATTTGTCCGGCTTTATCCTACACGCGCACAATGGCGTTACGCGATGGTTGTGGAACAATCGGCCTGACAAAATGGGCGCGCATCCTCATTCGCATCCCGTGACTCTAAACCGATGCCTAATGTTGGAAACAAAAGTGTGAGCAGCAAAACTGGAAAACAAAAACCAAAAGCTTTAACCAACTGATCCTCGTTGTTGACACGATTGTTAGTGTAACTGATACAGATACGTGTAACTAGTCATCATCAGAATCATCATCCTCACCAGCAACAAAACTCATTATCAATTGAAAAAAATCAAAAAAGACAGTAGAGAAGAGAATTATAAGGAGAAAAAAAAACTATATTTTCATGTCAATTGTTGGAGAAAACACTATAATAAAAAAAGAAAAAAGGTTGCCGCTTCCTGGGAAAATGCGTTTCCAAGGACTGTAAGCTCCGCTAACCCCCACGGATCTTTGGAACACAGTAATCCTTGACCGCACGGTTCCGATTATCCCGGCCGTGCAGAAACTCCCCGACCTCAAACCCCTATACTCATCGTTCGCACTTACGCGCTCGTTCGTTCCAAGCTCCCGAGTGGTGAAGGCCATGGCACAAGGCCACAGTCTGTAACACGGGACCTTCCTAACCGTTTTGGCACCGAACGGTGTGTGCGCACGTGCGCATTTGTGTTAGTGGCGAGACGTGCACTGGGAGACACAGGGATGTACCACGTTTAGAGCAGTGAAGTGAAGTGTTTAGAATGGGTAAACTGTTTCAGAGTGTGCCGAAGCGTGTGGGTTGTGTGTGTTTCTGCTGAAGAAACTTAGTATGTTCAATGCGCTCTACACTAAAGCACTAAAAGAAAAAGTAGTGTGAACCGTGGCGATAAAGATTAGAAAACGCCAGTCGTGATAAAACGTACACGAAAGCTTCATTTCTTGCGCACATACGAGCAAAACTCGCAATTACTTTCCATACCATTCTGGACGCGTGGGTCCCTGTTTTTGGGAAAGTCTTCCGGACCCCAGTTCGTCCGTCACATTCCTCGTTTTGTGTACCAACACCAACAGCACGTGATACGAGACGGGATTGCATCCAGCAACTGCTAGCTACTCGCATTTTCGTGAGCCAACAACGCCTGCCACCACCACACCATGAGCGGGGTTGGCTTTTTGGCCACGATGAAAACGTTTGCCCCGAGCATTCGGCGGCGGCGGCGCATCGAGAAGCAAAATCTGGAGTTACATAACAACCACAACAACAACAACAACGCGGGTGGTGGAAGCGGTGGATCCACCCCCGGCAGCGCAGGAACTCCGGCGGGAGGGGGCGGCACCGGCATTTCGTCGACCGCATCCACCCCGACAGGACCGTCGGCAGCGAGCGGCATTCTGGGCGGTGTTGGGGAGGTCATTTCGCCTGGCTGGGACATTGTGCCACCCATCACGCCCCCGGCCGCCTTCCTACCTCCAGGCTACAAGCGGCTCTCGATGAAGGGTAAGCTCTCTTGACCGCTCTGGGGTACGAGAAGAGAAAAGAAAACAGCGCTCATCCTATCATTCATATCATCGTTTTTTTGGGTTTTTTTTACTGTCTCTTGTCATCCGTCACGATTCACCATACCTTCACCATACCCTTCTCCTTCTCATGATCGATCATAATCATCACCATCAAAGCATCTCGTCGTCGTCGGTTCATATTACCGGCCATTTTCGCTGTCTCACCACCGCCGTACGTGGAAAAGCTCGGACGAACCGTCATAATCCTTTTTTATCGTCCGTTCCGTTGGGATTGATTAACCTTTTACGCTGCACCACCATAGGCTGTTAGGTTCGCATCTCGTCCCAACGGTGAGTGTGTGAGCAAAAGTTATCCCCAGTAAGCGTTCGCGACAAGTTTACGTGCGGTGCGGCGTAAAGCGTGTGATGTTTTTACCCATAAAGTGGGTGGCCTTGGATTGCAGGCGACACATTTTCTTTTCAAAATGGAAAAAACTTGCTTCCCTGAGACTTTCAACGTTCTGTTCCAACGGAGGAGCGAAGGGAACGCAGTATTATTTCCCTCTCCACCTCGGTTTTACAGCATCCAGAGAGTAAAGTGGCGATTATATCTTGCAAAAAATAAAAAAAATAAACAAACGAAAGCAGTAGGTAAAAGGTGTAATCTTCATCGAGTGTGTGTGTGTGTGTGTGTGTGTGTGTGTGTGTGTGTATGTGCCAAGGTCAAGGTGGGTGGGTCCTTTTGAGGTGAGTCTTTGAATTCCTACCAACGCTCAGCAGACCTTGCTGGAGGTTACGTAATCGGTGCTGGTTAAGCTGGGGTCGCTTTGCTGAACGTGGAAGACATATTTTCTTGGATTTTACTTTTTTGCTCATTTTTATTATAACACCAACAATTGTTTGTGTTTTATCTATGCGATCTTCCACGTTTATCCCTGCAGCAATCATTATCCGTTTCGTTATGATACTTTCGTTTTTTGCCCCAGTTTTTGCTAAATTTTTTGCAAGGGAACAAATTTTAATGAGTGAGCCCAACCGGTTCGGTGAAAAGTGAAGCACAAAAGATCGGTCGATCCATGCTGATTTGCCTTTGATGTACATAGCTTTCAACCCTGCTGCGGGCTGGAGATAAAGAATGAAAACTGGCACGAATCACCCGCTGGATGATTACAATGTACCAGTGCGTCATTTGCAGACCGTGTTTTACTCATCAACACGCCGTGTCGGTTAAGATTTCAATGTACCAGAGTGGTGGTTTAGCATATTCGTTTCCTTTGTGTCTTGTAAAGTGATTTGAAAAAGGTATGTTTTAATGGTAACACTTTTAAACATCTTTTTTTTTTATAGAAAAAATGAAAGCCTTGTTTAATCACTTACTAACAAAATAAATTGAATTCAGTTAACTTTACCAAGGAAGTTCATAATTTTCGTATAGTTCTGATTCATCAGCTGCTCATCTTTTTATTGCTTTAGATGCGTAAATAAAGATTACATCCATCGAAAAAGCACATTATTGTACCTCCTGCACGCTGAATGAGCCTTGGAAAAGCAGTAAAGCCAACATTAACTGCGAAAGTAGCTTGTAAAACCGCTACCGAAGAAAAATATCAATCCTATATCATCGTCATTCCTGGACATACTTTCATGTCTTTTAAGTCGGTTTGATAAATCATTTTGAATGCGACTGCAACTTTGGACTTTGGATTTATTTACTCCTCTTGCAGTGTTTTTTTTCGCTGCTGGTGAATGGTAGCTCCAAAAGCTTCACTCTAATGGCATTTTGTATCGCCACGGTAAATATGTGTGTTCATCCATAAAGCCACAAACAAAATTTACCGTTTTTTTTTGACTGGAAAAAAGAAACAACAAAATAAATTGAACATAAAAATAAATAGATCATTGTTGGCCCTCACAATCGGCGGAGCTTCCTGTTTCAGCTTTACCGATTTTTGTGTTTGTGCTCCCCGCTCTTTTAATGAAACTAAATAAATCGGCAGGTTATGCAAAGCTGCTGGGTACGAAAGCACCATAAATCTAGCAGTATTTGGACCTGATTGAGCGTGCACGCTCGGTGGGTTCGGAGCATAAATTCGTTTCCTGTCGAATGGACGAAATGAAACACAAACACGGAACAACTAAACAAGTCCGACTTGGTTTGTTGTGAGAGCAGGGCAGGAAATGAATTGCAACAGAGTTGTTCCGTTACATCACCGCTAAGAGAGAAAGCTGCGGTTGCATGCAATCCATAATTCCATTTTATGATCATTCTATTTTTCAATCTAATTTTACAGTTTGTTCCTAGTGCTTTGCCCGCGTACATTTTTTAAGCGCCGAGGAAAAATATAATAGCACTCACTGACCGGTCGAAGAGCGGTCTTGCGGACTCTCTATCTATATTCTGCGTGTGCGGCTGACCATGGTCCCGCCAGAAGGTAGTAAGAATGTCTATCTTGCGCAAAGAAACAAAATTGTTTATATCAGCGTGTTGGATATGGGGTTTCGGTTTTGGTTTTTTTTCTCGATAAAAATATGCGACAGCTAACGATACAGCGCGCGTACAGACGGTCGTTTTGGTCAGGATCTGTTTTCATTTTTTCATGACCTATGCTTTATCTTTCGCGTCCCATCACGACCGTGGACAATGGTTTTGTGTGGGGATGGTTGGGATATATATTCAACCAATACTAACCGTGCACATAAAACGCAAGCCACCGGGCGGTTGATGCTTACGGAAGCAGTGATCAAAATCGTGGTAACTTTCCGCATTTTAGCATGGAGAGTAATAAAAAATTCAGAACGCATTCAAAGGTTGTGGTTCTCGTTCAAACCATTCCAACTTTATTTCGATGAGCTTTTCATCGTATGAAGCAGTTTTGTTTTGCTTTTCGTTCAAAGCTTCCCATAACACTGGAATGAACCACAATTCAAATTCTATTCACCGCAAACCACATTCAAGAGAAATTTCCTTGGAGATTCGAAAACCATTGTTAAGATGATAGGATGTTTCGATGACGCAGAGTTTTCTTAGAAATATGAAAATCCATCAATAAAAGGTTTGTGCTGAGATTATGATATGGTGAGTAGCTAGCTGCTTGAAACTACAATAAGCGGGTAAGTTGAAACGGAAGATCGAAACGTACGATAACGTACTTAATTTTCCTGTCCGAAGATGGAGGCAGCGTCCCAAAATGATGGGATTAATTTATAATCCTTCCGCTCCAGATGACGGAAGGAATCGGGTGGTAATGTCCTTTACGGCAAGTGTAGTCGAAAATCGAAGCTCTCTAGGGTCACGAGAGTGACCAGTTTGGGTTATCTATCGGTATATTGGAAACGGCTTGAAAATCAGCTTGGCCAAGCTGTATGAAAAATTATAAATACATCGCTTTACTTCGGTAGGCTCCAGCGTGCCGGATAAGGCTAGAAATAAGAGCTCCTTCGGTTGGTCCTTTCAGCCGGAAAGAATGGATTGGTTTTCGACGTCGTCTGAACAGTGATGGTGTTGGTGTGCTTCGTTAGTGTTGGTGGTCGACCGAGTCCACCCGTCTGGCATTGATTACCCATTTTGTGCTCGCCTCCGTAATATAGCGCTATCGACCGCAACCGGGCAGAGCCAAGCCAGCCAACCGTAGCGGCGTTGTGGTTTTTATAAATTGATTATCGAATTATTGCCCCTGCTCAAGACGTCGGGGGTTTCGTTATGAGCACTTCGTCGAGGCAGTTTGCTCCTTATGCTAAGGAGGAACGTGTGCCTTGTGTTCTAGAAGTAACTGAAACGTTTCGAAAAACAAGGCACATGCTGTGTGTTCTGGCCCACACCCTAATGGCTACCGGTAGGAAATGGAACCAAGTAGCGGCAACTGGTGGTATTTACTGGGAGTTTGGGTGTCGATGTAATCAACTGAAAGCATCCATCACGCGTCAATTGCCATGGAATATCGGCTCCATTAATCACATGCTGCATGGACGCGACTGGCGCTGTCTGTTACTAATGAGCCCATTTGCGGATTGCGGCGAACTGGAATAAAAATGAGATCAGCTCTATCTCGATCGGGAATGGAGAATTTAATGGTAATTACGAATTTAATTGACGTGCGTGCAATCGACACTAGGAAGTACGTGCTATAAACGCGTTTAATCCTAGTTGGCGTCATAGGGAACGTCTTCTATTCTCCTTAGCATGACGTAAATAAAACTGGTAGTATGCAAACATTGTATGTTACCTGGCAAAAGGGTTGGTCTCGTTCGTGCCACCAACAAATACAGTCAGTCTAAAGCCATGACATGACGCTACAGAAACGAACACTGTGCTTCATCGAACACAAATCAATTTCGAATCGGAACGGGGCGAATATCCGTTACCTTCATGGCAATGATGCACTCAATCCGAGGCTTTAGAGAGTGATGATGTTGACTGTTTGGTTCCGGTATGGTCATTGGTTTCATCCTCGACGAGATTTCCTTTGCAACCATTGCACGCTTCCTTCATTATTGTCTGCCGAGTGGATAATGTGAATGGGTAGGATGCTATTGAGGGTGGCATAATATTTATAAATATGCGACACATTTTCTTTGTTGAAAATGTATCTAATAATTTATTTATGTTTGATATTATTAATGCCAAGTTCAGGCACTTGCGTAGTTTTCTTTGGAATGAAATATTTATTATGATGAAAAAGAACAAAAAATGCGGTATAACAATACCAACACAATATAACACCGTTTCTCTGTATATCATGTTTATATCACAAACATTGCCCACAAATCCTGACCAACCGTATCAGTCACTATTCCCACATTCCTGTTGAACGATTCATCGCATTTTCATCGCCGACCTTCAGCGCTGATTGTGCCTGGATGAAAGGCTAGTTTCCGTTCCAGGTTTGTTCGATTGCCCTTCGATTGGTCCTCATCGTGCAGGAAAATATAACGAACTGCGACTACTCTCACGCGCCGGAGGGAAACGAAATCCGCTTCCAGAAACGAAGAAGTGACCTTGAAAGGAAAGGAACGACTTACTGCACGTTCAATCAATATACGGGCGTATTACGAGCGCATCGGAGCTATTCGAACATGGGCACATCGCCAACGTGCACTTTTTTCTCTCTATTGAATCGTTGTGAAGCTCATTCGATCGTTGAACATTTGAATTCATCTTGCGGCTTCTCAATCAACTGGAGCGGTAGGTTCAGGTTTAATTTCCCTGACTTCCCAGTGCAAACACACGTTCGGAGTTTGATTGAGTTCGATGATGATAGTGGTTTTGCTCAATACCGGTGAAAATTGTTACATGAAGTAAAATTGTTCCTTTCGCTCATGTTGGACAATGGATGATGAACTAGTTTTTCAATCCAATTAAGTTAGTTGCCTTGCTGAGGTCGCTTGAGTTGAATATTTTGTTTTTAACTTTCTAACTCTTAAAACTGTATTTACAGTAAATATTGCTCGTCGGAAGAGTAGTTTTTCGCAGAAGGCTCCACATCAACAAATGAATATTCATCAAAAAGTTTAATCCCAATCGAAAAGAACTCTACACGGGAACCGTATTTGTTTATTATTCCTTATACAACAACGCTGCCTGGTTGAAAGAAGAAGCACGTCGTCTAACGTAATCAAACGTACAGCGATCCCCGACGACGGCTCACGTTTCTAGGGCCTCACCGACCTTATGTGTCGCCTCGTCCACATAGAAGTTTTTCTATCCTCTCCCTAAGGATACAGTGTGGGGTGTCATAATTCAATCAATTAAGACAAATTTATTATTTCCGACGTGATTCGATCGAAGCATGCCTCACACGCATCGCTATACATCCCCATCATGGTGCAATATCCTGTGAAAAGTTGAAAAGAAAGAGAAAGAGGAAGAGAAACAGAGAGAGAGACTCGTAAAAAAGTAAAAAGAAGAGTAAATATATATATGGAATATGGGATATAGTTTGAGAACATTTCCTGTTTTATTATTAAATTGATCGTATTGAAATTATACCAAAATATTTCGAAACGATTGTGTTTTACTCCCACGTCCGTTATAAATTCCAAATGTTTCAAATTTACCAAAATGAAACCTTGAATAATGAAAATAAACATATTTTGCTCTCCGGTCTGGCATTATTTATATATTTATATTTTTAGTCTGGCACGAAAGCTTTGAATAAGCAATGTTATTTATATATTGTAATAGAGCCATTGCAAACTTCCGCCAAACTGCTTCTTGCAACACATAAAAAGCAAAGTTCGCATTCATTTAGGCGTAAAGTCCTGCAGCTCCAGCAGCAGCACAGAGGGATTCTAAACTTTTCCTGTGAAGACCGACGTGTCCTGCTGAATGAGACTCGGTAGTAGCCTGCCGCTCTGCGGGCAATAACGGCTGTTCTCACCTATTTGCATAAAATTTACATCCCTTCACCAAGGCAGCCCTGTTGAAATAACCTGCTTCATTCAACCCTCACAGTCAGCAGACGCAACTCACAAATGCCTGCAGTTCGTGGGTGCGGAGGGAGAGGTGCCATGGGGTGAGCCAGAAAAATCTCTAATAAAACTGGCCACCAAATCCCATCAGAAGGGTGGTGGGAGAACGAATATATTCCGCGTTCAGCAGCGCTATATATCCTTTACCGGTACCACCGAACGAACGACCGAGCAACCGATCCCAATCCGCCCGGAGAAAGTTTATCGAATTTCGGACTTTGAAAAAAAAACAGAATGGAGAAGAAATTTGTTCGCCAGTGAGAGTGTGGTTTGGAACATTTTTTTATTATTGTTTTCTACAATTTCTGCTGCTGTCATGAGCTTAAATTGCGTCTACATTATACGTCAGCCGGTCGGTTGTGTATTGATTTTCACTCTACCCGGGTTGCGATAAGCTCTTTCCCGGAGAACCGTCCATTACAACACGATGGTCTGGTAGGGCTTTAGTACACGCTCGGCCGCATAATCGTTTGTTTGCCTATATTTGGAGAAATTTGATCGTAATCTAAAATGCTATGAAAAGATGTGTTTACTGCTGCTTCCATTGAGACTCGACAAGAAAGGAGTGAAACGAACTACGGTTTCAATTGAAATCAGAGTTTGTGGAGGAGTAACAGCAGCGTTGGTGCATTTGGTTTACGTCTGTTTTCAACAAATTGGAGTGATTCTACAAGATGTGGAATGTGGATAAAATGTGTTAAAAGTACGTTACGATTCAACTGTGTTAGCTGACAAAACACTGACCGACGATAAATGTGTTGCATTAAAATGTTTTCATACAAATTTAATATGCAAACGCTTAGAAAATGGAATGTTTTATTTTTTTTTTCAGGGCCGTGTATTATATTTTGATGGATGTATTGTGTACTTGTAACATGGCTGATCGAATTGGCTGAAAGATCGCAGTTTACTGTTCGTTAACGATAAAGCGCCAAGCAGAGTGACGTTTACACATTTCGCCCGCTTAGCAGTGGCAAAAGAGTCACGATGACAGAACAGAACATACACACCCCCATCATCTTACAACCCAAACTCTCGAATCTAGCGCATGATGCGACGTGAACACAATCTATTGTGTATCTTTTACCCTGTTCAAGGGACTAGAAGGAATTCACTCGATCAAGAAATCAATCAATCATTGCCGAAACTACATAAACGCTTTCGTAGAACGCGAATGCGTACGTTGATTACGCGTGTGTCTTGTACAATGTTTATTATGTTGTACGAAAATTAATCTTTGTTAAACGGCAGCGGTGTGTAAGGTCACGGACAGCAATACGATGGATCGGTTTTTCATGAAAATCATACAGGGCGAGTGTGTGCTTTTGATGGAAAAATAAATTTAATTGACATACTGTTACTGCCGCGTCAATTGAACATATTAAGCTGCATTTCGCAAAATCGCATTTCTCAAAATAAATGCTGTGCGTGAGTGAAAAGTTGTTACACCCTGACGCATTGCTACCGGAAAGCCATGTTTGATTAATACTGTGCAAAAAGTTTGCTAAAAAATGGTTTTCGATAGGTAATGTTTTGTGCAGATGAAGAATGACTCCTATGTATATGTTGGTGTTGGCCATACGTAGGCGTGCTAGCGGTCGTGTCTTGTAGACTTTCAGGCATTTTTTGTCGATGTATCGCAGAACCATTCCGTTCATTCCATCTCGCGATTTTCTCGCTTACTCCGGATCCCTTGCTTCACGAGTTTACTGAGCATTGTACTTCCCACGTTAGAAATGTTTTTGGTATGGTAGTGTAGAATTTTACTCTCGCTATATCAAAATAATAAAAAGGATACTTTGCAGACTGAGTCGGGATATATAAGTTAGCTGAGTCGGTTTCTCCAGCCAGGAAAATTTAAAGCGTTTATTAGATCCTCCAAAAATATATATAATGTTCTAAATTTATTTTGCTTATTTAATTATTTGCGAATGTGAAGCAAAACCACATCGTCTCATCCAGTTGCTTAATCGAGAAATGGAATATTCTCTTCAGCACATAAACCCGCATCGCATGATAAGGCATCTGGCGGAAAATATATCCCGCATAAGGCTGACTCTTGTTTTCACTCCAAACGTAAGTTGCGCCGTTGAGTTTTTTTAACGGTTTGTGTGCTGCACGATAAATAAGTATTGTTGTAATTCTTGGACCGCATGTTCTTTGACCTTTACGCCATCATCCATACGGTCAGCGTTTGACGTCACACCTGTGCTGCAGAAAGTGCTAGTGACGTCAGAGAAGGGAGCAGTGTTCGTTACGTTTTCTTTCTAACTAAAACCACCAGTTGCGATGTTGTTTTTGGGGAAAAAATAACACATTAAAAAACAATTGAAATTCCATGAATCGGACACTTGGGAACAGGTGATCAATCGCTTGAATGGTGAAAGATTAATTGAAATGAATCGGAAACATTGGTACAGCAAAATTCACCTGCTGGGCTGAGCAAGCCTTATTTTTCTCAAGGTAAACAAAATAAAATAATGTAGCAAATAGAATATAATATTAGGAATGACAGTACCCATTTACCTTTAAAGCCATGGAATGCTTTTTGGAACTCCGAAGAGAACTCGTACGTTTCACACCGCACATTCACTCTGTAAAGGGTCTAGAATTTCAGAAACACACACGCCCCGTACTCGTTGAGATCGTACATCCAGGACCACCCTTCCAAGTACATTGCTCATGGCGACGTATAAGCCAAATGTAGTGCTTATCCTTGGAATGTGTATAGGTGCTTTACTCTGCGAAAAGTAGAAAACACCATATCGTGCTGCAAGGAAGCTGCTTCGCGGCGGATCAAATATCCACCGGATAGTCGTTAAGTGTTCGTTTTTCTACGGCATATACCCAGGGAAGTGCTCCATTTTGGATCTCCGTAGCGTGCGGTGAACTCTTCCTGAGTGGTTCGAAATAACTGAAATAGGAACCGTTATTACCCACCGTTCAAGGATGTTTTCCGGTACTACGCGCCCATGCTCGTACCTACATTTAGCCGTAGGAAAAGCATACACCCTTCCCGAGGCGGTTTTGATTGGGTTGCAGGTTCTGTAAAGATTACGGAAGGAAGAACATCCCGAAAATAGGAAATGCAAAGTGTACCCAGTCCTGTTACGAGCAACCCAAAATGAAATTGTAAATAATAATCACAGCCCTGAGGTTAACTAACCCGTTGCTTTTATTGTAATCAGTACTTGAAATAAGGAAACCTTGAAAAATGGTTCCAAAAGCTTCATCAAAAACAACATCGTAGTCATTGATAAAAAAATTTAAAATTCCCTAATTTCCTTTCTTACGTTACCCACCAGCACGCTCAACAAAACCAAGCCCACATAAAGTTGCAAGTACTGCTCAACCGGCTTAAGCAGGTATCAAGTAGTACTTGAATTTTTAACTGCAGTAAGCTCGTCGACTTGTGTGTACATTACTCTACACCGGCTGGGGATATATTTGCATGTGGCAATGTTTTTTTTTACTTCTCCCATTGCCTGTGCTTGTTATGTAAGCAAAATCGATTACATCCGTAACAATGAATTTTTCATAGGACATGAATGCGCTCCCAGGGTCTCTGCCAGTTTCCCAGGGTAGCACTTACGAGATTTTTTTTTCTCCTTGTCGTGGTTTTAGACGAAATCCATCCCATTCAGCAACAGCGCTTGAGTTTTCCTTTACTTTAGATTCCGAGAACACGCTTCGTGTGTACATGTGCGCGCTCGTGTGTGTGTGTGTATATACATATATACCCGCAAACCAAACAAATGTCGCCCAAAAATCGTGGGATAAGAGGAAGAAAAAATATGTGAGAAAGTCAAACCACACCAAAGTCGGCGGTGCCTGGCTCAGTACACGCGTACACATATCAAATAACCGTTCGAATTTATGCATGCCAAGTGTTGCAGCACGCTTGTGGATATAGGAGCGAAAAAGGAAACCGAGCGGTTTTTTTTGTTTTTGTTTTGTGATGATGGTCGTACCGAAAGGATGCGCTATATCAAGGACACCGGACTACTTGAACGAGCGAGCAGGGGACGGTAAATAGTCTTGGTTGTTTGAAGAACCTGCCTAACGTGCCCGGCGATAGAAAGTCCAAAAAAGGACGACCCTTCGAACGGTGGATGGAAATGCATGTTGAAACTGTTTGGCGGAAGATGATCAAATTTACTCGATAACCTATCCACTAACCAATACTTAAAAAAATGCCCAAAATAAACAACGAGAGATCGCTTCGAAAGGCAGACTGCACGAAAATACAAATTGATGAACGTTATTGGAAAATATGACATTAGCAAATGGAAGCGAATGGAAATGAATGAATGAAAATGGATACTACTTCCACCCTGCTTCACCAAGCACCCAGCGTGCAGTCGTTCGCCCGCTGCATCAGGTGTGTTCGTTTGCGTTCGTTTCAACAGGCACGATCGAACACAACATCAAGAATGGAGCAACGCTGGGGAGGGGTGGGGGCGTGTATAAGACGTATGTGCCTATTGCCATTTGCTCTACGGCTCACCGGACCAGTGAGGGTTACGCCTGTTAACGTTCCCGTCATCTCAAACAACTCGACACGAACATGATTTAGCATTGGCATTTGTTTCCTTCTCTAACACACACACACACACACACACACGCACAACAAAACAAAAAACCATCAAAACGACCACTAGAACCCTGGGGGAAAATGGGAGCAGTTGTGGGGAAGCCGTCGTGGAAATACTTAACTACACCCGGTGCGCGACAGGCACAGGCACAAATCGTTTACCGTCGAATATCGATATTGCCATTTACGGATTCCATTTGTTTCTGGTGCGCTTGGTGAGTTTGTTATCCTTTTATTTTATTTTCACTGTACCGCGATGGTAGCATGGTTGCTGCGCTTATGAGCTGTGTTGAGGAATTTTCTTTTTGTTTCCTCTTTTTGCTACTCCTGCTGCTGCTACTGAGCGACGGTGACAATGTGTCAATAAAACGAGATCGCGAAACATAACAGTTGGGTAAACAATGAAATTGGCGTGACAAAATGGTGGCAATTTAGTAGCGACAGAAAAAAAAAGTGTGAAATATATTCACGAAATGTTAATTGTGATATTGGAGTTTCAAATTCACGAACTATCTTTCGCGCCTTTCTGTTTGCAACTGTTTATTCAATGGTTATTTCGAGTACAATTCATAATTCGTGTAGTTATCTATTTCTAGCAGTTGGCGTCAAGGATGTTTATGCTTATGGTTGAATTCTTAGTAGCTATCGATGTAATTCCCATTAATTCTAACAAAAAGATTTCTACATCGAGGGAAAACGTGTGATTGTG
>KI915041.1:19787104-19825525 GCA_000473445.2 Anopheles farauti
TGTGAAATATATTCACGAAATGTTAATTGTGATATTGGAGTTTCAAATTCACGAACTATCTTTCGCGCCTTTCTGTTTGCAACTGTTTATTCAATGGTTATTTCGAGTACAATTCATAATTCGTGTAGTTATCTATTTCTAGCAGTTGGCGTCAAGGATGTTTATGCTTATGGTTGAATTCTTAGTAGCTATCGATGTAATTCCCATTAATTCTAACAAAAAGATTTCTACATCGAGGGAAAACGTGTGATTGTGATTGGATTTTTTCGAACATTTTCGATAAGCATACTTACTTTGGCACAATTTTTAAAGTAAGCAGAGATGTTTTTGTTTCATACCGCTGTTTATGGCTTTTAAACTAATTCTACTTTTATAAGCAACACAGTGTTACTAAATTGACACATACCGCTTAAAGATCCTCGATATTTCAGTGTCAAACTGGGAAAACCAACATTCCGAATGTCATATTCTACCCATCACACCCATTTGGCAAATTCGATTACCCGATAGCTCACTCATCGCCGCGTCTAGCACGAAAATCCATCATCATACGAGTCATCGCTCCGTCCTGCACTCGCCCACTGGGCAACCGAAAAATTCCTACGCATATTGCATAATGACAGCCCGGGAATTTAAACTTGACATTTAGCCTTAGGAAGGGAACGGAGCACGGGAGAAAGAAAGACCCTTGAGGTCGCTTGCGCATCTTGCGTGTTGGTGTGCGTCTGCGTAGACTTGTGGAGTGTCAGAGTAGCCGAAGCGGTAGAGTGGTTGGGATTATTTATAAAATTTTTATGTCGTATCGTTGCCCCGAACCGAGCGATCATCTTTTGGGACGCCGCGTGTCCTTCGCATACGCCGGAGTGAGTGTGCGTTTGAACCGGCGATGGCATGGTCGCCCGCACATGGCACATCTCTCGAATTAACTGCACGAATTCAATGTCATTGTCTCGCCCGAGCGGCATGGTGAATTTTCGTTTGTCTCGTCTCAGTTTAAACCGGTACGAACAAAAGTTTTGTTTATTTTTGAGCAGCAAAAAAAACAAACCATGAGACCAAAAAGCAGCAGCAAAACGATTGTCTGGTGCCATTTGCAACCGTACCAGATTGACAGCTTCTGCTCTGCTCGGTGTGAATTCGTACCAGTGATGACAGGTGGTGTGCTCCGGCTCCTCTCGATATTCGAATACGTTTTTTTTTTGCACCCTTTTCCCTCTCGATGTGAATCATCCCTCAGTGTTATCCCGTTGTGGGGATGACAGTTGCCGTTTGCTAGGTCGGGAATTGCAACATTGTGACGCAGCTGGATGCAAAATCCCGTCCCGACCCACCCCCACTTGTGAAGGAAACACGTCACGTAGGTAGATGATTCCATTTCGAGCACATTCGGTGAAAAACGACTATCAGCAACCGTCAGCGTGTGATTTAAGTGAGATTTTGAACGCTGTCCATCGCGTGGATTGGATGGTGTCGCATATGATGAGGAAAAGTGCTGATTTTGAAAGAAGCCCGCCGTTCGCGTCGGAGAGGATGAAGATACCAGAGCTCGTGGTAGTTGATATTTTTAGCAGAAATCAAAATACAATACAAAACTGCTCTGCTGTGTTTGTGCCTTTGTCTTGGAATGAAGTGTCAGCACGGGTCAGGGAGACTTATTGCGCTGCGATTTGAATTTTTTTCGTATCAAAACAAGAGAGAGAGAGAGAGATAGTTTTTTTATATGATCTATCGGATTTACTTAGCATTCGTGCTCAACACATTGTTGTCTGTAATCTTTCCAGCATCTTGTTCCCCTGCTTCATAACTCGTGCTGTTCATTAAACTTCAGAACAAACTTGTTTTCCCGACTTGGAATTCCCTTTAAAATTATCATTGTCTACTCTTCAATGCTCATCCTTTTTCGTTCGCCGCGGCCATTTCGATAAGAAAAAGATAACACTAAATCAACTTCATCAGCTTCGGGTGGGTGAGACTGATTGGGTGGTACGAAATTTGCATACACGTGCCTCAACATGGCACAGAGCCGCGGGGCTACCACCACCGCCCCTACCAGCCGAAAATAGCAATCTCGTTATTCTGTCGTTAATAAGATCATTATGATGGTGTTTTTATTTCGTTTTGCCATTGCTCGTTCTCGTGAAGGTAAAACCCGAATAAAATGTATCTCGGGTGCGTGATCGCGCTTGCAAAAAAAAAACATACGCCATATTCTCTCAACGAAGCAACGAGGCAACACCTATCGCGGTGTGGTGGTGTTAAAATGAATTATGGTTTTCCTTCGAACCACACTTTACGCTTTCGCTTTTCAAGGCTACCAGAGAGCGCAGATTGGCACAACAACAATGGCGTCGCAGTTTGCCTGTGTGTGTTTTTGTGTCTTTGGTTATGCTGTTGGCGTATTTTGGACGTCACCTCGGCTGGTGGGCAAGACGGATGTAGTGTTATAAATTTTAGTACTCCAAATTTTTCATCGATACACGCGATGCGCTCTCATCGTCGCAAAAAAAAATGTGGTAATGCTGTAGACAAGGTGGGCTATATTGCACTTTGTCTCCACCTAGTACCCCAAAAGTGGTGCCATTCATCATGACGTGATGTTCATAAGCGGCGAGCGCACCAGCGAAACACTTGAACGCCACCAACAGTGGCGCCCTTAGCAACGTTTTGGTAAAATTTCTCTCACACAACACACTTACACTTACCCTTCGGCAATGATTCATCGGGATGAAATGCTCATGGAGCACTCATGGAGTGAAAAACAAACTAGTACGATGCAAAATATCACCCTCCAGTTCGATAAATCTTTCCCACCCGGTCCGGCGTGTCATTTCGTCATCATCATCGTTCGCAATAAATTTGTTTTTATTGGCCGGAAAATATAAGAGAAAATCAAGGATCAAACCTTTTCTTTGTTTCTTTTTTTCTTTCTCTGAGTGTTCACCTTGGTTAAATTATCTGTTTTTTTTTTGAAGCGTAGATGCTTTTGAAACGACAACTACCCAAAAAACAGATCATTAACTCGTCTCCGGATCAACGATGTGTATAGATGGCTCGATGAGCAGCGTAACAGGATGGTGCGCTAATTGAATTTAATCATTTCGCTCCTTTCCCAAACAAAAACCAGTTCGATGATGACTTTTCAATCCCATGGCGCCACGAAACAGAAGAATATGCTCGGTGAGCCGGCGCGATATTTATAGCCCTCAATTTTCGATGGCAAAAGTGGATCTTAATTCGTAGAAATTAATCTACTTTCCCGGCGCTTGTTTTCCGCTTGGCCCACTGCTCTCAGGGAAGGAAAAACCACGCCGCTATTTCTTCGTACCAAATGGAAGCACACTTTTCGCTGCTCTTTCTTTCTCTATCGCTCTCGGACGAAGCTTTTGTTTTCTGTGTACGTTGCCGCATCCAGCAGTCAAGCTTTTATGTGTTTCGTGTCATGTCGTCCAGCCCGGTAGCGTCGCCTTGCTCGGTAATTTCATTCCAGTTTGAGGGAAACCGAATGAAAAATTGATCTGCTTCTTTTCTGCTGGAAGTATCTACTGCTCAGCCGTTTTGTTTTTGTTTCTTGAATCTGTTGCTAACGAAGCGAAACTACTGCGCAAAGTTTAGTTTCGGAAAGCGGAGGATGCTCGTTATACACTTCTCGCCTTTTTATCTGCGCGAAGGTGGTTCATGTGTTTTTGTTTCCGAACTGTGCCGCTGGAATAGCAAAGTTTTGCCAACACCGCAACCCAACAACAACTCCCCCACTATATCGGTGCGCAACTTTGTCCCGATGTTGCATTTTTTTTCTCGCTCCCCGAAAGGCGTTGCTTATTTATCTTGTGTTTTCGGGTTCAAACTTTTTTTTTAGTTGCCAACGTTTTGACACTTTCCCGGTCTGTGATGCTGCGCGAAGTTTTTAATGTTACTGTGAACAGTCGCTCCCGTCTTTGTGAGATGAGACAGCAAGCAGAAATCGATATCCACGCGTCATCAGCTCCGTCAGCTACCTCGTTTGATAACTCCAAGGGCAACGAGACGCTCTATATCCCCATCATCAGCTCTTCGCATTTTTTTAACCATGATGCTCTTCTCACAAAAGAGCGTACGACAAAAAAGATGAAGATTGAGACATTACGCATGTCTGATTCTGCTGCTAACAACACCGTATTAGCTCAGCACTAGACTGCACGGTTTTCTGCGCCGCTGTACCCAAATGACTCCCAAGTGTACTTTAAAGCACAGGCGATTGTATCTCTGAACCCCTCACCACGTAGAAGAAAAGGAAGAAATTTGGGCTGAAGAAACGAAACTAATTGACGCTTTTGGGGGATGTATATTTTGGTGAAGAAAACGTACACTTCATGTTACGCACGTTACGATGTTCTCCTTATTTTTGCCTTGGAAGTCAAAGGTTGTACCGTTTGGGAAGGGAGATATGGATTAAGCATCCTGGAAGCTGTTTTTGTCGTGTGTAATGGAAGTATGTATCTTCGAGTACGTTCTTAAACTGAAGCCCAAGATTCTAAGCTTGGTGGTATTACATTTTTCTTCAGATCTACACCACTCCATGTTTACCATTCGTATGGAAATCATTAACAAAGCTCCGCTCGCGCCGAAGAAAACATCTAGTAGGCAATGGTTGAGCTAATAATTTACAAATTTTATTTCGAGATTAAGATTCCACACGGCAGATTCGGCGAGCTGTCTGTGGTCAGCGCGGGCTGAAAATTATATGCTACGCGTGCTGTTTCTTAATGCTCACTCAGAGCGTCTCAGAATAGTCTGGCCCGACGTCTACCACTTCCACTGACGGAACCACTAGCCGACGCTTGAACTGTACCCGTTCCGGTGCCGAAAATACTACCGGCGAGATTTCCTGCCCCGTTCAAGATCGTTCCGGCAGTATTCGTGAGCAGATTGGTTGCACCGTTCACGACTGTACCGGCCGTCTGCACGACCGAACCGGCCGTTCCAAGGGCCGCATCAGCTAGGTTTCCCAGGGCGGACCCGATGGCCGTACCTCCCGTCGATGAACCACCGGTTAGACCACCGCCAACGTTGGCGTTCACGCCGACACCAGCGAGGTTGAAGGCACCGGAAAGCGAGCCGCCAATGATGGGAGCTTTGGTGGTGGTAACGGTGGAAGATGTTGTTCCTGAGGTGGTAGATGGCGCCGCTGTTGTTGTCGTCGAGGCTGTAGTGGTAGTTGTTGTTGGTGCCGCTGTTGTTGTAGTTGTCGTTGTTGGTGCCGCTGTTGTTGTAGTGGTCGTTGTTGGTGCCGATGTTGTTGTAGTAGTAGCAGCCGTGGTGGAAGTCGTTGTAGTCGGTGCGGCAGTGGTCGATGTCGTAGTCGAGCCTGCGGTCGTTGTGGTGCTGGTTGCTGCCGTCGATGAAGTTGTCGTCGGACTGAGTAATGACGTGATAAACGACAGCAATCCAGGCGTGTTTCCGGGCAGTACGATCGACACGCCTGACCCGGTAGACAGTGTCCAGAGACCGGTGCTGGAACTAACGCTAATGGTCAACGATTGACCTAAAGCCTGTTGCCACAGTCCAGTCACCAACAGCAACACTACTCCCATCGCGACATCCCTCTTTCCGGATGAACTCTTCGGCATCGTGCAGAATTGTGTACAACTTAAGCTTCACTTTATCACTGCTGGAGCAATGGCACCAGCAGGTACAGTTTTATACTTGCTATGTGTGGCTAAACGCTGTACCTAAATAGGTTCAGTTTGTTCAACTGTTAGATATTACCTATTCTCGTAAACGAAGGATCAACCTCACAAGCCTTTCTACAAGTCACATCACCAAAGTGCCGCCAGCGTTCGAAAATAGATCAATGTCACACTGCACTTGGGGGCCGGAATGATGTTCCAATTTTGACATTCCATCAAACTCTTCCATACCCTTCGCTTTACCAAACGAAGCTGGAACACGCAAGCTTATGACGAAAGAGCCTTCGAGCCATAAAGTAAACAACACCCATATTCTCTCTGCTGGAACATTGATGTTTGTCTACTTTAGAAGCATTTTTGTTTTTTGGGTAGCACAGTAAGATTAGATGATTGTAAAGTCAGCTTCCATATGTGCTCTGGCCAGGAGTTTTAAAACAGACGGGGTGGTTGTTGTGGTACGTAAAATTAAAAACAACGTCACCATGCCCACTGATCCAAGCCATGGCATCATGTTCATCATGTTGTGAAATGTTGCAGCTGTTGGTTGTATTAAGCAGCAACAGCATGCCTGTCTTATTCGGCGAACGAGATGTTTGCTGACCTACTTTGATGGAAACAGTATTTAATAGCAACGGTTGTTGCCATGGTCGTCATTCGTATGAATGTCATTTATGTTAACTTTAGCTGACTATTGTGCGCCGTAAAATGTTTTGTGTACTATTTCAAACGAAACATTTGGGGACAGATTCAAGACACTTTTCCATACAATTTTATATTCAAAGATAATGATTGGCTACGTATCACTGTTTGTTCTCAACCGAACAATAAATATTATTCACGTCCCACATCACAAATATGTGTAACTGTATTTGTTACTTTTTATACAGTTTTTAAACTAAGTGTTTGTTAATCGCTTACTTTACCTCTTTACCATGCAAATTCATTTTATGCTCAATTCATTTGAACATCTTGCTCAAGGTGTGAACGAACTAAAAAAAAGTACTACCCAAAAAATCATGCTACCGAGGCATTATCTCGGCAAGATAGCACGGTTAGCAGCGACTCAACGTCACACCGTCCGTCGTTGTGTTAAATTCAGTTATCTCTTTTTCTACATACAAATACACACCAGCAAAAGGAACAAAACGGAAACACCCCCTCACCCACCATTTACAAACACACACACTTTATTCGAAACACTTTACGCGAAACCATATTGGCATAGCTTGTGCCAATATTTATCCTTTCCATCAGGCCAGAGGTAGCCTCAGGCAAAAGCTCTGCACCTTCCCATTCCCACACCAACCGATACTGTCAAAACCCAGCCAGCCAGCTTTCCTTGCCAGTGTGGCATTTCCTTTCTATTATATCATATCGCCCGGAGCCGTTTATTTTCCGTCGCTGATTTCCCAGGACCCGCGCGTGTTCCGCTTACGGTTGGTTGGCCCATTGATGTGTGTGTGCGCGTGACTGCTACACCTTTGCCGTGGGTTGGATGATTTTTTTCTCTCTATTCCTTTCTACGATCAAATCGGGGCTTAGGAAACCCAGTTCGATTTTTCTTGTAGGTGTTCCTGCTATGGATATTCAAAGAAGAAATGAGAGAGCCGAGAGAAAGGGAGAGGAAAAAAAGAGATAGGGGGCGGGAGAAGAGAGCGTGTAAAAATTCTTATTATCAAGCAGAGAGCTTTCCGTTAACGGGCTTGACGTGATGAAAGCCCGATCCAGGGAGCCGACAGAAAGATATCGTGGTTCCGATCAATCTTCAAAACCATGGTACGGAAAAGACATTTCATGTGTAGTATTCAAGAAAGCCTGCCGGCAGGCGTTTATAAAAATGTTGTTTTTCTCCTTTTTTTTATTAGGGACGGCCTGGCCGTATTGCTCCTTTTTCAGTGATAGATTTTTCTCATGGAATTCCTTCCCTTGCACACATACACTAGTGTGGGTACGCGTTTGTCAGACATTACATACCTGCAAAAAACACCACCGTATGAAACTTGTTTAAGAAAGGGCCTCACGACGAGATACGGTTGTTTGGTTTTAATCGAACGCCAAGTTTTGGCCGCAGGCTCTAAACTATTCCTCACAAGCGGTAAGGTGGCAAAGTTTTTCACGAAAGTGTTCGAGAGCTTGTGGTGTGAAGCCCTCCTGATCAAGGCTGCGAAAAGTCGCATCAATGAACGACGAAACTTCTGGCTGTGTTGCCAGATTACTTGTGGTTTGGAAAATTTTGGCGCGGAAGTTTATCAACATTCGAAGCAGTCGCATTCGGCGGTTTTGTGTCAGGAAAAGAATATGAAATAATCGGTAGGAAAGTAGTACGTACTCGGGATGTTCTGTCGAGTAAAATTATATTTCAATTGTTGATGCCCTTAAATTTACCTACATTTTGTTATTCTCATTTTGTTACCGGTGCCTTTCTACAGACAGGCGTTAATCTTGCATCCACACCGTATCAGATTAATTAACCGTTTGGCGCTAATATCACCGTTGCTGTATTTTATGCGACCACAAGAATCCTTGAGTCGTAAATTCAATTAACGAGCGAAAACAAGGTTGTATAAAGTGGAAAAGAGCGAACAGACTGTATCTCTTGGTCTCCAAAGCTCTCTAGAAAAAGACAAAACCAGCACATGCGTGTGTCGAACTGATAGACGCGCGGAAATATTGTGTGGATCTTGTTGCCATCCCCCATCAGCCCAACTCTCTAACGACCTCTCACCTCTTTAACCACTATAAGCTCTCATTTATCCTGCTTAAGGACCCTAAATTAATTAACTAACCAAGAAAAGGACAATCGCATCGATCTTGATTCGCAACGCCCGTGGCGAAGGTGACAAAGATGCGATAAATTTCGTTCGCATCTTTGCATGTTTTTTTTTTTTGTGAGTACAGTGTGGTTCAGCTGATACAATCGTTGTGTGAATTTCTACGTCCCCCCTACGTTCCGAAGCATAGCAATCATGAAAAGAAAAAGTTTCACCAGGAAATGTAATCACATGCATATTTCCGCGAAGAGAAAAATATTTATTCATTCAAGTGCTATGAACAGTATGGTTTGAAGCACTCTCCTTCGTTCGTGTCGTTGTGCATTCTATATGTAAATTGTTTCTGTATCGACATACCACCCCCACGGAGATCGTCAAATCCTTCTAGGAAATTGTCACTTCCCACGGAAAACGGATGACGAGAAAAACACAATAATCATGTGGTGAAATCCACCTAGGAAAGGATATGAATGAACTTCCGAGCACAGCACACTTCCAGGAACAGGGGAACGGAAAAGTGTAGTTTGTAATCTGAAACCCACGATTGCCGCTGCATGCTGCTTCCGTAACGATTCGATTGAGTAATCCATCCGTCCGATCTCTGGGTTACGCTTTGCGGAAAAATAATCGATCCATTCGAGTTATCCACAAAGCTTTCACAAAAAGAAACCAGGCCAAGTTCATCTGGGAAACGATGGTGGTGCAATATGCAGGAAGGTTTCGTTCGTTCAGTCAGTTTGTAATGGACAATTGCAGAGAGTTTTAATGTAATAGGGGCAAACACCGTATAATGGGGTAAATGGGTCTATAGCTGGCAATCTCTTTGAACACTCGAATATCCACACAAGATTTGTTAAACAAAGCGTGCTGAGCGTGCGAAAGGGATGGCATATCCTTTTGCGTTGTGTCGCCGTTTTCCAATTGCCAATTCTCGAATCCTTTCACCACAAAAGCGTGCTAAAACCTCTCGCGGTCCATGTAGGCGCGCTACTACATTCCATGGCAACGATCCAAAAAATCAGTACACAAGGCCATGCCGGACTATGCGCCACGCGATGGTTTTTTTTTTTTTTTTTGGTTGAGGTTATCGTGTTAGGTTTTTTTTTCGCAAACACAACCTTCCAAAACGGTTAGATTTGCTGAACAAAATTTCAGATTTCGAGCCGCCGAGAAGAATAATTTCGCAGCACACGTAATCCACGGCATATAGCACGTGCGGGATTTATTTCGTGAGGCAGGGTCGATTTGTGCAATTTGTTTGTTGGAGCAGAAACGACCGTGGTACTACTAATACAGATCCACCGCTGCTACCCACACCGTGCGGCTGAGAAACGTGCAGTTTCTTGCTGCTTCGAGTGCCTACTTGGACGCTATCCAAACGTTCATTTCCGATTTTTCTTATACATTTTTTTTCGCCCCAAATGCCGCTGGTCTGTTGCTGTGGGTGATGAAAATTCATTCGCCACCCGAAAATTCCAGCTCTGTTCAGTTAGTCACACCCGGCACTGGGAAAGCGCGTCTTGAAGAAAATATTGACCAAAAAATCGTTTCACCTCCGATCGTGATTCGCACTCGCTTTCTCACTGTCTCGTTTATACTTTTGCGCCTCTTGGATTGTGGGTGACAACGTGTGCGCTCGGTCAGCGGGAAGATCGGTTGGCCTTGGGGGTTGGAAAATTTATAACGATGATTTAATCCCCTGCCCCAGGCGTCCTGATCCGCTCGAATTTTTAAAGCATGGTGCTTTAGGCTGGGAAGGGAAGAGATTGCTTGCGAATCCGGTCCGTCGAGGTTATAAATCGAGCGAAAAAGATCCCAAACACGTTTGGTAGACAGAAGGTGGAGTAGGTAGGAGGTTGTTGTGAGGATGAACGGTCCTATGAATCATGTTAATCTCACCCTTTTTTTTTTTGTTAGAGGCGGGTTCTTTCGACCCAAGAAGAATGGAATGAGATATTTAACGCGTTATATTTATTATTGCACATCAAAGACGGAGAAGTAAAGAGCGCGGGTGAATGCTGGTAGAAAGACGGCGGTAGTGATTAGGATTCGAAAATTACGATCCGATACTGTGGATGGCAGCAAGGCCCAAGATTATGGCATTGTCCTCAAAAACCACACCAAGCGGGGTAGCAACATCCCTTTTGTGGTTAGCAGAGTAGAATCACTATTACATTTTATTGTTAAATTCGAACATACAAAAACGCCGGCTTTGATTTGGGGTATCTATTCTCGGTTGCTTTATTTTCAAAACTTTGTCGTTTCGTGTGTGTGGAAACATGTGTTCAGTACAGTAAATCTAATTTTGAAACATGTTTGTAACATTGCATGGTGATAAAACAAGTTTTCCCTAAACTAGTTTTGTGTTCACAATCACCTCACTATTAAAATTTGACCAACAACAAATAAAGTCCCGTTTACCCCACTAGGCGCCTCAATCGAACATTTAATTTTATTTCGATTTTCGTTTCCTTTTCGATTCGAATCGAAGCCTTTTGATCATGACCACGGACTATTGCCCGTCAATAGGGATAGTCCAATTTGCAACAAATCCACGACATACCCACATACTATGTCGGTCACCAATAAATTGAAACCCCCTGCGCTTCCCTACTAGAGTCCGGAAGGGCAAAAAGAAGGTGGGATCCCCGGTTTCGGGTTTTATGTCTTGCGGTCGGAAAAGCCCGATTTACTCCGAACCGCGCAACGACAAACAAATTGAGAAAGAAAAGGTCATTTTCCGTCCGTTTCCATCCGTTCGAAATCATTCCATTATTTGCTCTTGTTGTCTCTTTCGTCCAGCGCACACCGGAAGCGGGGACTGGAATGTCTTTTTTTTTCATTTACTGTAAACCTTTTACACACGGGACAAAACTTACGCAAAAGTTTTGAGTGCGGACCGCTGAAGGGGCCATTTTGTTTTCTTTTGTCAACTTTTGCTGAAACCGAAACTGGGGCTCGGTATAGTAATGATGAGTATAGTAAGCAAATTAATTTAGCGCATTTCTAAGAAAATCTCCCGTACTCGAAGGGTGGAGAGTGAGGCGTATCTTTCAGAAATTCATCAATCATGTAGCGTTTGCAATGCAAAGACTACATACCAGCGGTGCTTTTGTCTGGCGGGAATAGCGAGAGGAAAAGGACACCGACTGACATGATTAAATTACTTCGTTTTGTGCTGGACGTCCATAAAGCTTGCCGTCTCGCTCCACTTGCTGCTAGATGAAAGAATTTCGGATCATTTTTTATTCGTATTCTTCCGATGTTTGTGTGAGTGTGTGTGTATTTGGCGCATGGATAGTATAGTCCTGGTTTGTTTGTGGAAGAAACATTTATACAATCGAAATTCTTACGGGAAACATATTGCTTGATTATTGGGTGCATGTGTGCACACATTTCTTAATGGAATGAAAAGCTTTTTTGAAAGATACCACTTACACTGACACCCGGAATCATTGAACCAATGGCGAGCTTTCAGAGCGCAACAATAAAGAAAACACAAACGGATTGAATAGACTTTTTCTTATCGTTTCATCCTTTTTCCCAAACATCGACTCATTCATTCGCTTCAACGCAAAAAGCCGCCATTCAGTGTTTCACTCGACAAATTCGCTTTACTGCGGAAAAGCCCTTTCGAGAAACGCAAACAGATTGAAATTGGAATATGAAACGATGGTGAAGGAAATAAAGAAACTCAACCGCGCTTCGGGAACTTTTCGGCTACTAAAACGAAACGGATTTCAGAACTCACTCACCATGAATATCCCAGGCCAATTTACAACTTTTCCCCTGTTTTCCCCCGTTGTATCGAGGCACACGCCAAAGAACGAACACGAAGAAATAGAACTAGAGCACTGTAAATGGAAAAGGTGTACTAAAGTTGATGATTATATTAGTATTGTTTTATCGACTCAATCGGAATCTGAAACCAACCCGGTGGGGTACCGCCGACCGGCAGGATTTGTTGGCTCGCAAACCTTCCGATATATCCGCTGTGGGACTTGATTTCTGTTTGATTGAACGCGCGACGGTGGCGCAGGCTTTCACCTGTTTCGATTGACGGCTGTTCGGGGCGGCAAGAAGTCGAACCCTTTTTAAGACCTTTCTTAAATCCTTCCGCAAAACCGACTCGTTACTTCAGCAGTTAATTTATCGACAGCACTTTGCCAGCGTGAGCCTTTCTAAGTCTGCGGGCCGTATTTCACGAAGGACCGTAAAAAGGGAACCCAAGCCCGAGCCCAGATTGTTAGTCGACGGTGTTGGTTTGTTTCTGTTTGTGTTTTTACATCACTGCACTCCCAGGCCTGCCAATCTCGTTTCGATTCCAGCGCCATGATGGCATGTCGGGTGCAATTTCCCTTTCTTGGCAAATTTATGGGTTCATTTGAAATTCATTCACGTTGACGCGCGCAGTCAATGGGAAAAAGTACGGGATTGAAAATTAGGCCCACATAAATCAATGCTTCTTCGCAAGTCGTCATGACCGTGTGGTCGGGAATTTTTCTTTCTTACATGTTTTTTTTTTATTTTGGTTTTACTCTTTCATTGTTAATATTAATTTACCATGGTTTGTGTTACATTTGACCTAGCTATCGTTTGTTTGTATTGTGTGACCGGTGAATTTAACTTTTATTGAGGCAGTAAATTAGCAACAAGCGTTTTTAGTTTGACCCGGTTACGTAAAATTACGTCTCGATATCTGCGTCGTCACACTTCATTGCTCCGCTTGTATCCAACAGATTTCATTGATTTGCTTTTCATTCTGACCGCATTCGTTTTGTACTTTCGTTTCTAATGGAAAAGCTTGACGATGTTAAAATTTCACGATGGAAGAAAAACTTTAGCAATTAAAAATATCTCATGTTTTTACTGAATTTTTCATTTAGCAGATGTATTTTTTCTGAACTCCCTAGCAAACATAATTTCGTTACCGAGCGTTTGATTTATTTACGGTTTCGTCGGCTATAAAAAGGCTAGAATCACTTCATATTTTTTTAGCTTTATGCATAGCAGACGCGCGCCACTTGCGAAATGGTATTTGCTAATGCAAACACTCGCTCATATTATGTACGTCTGCAAGCTGTCTGCAAGAAAATGATGCTCCATGTTATTCACGCCATTTTTCATGGGGGAAGAGGGTTGTTCCCCGTGCGAAAGCAATCGTTAAACATTCTCGTCTGCAATTGCAAACCTCCCCTAGCGTGCGAATGCACTTTGATTCCATTCGGATAAACAAACGGGCAATGGCCGAGCTTAGCCAGCGTCGGTTGAACACACTCTTTGTGTCGATTACTGTATTAGATTTGGTACGAGGAATGGGAAAAGAGAAGACTAGCTATAGTGGCTTCTTTCTTGGATAGCTGCATTTGAATCCATTGACCTTAAGGTTCCAATTTAACTTTCGAAATCAAAAGTCATGTTTGCTTAAAAGTTTTAATGCAGCCGATACACACCAAGTTTTTGGATCGTCAGTGTATTCGTAGGTATTTGAAAAGGTAGAACCAAGCGTTCCGCTCCACAATCCGCAGGTATTTAGGAAAGTATTTCATTGAATTATTCCGTACAGAATTCCTACCATTCGGGTTCTTCCTACCGGGGGGCCGGTGGATAAAATTTGTGTGAAGGTATTTCGCCAATGTGTACATCCGAAACCGCGCTCCAGGTGGAAGCAGACGTGTTTAGCTGTGCTTCTTCTTCTGCTTCCACGAATGTTCATTTCCCACCTAACCGCTGGGTAATTGTTTCGCTTTCATCTGACGGGCTACTTTACGGTTGGAAATGGTGCACCCAGCTGTCAGCTTCCATTGACCTTTACCAAGCAACTCTCGGTTCAACGGCGGCAGTGGGTGCGGACTGCCGGTTAACGTCCGTCCCGTCGTGCAAACCTCCACCATCCCAAATGATCCAAATTTACAAACCTCCTCCCCCATTCTTCAAGACGGAGGAGGTGGTGGGTGGGAGGAAGCTATCATTGGATGCCATTTCTCGGTAGCGGCGCTTTTAAGATGTTGCTCAGTTAGAGTGAATGGTCAGCGCTGGATATCTAGACAAGCACGCGTCTTTGACCCATGTAGACCAGTGGTCAAGTCTTTCCATATGCCTACCTATCGTCGGGTCTATACGAAAGTTATTTACCTGGAAAATATTCTTAATAGTTTTCCAATCTGTCTCTTGGACCAAATATGGACGTATTTGCTTCATTCGCCTCTTGTGATTGTACAGTTTAGCAGTTAAACTAAGACAAAAAATTAAAAAACAATTAACCACAACTCGGCATTTGCCAACAGATCCGAATGTCACACACGCACAAAGCGTGTGGTGCCGAAACGTGTTGTTCTTACGTTTTAGTTTACGATAGAAACCAATATCCTCGAGCTGGTTTCATTCGTTCACCGCATTTCTGCACAGCAATATATTTTAAACAAACGCATTTTGAATGGGATACACACCAAAAGTAACCCCATTTGCCCACATTTTGTGAAGGACAATTACTCGCACTCGGCACAGACTCCCGCCTATGGTCGAACAAAACATCAACCGTCTGCCGTCGGTAGTGTATGAGTGCTCTTCCAGTTACATTTACATTCAAGATGTTTGCCCACCGCCATGCCATGCGTTGCAACACCATTTCGGGGACGTTTTGAGATATTCACTGCGTTTTCGTTGCATCATCAGCAGTGTTTCATAATTTATTGCACTTAAATATTTAGCTCAAGGTTAAGCGGTACGAGTAGTTTCAATGTGTTCGCTCTTGAAAATCGCATTATGCTACGGGAAAATTAGCGTTTCAAAACATTTGAAAGACTTCAATTTTGCCAGCAGATCCTCTTACGATCGATGGAAATTGAGTGAGTTTTTTGGATTATTTTTTTTTAAATGAAAAATCAAGCAATTTAAAATATATTTTAAATTGGTAACACTTTTCGATTCCCCTGTTATTTACACTCGAATAAATAATGAAACTATTTCTCAAACGGTCTCCGAATTTGTACATCCTATTAACATATTAGCGTGCCTGGCGCTATAATGGTTCCTGTTTATCCTGTAAATACAAATACAGTCCACACAAACATTGGGTCAAGCGACCAGCTCGTGGCTGGTTGTTGTGCACTCTTGCACGTGCGTTATTTTTTCATAAATATTCATGAAGCAGTGTAGCTGACCGTAAGTAACACACGCGTGCGGTGTTGGGAATCAATTTTGCGACAACATTTCACTCGCATGCTGGCCAGCCTAGCATAAAACGCAACCATGCCAACCCTTGTCCTTTGAGCCGATGTTGTCCCTTTTTTATGGAATGTATTTACTAACATCGATTTCCCATCACTTGTTCGCTAGAAACGGGTAATGAATAAACATTTCACTTGTTTACGGAATGAATCGTTAAACTATTCTGGCTGGAATTCTTGTCGTCAGACCTCTCGTGGCATGTCATAAAGGATATTAAAAGACAATAAATTGGAATAATATTGTCGTTCTTACTTAGAAAAGGTAAGCAAATGACAAAAATTTGCTAATTTTGCGATTAATGAGTTTAAAATTCATTCGTCACACTTTATTTTTGTTACACGTCACCGGGCGTCTCCATCGTTGTCAGAATTACGTACACCGTCGAATAGTCGTGGCGCAGCTTGTGTCGCAGCTTACACATTGCACACTTGGCAAAAAGGCAAACGCAAAGACACAATTGACAAGTTGGCACAAAGTAGCGAAACGCAACCCCTGTGCAAGGAAGGGGCCATAAATATTAGCATAAGGCGAATAACAAAAGCAAGATCATCATACACACATCCGCTTTCTGCTTGCTTGACATTGACAATGACACTGAAATGGTTGTATGCTTTTTCCGCTGCGGGGTGTTGCGTATGTGAGGGAAACGGCTCTTTTTGCAGCCAGCCACATGAACCAAGTCGTTGACCATTGATTTTACTGCTAGAGGACCGCACGCGAGACGCTCGATGGAAAACTATTCAAACATATGTGAGCCGAAAGCGGAATAAATTTTCCCCATCCCCGAAGGGAAGCGTTGTAATGGCGGGTCTTGAGTTTCTATGCATAAAAATGTCCCTCTCTTTTATGCATCGGGCAGCATCATATCAAAACGGCCGAAGACGAATGTAGGTTCGTTTTTAGTGGCTGAATATGTCACCTGCTTGTTCCCTCCCTCCTCGGGCA
This sequence comes from Anopheles farauti, assembly GCA_000473445.2. Taxonomy (NCBI): domain Eukaryota; kingdom Metazoa; phylum Arthropoda; class Insecta; order Diptera; family Culicidae; genus Anopheles; species Anopheles farauti. The sequence continues at coordinate 19,803,717 of KI915041.1, forward strand.
CGGCTAGACACTAGTGCTATAAAATATGTTATTTATGTCGTGGCGTTACAGAGCTGTATTATCGAAGCGGTTGCTACCGTGTGTGCTTGTTCCGCTTCACTAGCCCTCGCGAAGCCCTCTCGGCCACGAATGAAATATGCAGATCATACGTCGCGCTCGATGAACCTTTTTATCGGCACGAGCGCGCACTGTATCACACATTGTCTCTGCGTAGGTGATATATTGTCATGATCGCAAAAATGTATGCAAATCGGGCTACACCAGACACGCGAGATACACACAACACGGCAAAAGAGAAAGATAAAGAGAGAGAGAGTGATTCGTAATAGTAATATAAGTGTCCCTTTCGTGAGTGAGCGCTTATGCAATATTAGCTATATTTTATGTCAAATAATTTTGCATAAATTTCCACTGTGTGCAGATTTGAATGTTTTACTAGGATTTGATCAATTCGGTTCGATTTCGCCTACGATTTTTTACAAATCATATAAAATCGTCATTCCATCCCGCTGCTGTCGTAAGTTTGCTTAATGACTTCCGGTCTTGCAGACGGTTTTATTTACATTCACGAACACTTTCGACCATCTGTTCAGCAACGTGCAAGTGCACTGCGGTGATGAAGTTCAAAGTCAACGTAAACAAATAAAACATCAAACTAAGCTGGCAGATGTTGGCAGAAGTCTGTTTACCACAGCGCAGTATCAGCATCCTTTTTTCCGTCGAATCATATGCTTTTCTTTTTTTTTCGTTCATTTCGACTTCAATACGCGCAAATGTCACCTGCAGTCGGGTATCTACTGTGTCTTTCAGCACATTTTGCTCACAGCAACCGTCCGGTATCAGACGGTTGAAAATAATGACAACGAAATAAAAACAACACTAAATTGAAAATAGTATAGTAGCAACCCCAATAGAAAAAGATCCAATGCGCGTGAAAAAACAGGTCTCGCATTTTTGGCCGCATTTTTGCCTGCCAAATGAAAGCGAGCGAACGTGCGGCTAATTACCGAACAACTTCTTGTAATATATTATTAGACGTGTACGAACCGAAACCGAAAGCGACCGTAGAGTGGCCAACCCTCTAGCGTCGTGTCTATTACCGGGTCGTGTACTGTTGTAGGGGGGCCGTGTTTACCCAGTTCACTGTGAAAATCGGTGTTTTGCGGTGATTTATCTCGAAGCGATTGGATGTTGGTAGGAAAGGAAGAAAATCCGAGAACCGAATAATAACAATCGATCGCACGTGCCACAAGAGCAGTTTGGCACTAAACTTAAAGGCTCATTTTGTAAGCCGCGGCAAAAGAGAGATCATGAATGTTTTTTGTTTTTGGTTGGTATACATTAACTGCGATATATTCTACACTATGTATGCTAATAGAAAATTTGTTAAATGTTTGTTATGAATTAAATAGAATATGTTTGGAATTGGTATGTTCATAATAAAAATGGATATTCATTCCATATATGTGTCCCATTCGTACAGCATAACATTGATAAAATATACATATTTTACGTAACACTGACGCTGGTGATCTCAACTTTAGCACTTACACTCGGTCACGCTGCTATTTCGCACGTCCGCGTACGCGTGGATGTGCTGCGTTTGCTCAATTAATGTTCAGTTGGAGAATGGGTCAGAACAGAAAACCCTGTCTCTACGTGTTTACAGCGATATTCGTGAACAATGGGCATCGTGCAACGTGACAATTTTTGCTTCTCTAAACGATAGGGATAGGGAGCATCTGACAGTAGTGATGTATAAAAATAAATGATATCGAAGAGGAGCAAAATGATTATAGCTCTTTGCGAATGACTGCTTCGCGGGGAACAATCGTCATCTAATGCGATGAACATTATGTTCAAGAATGTTGCTCTTGCTCATGATTATGCTGTGTGCTATTAGTGATAGTAGTAGAAAATGGTAATGATTACTAGCAAAGCTCTAGAGAAGTGTGTCTTTACGTCCGCTGTAGGATAGAGAGCTTAAAATGGGTAGTTTTTGCATTTACCACGTAGCAATGATCACCGATAGGTAATGCTGCATCCAAAGTGCACTTATACTCTCATTCTTGTGACAAAGCATTCAATTTTCGGTGATCTACCGAAAGTACCCGAAAGTACCGGTTTCATGATTTCATGTTTCGATTGCTTTACTCATCATTCGCTTCCATCATAGTTCACCATGCGCCATTATAGTTCATCACTACCTTCCATAATTGCACCCAACATGCGCTGAGTGGCAACATTTAACGTCCCAGGAACACAGTGCAGTGGATGTCAGTTTTTTCTTTCCCTCTCTTTTTTCCCCCCGTTATCACGTGTTCCGTCAACAATTTTGCACCACCGGCATCGAACCGATCACGAAAAATCTGTGCGCCACCAACCACACCCTCGGCTTGAAAAAAAATATCGCTTATCACACCACCAACTGAACAATTGACAAACAATAATAATATGCCCACTGTACGTAACGCTACGTAACCCACGCGTAACGCTTTGTCACGCTGTACTTGTATTGTGCTTAATCGTACACGTATTAACAAACTCTCACACCCAATCACGTGAATAACGCACAACAAAACACAAACTAACTTTGCCGTGGTACGTCAATCGCGTAAATCCCTTCGCTATCACGGGTGTTACACACACACACACGCACACAAATGATTAGAAACGCGCAAGGATAAGTTTGACAGCCGTCATCATCATGACAGTGGTGGTGGTGGTGGTGGTGTCTGTGGGACTGGTGGCGTCAGCACATCGTCCTCCGGTACTAGCGGCCAGTCGTCTGTGGGTTCCGGTTCGGCAGCAACCGGACATTCGACGTCAACCGATGGTGGTACCAGTGTCGGCCAAAGTAACGGTGGTGTATTGGGTGGTGGAGGTCATGGTGGTAGTGTTGGTGGTAGCACTGCAGGCTACGCAAACGCATCGCATCATCAACCACTAGCCAAACCGGAGCGTCCGAACAGTTTGGGTCCGTCCAAGCTAACGCGTCGGATTGTCTGCTATCATGGTGACGGTTGTAAGTATGATCGGAACATTTGTAGGATTCTCTCTCATTATTTTCTCTGTCCTCGCTTGCTTCCGGTAGTGCCACCTGTGCAAAATCCACAGGAAGCACTAGGAATGTCATTTGGCGTTTAAGGCAAAACTTTTTCCATTATGCTACACCAATTCGAGATACGTATGTTAGTGAATTGATCGGCAATAAACTGGAGATGGCGTAGAATTATATACTATTGAAATTCAGACAAATTTTACGTCACTATTGCTTTAATAAAGTGTTTCGTAGTACAGATTGCGTTCTTTTTTGGTGAAAGTGTTGCATATTAAACTAAAAATGGATTATATCATGATATGTGAATAAATAAACTATTAAAACGGAACATAGAAATTGTTATTGATTGAATTGCAACAATTTGAAAACGGTTTAAGCAACTATGTGCCAAAAAGTTTGCAACCTGTTTTAACTAAACACTTCATTAGCACTTCATTTGCCAAGTTAATGCTGAAATTTGTACATATCTTTTACTACATACACTGTTGCCGATAATAATCGCTGTATTTTCATGAATAATACTTGTATCAAAATCTCACAAACGTAGTGAGTTTAAAATTTACAAATGTTTTTCTCAAACCCCCACCCCTGCAGGTCGTGCAAAACGTGTAGAAATGTACTTGAATGTGTGTAATAAGACAAACGCGAACGACGCTTATCGTGCTCATAGTGCAAAACCAACACTCATTTATCACGTTTCAACTAACACTGTTTTTTTTTCTTTTCCTCTTTTAATTCTCTGTCTCTCTCTCTCTCTCTCTCTGTATCCATGTTTATCCTCTCGTTAATGTGCATGCAGTTCAAGATAATCAAAGGAAAACACCACCGCCGGCCAACGATGGCCAACAGCAGCACCAGCAGCAGCAGCTACAGCACCATCAGCTGCAGCAGCAAACGCAATCTCTCCAGGCGCAGCATCACCACCAGGCGCTCCAGCAGCAACTCCAACAGCATCACCAGCAGCAACAGCAGGCCCAACAGCAGCACCAGCAGCAACAGCAGCAGCTAGCGGCGCAGCAGCATGGCCATGGGCACGCACACGGGCACCACGGGCTGCCGAACCACATCGTGCTGTCGGAGCTGCCGGAACCACCGATCCCGGTGTCGGAGATTGGACCCATCCCACCACCGCCCATGTTCTCCACGCCCAGCCCAACGCTCGCCGGTACGCGTTCGCACGGTGGCGGCTCGGGTAGCGCCGGAAGTGGTGGTGGCGGTGGTGGTGGAGGCAGCGGCGGCGGTGGCGGCGGCGGCGGTGGTGGCATCACAAGCGGAAGCCAACCACCGAATGTGCATTCCACTAGTAGCAATAGTAGTATTATGAGTAACATTATACCGTTAGATATGAACGATTACGACTACGACGGTAAGTACCAGCGGCGGGGAAAAGCAGGAGGGAAAGGCGGAATAGTTCCGATAGCAATAGTACTCTCTTACCTCCGCCTCAAGGAAGTGTCTCCCACCAAGAACGCTAGGTTCGCCACGTAGCAATAGAGAGCCGGAAATTTGAAACACGTCACAATTGCACGAACGTTAGTGGCTCTGTAAAGAAAAAGAGCTTTTTTCTTGTGCGCGTTTTCTCCCGCGTACAGCGAAAACGATAAATGAATGTTTTTTTTTTTGCACGCTGTTTTGTCCATGCGTCTTTTGCTTCACTCGCCTCACCAGCACCCACAACACATTAACGCTTTCTACCGATGCACTAATGTAATGCACGGCATGCTGCAATGCTTGCTTGGCAGCATCATTTTCTGCAATCGCCAGTATGCAATCGTTGATGGTCGATTATCAATCAATTTCTCAATTTCTCTAACGTGTCCCTCATAGGTATGTCGGTAAAGATATTTGCTTTGTGCCAGCGGTTTTGTTCCGACTTGTTTTAATGCGAGAAACTCCGTGAAGAATGCGATCTCTTCTGAAATATTTTTTTCGGTTTATTTTGGATCGATAAAATATGGTTGTTTGGTGTAAGGATAGGATTTTCTAACGGATCCGAATGGCAAGGTCAATGTCAAAATAATAAATGTTTGTTGATAAGTAGGAACTCTTCACGCTAGAGATAATTATTTATCTCATGACCGTATGGGAAAACCCAACCCATTTTGCAGATTTCAATCAACAACCAAATACTGCAAACATTTTTGTACCGTGTCGAACACACCCCGCTTCCGGTGTGTGATTTTTTCTTAAATATTTGTTTCCATCTCTACCTTCTATCGATAGATCTTGGTCCAGTTTACCACACGCTTCTCGAGCGGCGCGTTTCGTCACATTCACTCATGGCCGACCGAATACGTCCCTGCGTTACGCGCGATGTCTCGTGTTTCGTTACGCTTTCGGGTGGTTTAATCTTATGCAACAGGATGTGTTTGTGGCGTGTAAACGTGAACGGCAGCTGAAGAGTAGTGTCGTTGGACTGTTTCAACCCTTCGATGTGAAGTTTGTTAAAAATGCATGCTATCTTTTGTTAGCAAATAGATCAATGTTTTTTTTGAATTAGATTTTTAACATTTATTTTCTTTAATTGTTTCAAAACAAGATTAATATACGCTTTGGGACAAGAAAGCCGAATTTATGCATAGCTTAAATAAGCACGAATTTATCCACGATGGGGTTGAAAATACACCATCGACGTCAGAGTGTGTTGGTTCGAGGCAGAAAAATTTCTCCCCTTTTACCACGCCCGAAGAGGGAGTACTGACGTTGTTGATGAGCTCCCACTATCTCTCTTCGCGTCTGTATCGCGCAGCCTGCCGTTAGCTTGGCACTGACGCATTTGCCTTGGGGGGACCGCAAGAAATAAAATTAAAGAGAACGAATCTGCCTTCAGGTTTGGGAGCTGAAAATTTGGAATCCAACAGCTCTCAAGCAACCCTCTCCTTCGATGGGACGGTTTAGCATTGGCAGAACTGCACACTCGCTGGTAACGAAATATTGTAACCGTCACGAAGCAACACATCCGCACGCCTTAGCAACGCGGATAATTATATTTCCTGGGGGTGAGTTGGTATGTGCGAAGTTCGCGCAACAGCTGACATGGCCCAGTAAACCGCACCCGGCCCGTGTGGTCGTTTCTCCTCCTCCTGCTGCTGTTTGTGTAAATTTGCCTTTCGGATTTGCTGGTTTCTGCGGCTAATCAGTTCCACGCCAGACACGCTAGTAAATTTATTTCCCTAGCCACGTCCAGTGGGCAAGGATGAACATGTCTGCATTCACTAGCATAGCGTCACAGCCAACCCTCCTCGTCCCACTCACCACTGCAACAATTCTGGTGCGGTTTCAAATGTTTTTTGGGACTTGCTGTAGAGTTGTTTTTTGTATCACACATCGCTCTGCTGGAAGAGCAGATTTGTAGCAAGGGGTTTATTATTTTTCTTTGCCTTGGGGATGCAGAGATTTACTCAATGAATCCACCCACGGTAATCAGCGCTACCATGTGTCCGTGTGTTTCTGTGGTTTTTTTTATTTACCAAATATCACAGTTTTATCAATGAAATAATGAAGCAAAAAGACCATTCAGAAACAGAACCATGTTGCTTCAACATTCTACGTCAATCGTTTCGCGTATGTAATGGAAGCGCTCGGTTTAATCGAAAACACACACAAACACGCATCTTGCCAACGAATGTCGTCATGAAACGGCCTGACGCTGTTACCATTTGTTGCTGTAAAGTTGCTGCTCTACGAATAACGTCAGACATAATCCGTATTTAAGTCATCGATGGGGGCAAAAAAAGTGCCAGAGGAAGATATGAAAGGGAAAGGGTAAGCTTTCTAATTTCGTTATAATCCCTAATAGACAGTTCCAGGTGAGCGATTGCGGGTTAAACGGTGTGGAGTGAACATTCACAACAAGCTCTCGGTGATTCGAGTGAAACGCGAATACGAGAATATGTAATTAACAGCGTTATTGATACGTTTCGTTAGAGGGAATATTCTATTAAATGGGTTTATTTCTACCTCAATGCATACAGGCTTTGCATTTCTACAATACTCTTTTTTACATAATTCAAAACAGAACAGGAAAAGAATTTAGATCCAGCTGTTATATTCATGTTTCGTCAGAGTCATCCTTTCATCGAAATCATCTCATTAAACCTTTTATTCATTCGCACTTGAAAATAAACACTCTTTTCTAATCGACATTCTATTTATTTGCTATCACGGCGGCGTTTCAACACTGTAGATCATGAAAACAATGATCAAGAGGAGGTCGATTCGGACGAGGACTACATGTACCCGATGTCGCAGCCGAACCCTAACATCGACACGAACCGCATTGACGAGATACCGGCAAAGGAGCCGAACATTAACGCGGTGCCATTGAAGTCTGCGTTGAAGAAGAAGGGTTCGAACCCGGGCACACCGACACAGGACAACCGAGCGCTGGCGGTGCGCTACGACACCAATCCACCGGCTGCGGCTACAATCAAGTAAGTGTACGGGCGAAATTTCAGCCCATCCCCCCCGCCCACCCCGTGAGGATTTGCAGTGTTAGAAGAATCCACGTCCGTGAAAGTAGAGATAGAGCAAAGAAAGTTCGTTTTAAACACACATTTCTTTGTCTCCAGTACCTGAGTTTTGTGCTGCCTGCTCTATCATGATACTCTCTCTATCACAATCTCCTTCATATTGTCTTTTTCCCTCGCTCGATTCGAGATAGCTCGAATTTCCTCGTCTAGGTGTAACTAGGTAGAGAGCATGTAGACTTTGAGCACGATTCCTTGTGGAGTCACCCATCGCCTAGTATGATCCTAGACTGAACTGTTGTCCCTCGCTCGTACCAGTCACGTTGTCCTTTTTGTGGAAGTAGTTGCATAGCGTCATCATTACCCTACCAATTTTCATACTTACATTAAATACATGACACCTACGAGAGGTTTTTCACGCAAGCTGTACATTTCCCACTAGACGTGTGTTTTTATTTGCGTTATAATAGTGTTTCAAATACTATTTTTGTAATTGTACAATTTCGTATACAACTGTGCGAACAATTGTACCATTTTAAAGAAGTTTGTTTGGACAACAAAGCTGACTGTAAACTAATAGCCTTCAACTGCTCAGTCTGATGCTAATTTTTGTTTACTACATTTTACTCTTTTTGTCCTGCTTGATGCGGCCCTTGGGGCTTTCTACTGTATTTTTATCCTTTACAACTACTACCACCCTCTATCAGCGCCGATTCTCTATCTTTCAACATTTACTTATCGTTCTTTTCTCCTTCTCTCTCTCTCTCTCTCTTTGTGTTTCACTGTGTTCCTTCATCCGTCCCTCCGTCGTGCGAAAAACAACACATAATGAAAAACTGTAAACTATTCTACAACAACAACATCAATTCGTTTCTGTACATTTTAGGCCAGTTTTACGACCACGGATTAGAATATGGTAATTTCAGATCTTGTTTACAATTATTTTGTTGGTTTTTTCTACTACCATTTGTGTTTACCAATTTGCACCCAACATCTTTTACTTGCCTGATTTACGTTCATATTACAACGTAATATGTCTACATGTCTTTTATTAACATAATTCGGATTGATTAATTCATTAACTGGATTGATATGGATTATTTTTTTATTTAATTAACCTCGGTAATTTTGAAGCATTTAGCGGTTCGATTCCATTCTGTTTTTATTATGTTTGGCAAGCATATTATAATAACCGGGTTCATATCTGCCAGCATATTGCTTGATATGTCAAGATCTGTATTTGTAATAGATTTTAAATAACAAAACTATCATTTTTCCTTCACATTTCACTTCTTTTGCATGAAAACCGTTTGTTATCCTAGCATTAAGATTTCATTTATCACGAAACAAAACGCAACATTTCGCAAGATACCTATTTTGCTAGCGCTTTTCTTCTCCCATGTCTTTGTGTGTTTTATTTGTAACCGCACCGGCAATGCGAAACACGTTTTTCATATAATCTGTAAAATGTCCGCTGATTTGCACACATTATAGAAGAAGAATGGGTTTAATAGCATATATTATTTATTAAAATAAGCGACCTTACCAATTTATGAGCTCATCATGTACACTCATCGATGTACGTGCTGTACTATTAGGAACAACCAAATTCTTTTCCTCCTGCCATTACCGGTACAAGTCGACTTCTCCCCTAAAATCAACACACCAAGTCACGTTTAATCTTTTAATTCAAACTACACTATGGTGGTGGTCGGTTTGGGGAACGCTAGTTGCAAGCCGGAATGATGGAAAATTTCATTACTGTACCACATGGGAAACACTAGCGCATATGTGATATCACGTAAGTCCAGTTGATAATGATGTCCTTTCAGTTGGCTCGTGAGAAAATATAGTTAGAATTTTTAGAAAATAAAAATGACTTTTACTGTTTTGGTTGTTTTATTTAATTGCGAAAGGAAATACTTCCCTCCATTCCTTTTTTAAACGGTTCGTTGTAAAATGTCAAGAGGAAAGTTTCGAGAACTAGCAACGTTTCGTCGTTAAAGATATCAACGACGATCAACGACTCAAGAATAAATGCTTTGTTCCATCTGATACACGGAACCCTTTTGTAGGGAAACTGAACCTAGCTAGACGACGAATTAATGTGACAAGAAAAGTTTCGCCGACAAAAGGCTTTACCCGGGATAATAAAGATACACACCGACCAGGCGTATTACAAATCATTTGAATTAATTTTCAGAACAACTTTGCTTCTAGTCAAAGCTTGTTTCCGGTAAACCATCCCTTAAATTTTCGCTATAAACATTGCTTGTGGATTTAGGTACAAGCCATCCTTTTCTTCCGTCCAATTTGTTCATATTTGAAAGGATTCGTTTCAAACCAGTGCAACTACTTTTTCTGACCATTTTGCTACCATGATGGCCAAAGTTTATACGAAATACACCCCTGACCATTTGACCGTCGTCCGAAAGGTTGTGTACAAATTATGGTTTCTTATCCTTCCGTTTCGCCTTCGAACGATTTTCTTCATATAGCCCTGTGTAGTTCTAGTCCATCTCGTTTTGACCTTTTTGCAAAAGGATACGTGTGGTATTCTGATTTACCAAGGTATTTCACCTCACGATAGGCTTGTTTTAAAGTAAAAAAAAAGGTCATAAAAAACCCACCATCGTTGCGAAATTTTTAGGATGCATCGCTGTTTTCCGGTAGCAAAGTTGTTACCCCGTGCTGCTTTGCGATTCCGATCAGTGTACGGAGCCTGTTCCGACGTCACGGAAAGATAACATTCCGAAAGCTCGTCTTTGGTGAGCATCTGGTGTGTCTAGTTTACCCTCTCCCGGTTCTCAGCTCCAACCAAAGCGAATTCGCGCACCAAAAAGCCACTATTATGTGTGCAAGTATATGATAAATTATTCCATTATAATGATAATGTCTCTTCGTCTTTTTTACATGCTTGCCCCGGGTCCCAAGGTTTGACACGGCGCTGGAATGTTTTGACATCTCCGGCAGGGGAAGGACGTTGAACATGACGCTCGGAAGAAAACAATATGCGAGTTCTGGTGTTTTCTCCCGTCCTGGGAGTATGCAGTGAGAAGAAACTCACGCTCTCGCTGTCAGCTACAACCGTAGACGAAATGAATATTCTTGCCAGCACCAAGACGTGCGGTGGAAAGACGACATGCGTCTTTACAAGGGGTCAAAATATGTCAAAACCATTTTAACGAATACCACTTACCATTCGCCACTTTCTTGGTGGTAAAACGCCAAAGGCAGCCTCTAGTCACGTGTTTCGTTGCTAGTGAATCTGCTCCATTAGCGCTGGCCACCGTGCTTTTTGAACAATTGGCAAGGGATTTGTATCAAGCATGTCTCGCAAGAAATTTGCGGCCAACATTCAAGACGCGTGATATGTCCCATCACGGGGGAATACCCCAGCAGTGTCGGAAATCTTCTGCTCCGTTAGAAACGCTCTTTTGCGGCCCCGCACGGTCTGGCGCAAAATCAATCATGCAAATTCGTGGCGGAGAATTCATTGCAAATCATACGAATGATTAATTGTGCTACCAGTCACATCAGTAGACATGTGCTTATTGTTGCAGCAAGGCGTGGTATTTGTATCTCGTTCTAAATGAGAATTCTTATATAAATCTATATCTATCTTATTCTAAGTGAGAATGCTCATATTATACACCTTTGTCGTGGGCATTAAGAGACCACAGTTTTCAGTAAAACCGGCCACAAAAGATCTTGCATGCGCCTGATGAAACTATTCCGAACAATTAACTAATACCGGTTGCATCATTCATTTAGGTTCTAATGTGTTGCCAGTTATTATTTAAGTGTGATGCATTTTAATTTATGTTTAACTACATCTGGTTGAACTACTAGTTTGTTTATAACAAGCAAAAACACATTCCTTCATTTGCGTTGATTTCGTTTGCTTGTTGCCTGTACACTGTGTTAAAATCTCCTGATCTTAGTTTACCCACCCAAAAACCATCCCATCAATAACGAAGGTGTGATGCTTTATTGGCACTGACTGCATCCTAAAACATCATCACCACAACCTCTTTTTCCCCCTCTAAACACAATTATATCGAATTGTCAAGCTAATGGTTCTCTATGGCCACCGCCTTCACAGTTCCCGTCCGATGCGTTTCCAAATCGGCCTACCGAGCACGATGGAGAACAAGGAGAACACCCGTCCGTTTGTGATTCGTGAGACCGCCGATGACTGCGACCAGTCGGACGGACCGATCTGCTATCGAGATGAGGATGCCGATCGGGCAGCGAAGATCGCGCGCAAGGAGAGCCTCTCAATCAAGCTGGCGCTAAGGCCCGACCGTCAGGAGCTCATCAATCGCAACATCCTCCAGCTACAGTCGGACAACGAGAAGCAGGAATCGAAGGAAGCGATCGGCGCACGGTTAATCCGGCGGCTGTCGATGCGTCCCACAGCCGAGGAACTTGTCGAACGGAACATTCTCAAGAGTAAGTACACAGTCGCAAAGCGACCACATGCGCTATGAGGATACTTAACATGTACCTACCGTTTTGCAGCTCAATCACCGGCGGAAGAAAAGAAGCAGAAGGAGGAAAAGAAACGCTATCTCCTGCGGAAGCTCAGCTTCCGGCCGACGGTCGACGAGTTGAAGGAGAAGAAAATCATACGCTTCAACGATTATATCGAGGTGACGCAAGCCCACGATTACGACCGAAGGGCGGACAAACCATGGACACGCCTCACGCCGAAAGACAAGGCCGCCATCCGCAAGGAATTGAACGAATTCAAGAGCTCCGAAATGGCCGTGCACGAAGGTAGTCGACATCTTACCAGGTACGCTAATCCCTTTTCACGTATACGTAATGATGGTCCGTAGGTTAGCAGTATGTGTACTGAATATTTTCTTCTTCATTACAGGTTTCATAGGCCATGACAACTGCAAGGAAAAGTCGACCAGTGCAAGCAATTTGCCGTTCATTACATTTTACATTTCTCATTAGACGTTACTACCACCATCAAACATCTGACCGTGTACATATGAGCTATGACACACATCCGCAAACAGCAAATGGGGTTGCGATACGACGGAACGCGGTCCTTCTTGAGAAGGACACTTACTTTGACCTACCGCATCGCTTCCGTATCTCAAGAACTATCTACCACAGTCGTCGCCACTGGATGCGACAACCTCTACGGCAAAAGGCGAATCCCGAATTACGGGCAAAAGGTTTCGCATTTGCAGCAACGATGTAGTGTCACGCTGCTCAATCAACTTCAAACAAAGTTGAGGAAAGGAATGGAATGTAAGTGTTTTTTGTGCGTGAATGTCCTTTAAGAGGAAGGGGAAATTGCTTTGAAGTTTTTTTGCCACTAGTATGTGAAGCAAAACACGGAGATTCCAACGACACATTCTCAAACATTTCCATATGACACGGAATGACGCGCTTCCCCAAGCCAATAACGGTCGATTGATGCCAATTTTAGATCCTCGGCGATGTTTATCCTAATCATGCCTAATTTGTCCTTCCTCTATTGGGTTATGCGCGAATACAGATCAGATGGTTTTATTCCACATTGGTGCTCATCTAAGCTGAGGCCCTCTTACGGTGCAAGTTAAGACATGTGTTTTGGCCCCTCGTGGAGTATAAAATGATATTTCTTGAGTTTAGTTAATTACCGTTTGTGTTTGTGTACCGGTTGTGAAACAATTCTGTGGTAGAATTACACATCGCAACGAATGGTAAAGTTGCGGGATTAGAGGTTATACGTGGAAGAATAGAAACTGTGGCTAAACTACATCAACCTACTGTTCCTGAACAAAAGGTTTTTCCCGGCTGGTTTTGCGCCTAGACGTATGCAATGTTTTGATTCAATCAGAGCAACCTACTTTTTGTCTGATTGATAGCATCCACGAATTCAGAGTTTGGAGGTATTATTGTATTTCAAAAAGGAAATAAAACAGCAAATGTTAAACAAAACTCACCTTACCTTATAATTTGCCACGTAAAACACTAAATGTTCAATTGCATACCTCCAGGCGTCAAAATCACTCAGGATACGAAACTTGTATTACAGGATAGAGTTGAGACTTAGTTTAGTCCTTTACACTTTCATGGATAATGAAGCGGAACAAAACGCTCGCTTGCAGAAAAAAGTAACAAAACGGCTTGACTCCACCAACAACATCCTTGGGACGGTAGTGCGGGAAAGGAAATTACTTTTCTAAAATTAGCACACAACACACAACAAAAAACACTAGCAAGCTAAAATTGTTTTGACGAGACAAGCAGACAAAAAACCGCAACTAAAAACGAGAATAATCATACTGTGATAATGTTGATGACGTTATTAGAATGTTACCGACAAAGGAGGAAACGAGCGTGAAATGTATGCGGCGGGGAAGCACCGGGGAAAAGGAGGGACACACTTTTGCAAAAAAAAAAAATAAAAACACCTTCATCGTTTTGGTGGGAACGCCGAGAGAATGGAAAGATGATGGTAGACATCGGGAAAGAGTCCGCTTTAAACAAAAGAGTGCAGAGAAATCTTGATTACAATGGAATAAAGCAAGGGATAAGAATGGTAGGATGGTGTACCCCACTGGAGGCACGCCAGAAGTGCATGTTTTGAAGCGTTGGTAATACGCAAAACAGAACACTCTTGTATTGCACGGAAACGGCGAAACGAAATGACGTTTAGACAGAAGCGTGACGAGTTTAATTAGTTGTGCTTAGCTCGAAGTGGGAAAACAAGCAGGAGCACACATCGTCGGTAATCACAGCTTAATGTGAATTTTAGCAATATAGTAACAAAACCCCTGACAAAAACACATACGACGAAAAGAAACAAATGATAGCAGCAACAGCGATACCAGTGAACATTAAATACGGAGAGATAGACACGACTAAGACCTGGCTGGGTACTGTGGAAGCGGTTGCGGCCTGTGCAGTGCGTTGTAGCCAACATACGCATCATTTTCACTGCATACGCGTTGCTTGTCGAACTCCAAACGATTGTCTACCCGCCGCCTGTGCATGTGTGCATTATGGTGGAGAGATGAAATGGAGAGAAAGAAACTATAATAAAAACCAACGTCTGCTAATCGCAATATCTCCCTCTCCGGACTCACACGGTTTGTGAAAATAAACCTGCAATGACGACAACTATCGCTATTACAACAACTACTACAACTACGGCTAACAAAAACCACTACTTTACCACAAATAAGAAACCAATTCATTACATTGTACATATCCTGCGAGCACATGCTATAGCAGAGTTTGGATCCTCGCTTCCTCGAGGACGACGACGCATTTGACGAACACAAATTAGGATGCCCGATACGATATTCGGCTCGAGTGGAGCAGTGGTTGGTGTTTAAATTTAGGAAATCATTCAATAGAAGTTTGTGGTGGAAAAATCTCTGCTGCTCCAAATCTTCGTCGTGCTGCAGCAAGTAGTTGAACATGATGGTGGTTCATTTTTGGACTCAAAAAGTACGCTTAAAACAAAAGCTACTGCTGAATGTGGAATCCCGAACAGTATGATGCAGGGTTTGTATGTTTTGTTACAAATTTCTAGTTGTTTTACGAACCAATGTTTTCCAACGCTTTTTATGTTGATCATTTAGTGTTTCAAAAACAATGATATCATAAGTACTAGTTGAACTGTGCTTGCGTCCAACTATTTAGTTACATGCCCAATATGTTGATTTCCTTTGATTGATAGTACATTATAATTGAATTAAAGCAATATTGTCTACATATATATGTCGAAACCGCTCCTAAATTGAATGTTTAAAACCCACTTTTGTCAATTATTTTGTGCATTTATGTGCATTTACGCTAGTAAAAGTGATGAAAACCTACTCTCTTTAATGCAAACCAAATGTTGAAATAACATTGTTCGAAAAGATTTACGTAGATATTTGAAACAGACCTGCAAACCCTTTCATCGAACAGGAAATAGACCGCATCGCGCAACAAGTATTGAAAAACTCAAACGTTTTACGCAAATGATAGTAACCCAATTTGGGATGGCTTAAGATCGTAAAGCAGACGATAAAAATTATAGGATGAAGTATTAGCGAGATATGCGATCGGACACAACATCAGAAGCTTTTGCATCGGAGTACAACTCGAACCACCGGAGTCAAAAATGATGGAACCACTCACACACTCAGCCTCGCCGATAATGGCCAGACAGTGCCAGACGAAACGACCCCGGTTAACGAATATGTTCGACAGCGATGACGAAAGCACACGGGATTATTAGGAATGGACAACCAGTTGTTCGCTTGTGAAAATGTGTCGTTATTTGGTTAGATTGCGACTTTGCAGAGAAGACAGAACACGTGTGCGTGGGATAAAAAACAAACAAAAATCATAAAATAAACCATAAGCATCATAATCAAGCATAAAAAAGGCATTTTTGGTGAGCCTAAACTATATTTGTAGCAAACGCTGGTGGATGATTCGTGGAGATTCGTTAAAAACTACCGGTCTCCACCGGCAGGCAGACAGTCAGACAAACAAACAGACAGACGACCAGCACATTAGGCAGATATCGCATACAATACGCAGATCGCGGCCTTCTTTTCTATCCGCGCTGCCAAATGCTGAAATTGCGGCTTCTGGCGTACTAGACTGAGTAAACATTATTTGGAGAGTTATGGTTTCTTTTTCTATTCAACTTCAGTTCGAACCAAAAACGAACGATTCGGTGCTTTCTCTGTGTATGTCCATTAAATTCCAAGGTATTCGTTGAGGGTTGAATACTGTTGTGCTGTTGGATTTGGCGCATCGGTGCCTCTAAAAGCGTCAACTCGCACCATTTTCGTTAATAATTGAAGAAAGGGGTGCCCCCTTCTTTGTGACTGGTTCACATACCCATACAAACACATGTAGACATCATCGTGATTTTGTGCGACACTCTTGATCGAGGTCCAGAAATCTGCTTTCGTAAACAATTATCCAACAGTTTAGAAAGACAAATAAATACGTACACGCGTCGACACGGGAGAAAAGGATGCATCTCCAGAACACATAACCAGCTGAAGAGGCAGGTGAAAACATGAATTATAAATTATGAAACACAAACAGTTTCCGGACGAGCAAAGTAAGAACAGGAGAGACACATTAGTTTTTAAGTATAATACGTATATATATGAGTATATATATACATATATATTAATATCGATTAATAAAGCGACGTAAAGGATACGTTGAAGGAAAACAAATTCGACAACGTAAGAGAGGATAGGCGACTGGAAAGGATGTAAGAAGACAGATAGATGCGAAGAAAAGAGTGTAAGAGACGGATACGCTCGACGAGTCGTGCGATGAAAAAGCGACGAAAAATGTGTGGGGAAAGCGAAACAAATCAATAAATTGTTAAGACAAGAAGCAAACAAACAAAAAGAGAATACAAAACAAGTAACGACAAATAAATGAACAAAAAAGAAAGAAAACTGGTCCTGCGTTTGTTTTCAGTAACTCCATCTCTTGTTGTGATTAACATCACAGGTTTGTGTACTTTCGATAAATATATTGCAAAAGACTAATTTTCCTGCTTTATTACTCAACATTTTCTGAACAGGGCAACGAGTATTTGAATATCACACAACAACGTGGTCGGTAAAAATCGGACCACGTGAGTTGATCTTTTCCACGGGTTTGACAGCTAGCTGGCTGAGCTCTGAGTGACCGCGATTTCACACACACACACATTTATGCGAAATGTGAAAGCCGCAATACAAGTGTGTGAGTGTCACAAAAATGGCGTCGTGCTGCACCGTTAAAAGAACGTGATATCACGTTATACGTTGCATTTCGTCGGAAAAACGTCAGTCGATTGTCGGCAGCAGTCCATCAGTCTGGAAAGTGCACCGGAACAGTTTGTGTAACAATAAAGTCTTACACAAACAATTGGTTTTATTAGACTTATAGCTTACTAGAGAGCGTAAACGTATGCACGCTAACCGTTGCTGTCCTAGTTTACACGTGTGTCACTGTTCAAACACTTCAGAACTTTTTTTCCGTGGACGTAAAGTACAACATGCGGTCATGTCTGGTGGTGATGGAAATTCAAGAAAACCCTTTCATTTCATCAGCTATCATCAGCAAGGAAACCTCTCAACTTCTAGTACGTTAAATTCAAAACCAATATCTACGTAATGACAGTGTGTAAATAAATGCACCGTTGAGTTCTCTTGCTTGTGTGTATTGGAAATCAGCAAACCCAAGTGAAGACATTTCGCGTCAAGTGCACACAATAGAGCAAGCGAAGTCCTTCTTGAAACGCGACCGTTCAATTGAAGTACAAACGCAATTTAATGTCGTTTTGTGTGCTATTTTCTGTGATGTAACCGATGCGTTAAAAAGTGACCAGTGAGCGAGCGTTCTCGCTACTAGATTATCGTGTGTGTGGATGTGTTTGTAGTGTGTGCGGGAGGAATTATTCTATTCTATGCTGATTTACCTCTATGGTTCTCTAACGATAGTGTGGTATTAAAACAGAAAAGCATATTCGTCATCTGGATTGGTTTATCTACACCCCGGTTTTGCCAATTATCTGTTGCGGATTATTTGGTAAGAAAACCCGGCACGTACGTACACGTGTGGATGTGTGTTCGCTGACATTCACCGTAACTCTTCTATTGCCTCTCCCAACCGTCGTTTCAGCGTATCATTATTTAAATAAGTTTCTCTTTCAAACGGCAAATTTACAATCGGAAGCAATCCAAGCGCTTCTTGCCTGAATTAAAATATTCTCAAAATTCCGTTTCTTTTACACGACAGGCGCACGCGGCCAGAGCTATCGCGTACTACGTTGATCGGTGAGAGCCACCTGAACCACAGTTCGCCACCACAAACACACGCGCAATTCTAAACGTCAAATCGCGGGATTTGCAGGAAACGCCGAAAAACGCGCGTTTCAGCCAACGTGCCTGTGTATGCGTGTGAGATATCGTGCGCTTCTCTCTTCGCACCGTATAATTGAGAATGAAAGAGCATTCGTATGTGTGTGTGTGTGTGCGTGTGCTCTTGAACGCTGCTGCTCACAGCTGAGCGACCGATACGGGTAAAAGCAGCGCAGACTTTACACAGTCGACTGTGAGGAAAACCTTTTCCTTTCTTCACTTTTGCTGCGTTTTTGAAGCTTTGAGTACGCGTGAGACGCACAGTGTTTGAGCTGGTTGATTTTGTTTAAAAAAAGCGCATAAATTTACTTCATTACAATACGCGTAATCGTCGTTAGCACCGTGCAAACGTCAGACGTAAGTTTCGGTTTCGATTCAAGCATGAATCCGCCGCCTCCGCCTCCGATAAATATTTCGGTCGTACCCGGAGCACCACCACCGGTGACAGCAATCAGGGTAGGAGCAACCACCAACACGGGAACCAGGCAGAAGATCATCTACGAGCCGGTGATACATCAGATGGGATTTCAGAAGCTGACTGTGGCGTACGGCAACGACCTTACCATAGTGCGTAACGATGCTGTACCGATACCACCACCAACAACAAAACCTTCGTCGGGGAAGATAACCGTGGCCGCAGTCGACAATTCGGGCCCGTTCATCCGGCACGTTACTGCCCAGCCTCGGGATGGAAAGCAATTCACAACTCGAAGCAAGGATCTACTGACAGTCAGTACAACGCCAACTCAAAGCACCATGATGGTAACGACGGAACTGCAACAGCGTCATTTGCAGCTGCAACAGCAGCACCAGCAACATCAGCACCTTCTACGTCCTCCAAACGTCCAAAAAGACCCAACGTATACGTTGTTATTGCCGGAGGGAAGCGGCAACGTCGGAAGCAGTGGCCAAGAGTCGAGCTACGGCGTGTATAAATCTCATCTGACAAAGGTAAATCG
Source organism: Anopheles farauti (assembly GCA_000473445.2). NCBI lineage: Eukaryota > Metazoa > Arthropoda > Insecta > Diptera > Culicidae > Anopheles > Anopheles farauti. The sequence goes on from KI915041.1 coordinate 19,823,095, forward strand.
ATCGCAAATGAATTTGTTTTGTGTATGCTAATCCCTAGACCGGTCTAGTGCGCTGGGTATTTTCTTTATATTTTCATGGCTATTTCCGTTTTTCAAATTGTGTTCCTCCTTAACGCGTGTGTTGATGCCGTTTTTTTTGTCCCGAAATTCTGCCAATCGAAATGCAATTCCACGCACGGTGTGCCGAAGGATGAGAACAGGAGAGAGAAAAAGAAGTGGAGAGATTATGCTGAGCGCGAAACAACGTGAATTGTTAGAGGAAGGAGTGTGCGTGCGATGTTTACCTGTGTGTTTGTGTTCTTCTAGACGCACTGACAGCTGTCGGGTGTGTTGCTGCTGCTCGCTCATCGCGGTTGCTCAGAGAGGTGCTGACTGAGTCGTACTGTGACGACCACGCACACACGTGTCGTCCAAACGCCAAACAACGTTATAGATAGCGCAGCAGTAGCAGCAGCACCAGGAACAATCGTTAGTTTCGTGAAGACAATCGAGCACAAACCCAGCAGGAAAAGTAAGAACCCGGTTGCCGGGGGGGGGGAGTGTGTGACTTCATTGTGCAATTCTCAGCTTAGAAGAGTCCAGCCAACGAAAACGGCCTGCACCGATTATATCAAGCGCAAAAGAAACCTGTCCACTTCCGCACCTAACACACATGGTAGGTGGCAACAAATAGCGTGTTCGCTAGAGTAGCAAACAAATGGGTGAAACACAAGTGTCCTTTAAAAGTGCATCACACACCATGTAGCGATCCCTTGCAAACGATGCTTACCATCAGGTGGCGATAGGTTTCCCGCAGGGGTCCATAGTATCATCGGCGAAGGAATACTTTCTGGTGGGTGTGCGATGATCATATCCGACAAAAATGTGCGAAGGAAGAGCAAACAAACAAATCCTCCTCCCGAAGTACAAAAGTAGCACAACGCAAGCAGAATGATCGGTGTGTGGCTTATCTTGTGCGAAAAAGGGCAACGGAAACGTGCGATGAAACGAATTGCTCGCAAACAAATGGCCGTCAAACAGCAGCAGCAGCACCACCACCACCACCATGTCATCATGTGGTCGGATCGAACCTCGGTCGAGCTATCTTCTCCCGGTTGGTGTTCGTCTTGAGGCCGGTTTTACGCAGGATTGTCCCACGATAAATTGCTGCTCCCAATTCTTTGATTAATCTAGAACAAAGAAAGAGATAGGGCGAAAAACACACATCGCACGGACACCACCGATTGATGAAAGTCAACAACGTAACGTGTGTGCAATATTGATAAAGAAAAAAATAATAGAATAAATTCGCCACAACAACAAAGTGCTGTGCACGCACACATACACTTTCGCACGCAAGCAGGTGTTAATCGAATCGGTCGGTGCATGTGCAGCAGCAGCAGCAGCACCAGTAGAGATCTATTTGTGCATTCGCGACCGGATGTTTTTCAGCGACGAACCACAGGGGCAGGCCATCCGAGTATCGAAAACCATCGGCGTTGAAAGAAGCCAACAAATCAGCCCGACGTACGGACACTGCCACAGACAATGTCGTAATCACACTTGTTCGGTGTGCACAACAAGTTGTTGCGTTCGCGACTACTTTCGCGCACACCGCGAATTCGACGAGAAAATTTCACTCCATCCAAGGTGGCATTGGGTCCGGTAAAGGATTTTGCGATGTGCGCGCGAAGGACACTGCACACTGTAAAACACGCGGCTTGTTGTGTCGGTAACGTGCCGTGTGTGTTACCACCGCGATTGTCAATTGGAGAAGGAAGAAGATTATTGGTTTTTTTGTCCTTCGAATCGTCCTCGCCGTTTCCCATGGCCACGGGAATGTAGACAGAGGATGACTAGTAGCTGTATTCCCACAAATTTTCCGGTTAAAGATCTGCCAGATGAGTCCGTGGAACGCCGCGGATTGTAACGCTGCGTAACGTCCTTACCGTCTAGTGTCTTCAACAACCCAACCCCCCCCCGCGCGCTTTTGGGTAGGTCGCGCAAAAAGAGAAAAAGAGAACGTGTGTCTGTATTCGCGGCCTCTCTTCCTCGCGAGCGCGCTACGGAGTTGGTGGGGTTGTGTCGAGACCATGGTTACATCGCGTTCGAATGCGTACGTGTGTTTTCTGGTTTTTCTGCTCTAGCAAGCAAGCAAGCAAAAAGCCTCTGTGCAAGTGTACTACAGACTGACTACCCCGAGCGCACACGGGGTCGAATCGAAATCTGGTTCGAGTTTCGCGTGACGACAGAGCGACGGACCGAAGGAGCCCACTGGGCACTAGTTACCGGAATTTGGTCAACCGACGGCGGAGAAGAAGGTCATCGTCGCGCGCTCCGCAACCAGCGAAGTGAGTGAGCCACGGTGCCCAAGCGGCAAAATCACTCACAAATCCATCGTTGTATGGGTGATTCTCCATACAAATCCATCTTCTCAGCACCCTCTCAACAG
>KI915041.1:19826866-19836903 GCA_000473445.2 Anopheles farauti
GCTTGAGCTCCGGCGTGTTGCGATAGAGAGAAAACGAACACCACCAAACAATCACCCATGAAAATCACTCAAAATCGCAAAATTTGAGTGATTTTGCCGCTTGGGTGTAGATCCTGGGAGAGACCGTGAGTGGGTAATATAAAACAAAAGTTCTGTCCTTCGGGACTATACGGCATCGTTTACGCAAAAACTAGCGCCTACCGGGGGTGAAGGTAGCGCCGTGCAACGTTTTCGTCTTGTGGTGCGGCATTCACCAAACTGCAATTGCACAACCTTGAGGACAATATTTTGTGCATGATGGTTGTGTTTGGTGGCATGCTCTCGCAGGCTCAACAGTTACCAGCGTTGATCACGTTTTTCGGACCCTGGCATAAGTTCTCGCGGTTGCCATCACGCAGGCGGCAGGTGGTGGCGGCGGAAGCGGCAAGCGGGCGGGAGCCACGTTTCTGACACCTGGTGTGTGAATTGTTCGTAGCAGAAGCAATAGCATGTCCCCCGCTGCGGTACCCTCCTCCCGCTGGTAGTGTTGGTTGGAAAATTGGTGAAATAATTTATGCACTTCTTCTCCACTCGCAATAATCGACCTGTGCACGGCGAGAGACTTCCTCCTGCCTTCTCCTAGGCGCACAAACGTATTCAAGATATAATCATCGCATCATCTTATCGCCGCTCGTTCATTTCAACACCAACCATCCCCGCTTCAAGTTCGAGGCGAGCCAGGCCGACTTTGATTACGAGAAAAGGTATTCATTGCCGTAAAATGCGTTCTTTGTACGCGCTCGAGAATCGATGATCCCACATGCCGCCACCGTTCCGCGGGCATCGTTGGGCATGGTGTTTTTCAAGTGATAGAAAACGGTTGCACACACTGTGTTTGCGTTATCAGATGTTTGGTGAGAGTGCAATAAACTGGTTAATGTTCCAGCAACATCAGCAGCAACAGTAGATAGCATTGCAGGAAGGCACCAAGACCCAAACACTCGAGCGGCGAGACATAGTTCAAGACGACCTTTTTTTCGGACGTTGGATAGCTAGTTATGTAGGTAGATGCAGAGTAGTGCAGTGCCGTTTTTGTAGAGAGAAAGCTTTTCACCTACTCTACCCCGCGACCACGCTAAACAGCACGCGTCGTACAGCAGCGCCATCTGTCATCGGCAGTCCACCGGGTGCGACGGGTGCGTATGTGTGTGCCTGTGTGCAGCAATGTGCGGAAGGAAAGGTTGTCTATTTTGAAACAACATCGCGTTAAACGATTTTGCTGCCGAACCACCGATGACGACACAGGCCGCAGAACAACCGCATCGTTTAGATTATGGTTTCGGGGAGGAATCGTCATCCCAGAAACTTTTGTGCTAGAAGCTTTTTGTGGAACTGCTGAGAAGCGGTTTGTGAACGTGTTTTTGCAACGTTGTTGCCGTCGTCGTACATGTGATTGGGCCCCATACTGCTGTGGTGTGTTGTACCCGTTGGTGTTCCCGATAAACGCACTTTCCTGTGAAACCGAGATAAACTATCGATCGTGTTTACCATCACCGGTGAAGATCATCACAGTGGCCAGTGATGATTGTTAAGGCAAAAGATGCCGTGTGCGGTCTAGTGTGATTGTCAAAATTCGATCCCTGTAGTACGTAATGTTCTTGGAAACACAGGATGAAACACCGTCCTAATCGGACAAAATCGCTCTGGTGTGTATGTGTGTGCTTGTGTGTGTATATCATTGTTGTGTTATGATAAGCAATGGATTTCGTGTGTGATTTTCTAGGTGTGGTGAACGGACGAATGAAGCAGGGTGGTTTTGGAAAACGCCTACTGCTCGTGAAGCATGTTTTGCCCGTTGCTTTGTGACAACACCACCGCCGAGGTGTAACGAACGTTTGTTCCTTTCCACCCTGTGAGATACAGTTTTTTTTTATATTTCATCGTCCGTGTGCAAACACAAGCAGCTTCGCTACGAAATTTGTGTGAAGTTTGATGCGTCACATGGCATTTGGAGGAGAGCAAAACATGGCATAGAAAATGCAACCCCGATAGCAGCAATGTGCATCAGCGCTTGTGGATGAGCCACCAACACCACAATCGATACGATACGGTTTCTTTTGTAAGAGCACAGGGTGTGCATTTCGGTTACGGGTGTTCTCTTAGTAAGCGATTTATTTTCTTCCTGCAAGTGACACGTGATGATGTAAACATAACTTTTAATTTTTGAATTTTTAACAAAAATGTTAACAATTTCATTGTGTTCCACTTTCAGATTGGCTCCGGTATATCCGTGCATCCGATTGGTAACGTGAACAGTATGTCCTATCAGCCGACAAAAATCGTACCACAAGCGACAGTTGTTGCACAGGGTGGTGGTGTCGCCACCGTTGCCGGCAGTGCCACAACCGTAGTACTACCGACCGGTAGCGCCGGAACACTTGGTGACCTGCGACGGGTCGCTACTGCTAGCGGTACGACTGTAGTGGCAACCGCAGCACCTCCCTCAACGTCGTCGGGCATGAAAGTGTACCGAACAATCGCCCCGAAACCGTCGACGATTACGATTGCGCCCACAACCCTTCCACCTACGATGGTGGTTGGAGCCACGACCACCAACCCGATGGTCACCCTCTGTTCGACCGTGCCAATGCCGAGCCTGACGAGTGCAGTCAACCCGCCCGGAAGCATCCCAATCTCTAGATCGTTGATCGTGCAGCCGATCGTCACTTCGCAGCAGCAGCTTCCGTCGCTACAACAGCCATCATTGTACGGTGGCGGAAGTTCCGGTCAGCTGCAAAATCTAGTGCTTCCCGTTGGAACTACCATAAAGGTAACCCCGACAACATCGTCCACCCTAGCGCCCGATCAGTACATCCAGCATTCGGTGCCGCTGGTGCTGACAACACAACAACAGCAGCAGCAGCAGCAGCAGCAGCAGCAGCAGCAGCAGCAGCAGCAGCAGCAACAGCAACAGATGCACAACATTTCTATCACACCGCAACCGGCGGGTTTGGTAGCCAGTAATAAGATGATGCTAAACGCGACTCCCACTACTACCACCTCCACCACAAACGTACGGTCGACAATCACGGACCGTCGTTCATCGGTGGTCGGTGCCCAAATACCTCCACTGTATGTGCCACCGAACAAGGCAGGCGTTATCACGTCCGCTGTCATCAAATCAGCGGTGTCGGCGCCAGCAACCACCAGCACCAGCACCACGATTGCAGGCACCGCCCCTAAGGTAGTAATTGATGGAACGAGCCGAATCGTGTCGGCAGCGGTAGGTGCCGGTGATACGACTCTCCGTACCGCCTCGTTAGACCGGCGGAGGATGTCGGTGGGAGGTGTGATCAAATCGAATCCGGCGGCTATTTGTGAGCAGCAAACGTTAGCCATGCCGAAGCTTGCACCCTTTACCGCGCCGAAAACACCGGCGCCACAGTATTCGGTGCCCCTGCCGGCGAAGATTCCGATTCAGTCGCGCCAGTTTATACCGATGCCGCCGAATATGTGTGTCGTGCAGCATGGTAAGGTGACAATTGTACCACATGAGGAAGACCTGCCGAGCGACGCCGACGAGTCGCTCGTGATGGATCTGGGGGAAAGCAATACTCAGAAGGAGAATGTTGAGCTGGCGGAGAAGGTAGAACAGCAGGGACAGGAACCGGTGGTGGTACCCGAAGCCATAGGATCTCCGAAGCGCCAGTCAAGCAACAAGGTATCCGTCGGCACCAAAGTTAGCCCACGTTTGCAAAAGCGTTCCGCTTCAGAACATCAGCGCCCAATGTCGGAGGCGGTCAATCCTACGCCACCGATCGCGCGTCGCGTGATACCGATGAAACGTCGTTTTTCCGCGTTTCCTACCGTCCGCCCACTGCCCGCCGGTGTAACGATCCCCTTCACCGACGAGAATTACTACATACCGCTCGACGGTAAGAAGCCGGCCGCAGTATGCATCGGCGATGCGATGGAAAGCTCGCCGGTGACATTACTACCACAGGCCAACAGCAGCAACATATCTTTACTGTGCACCGAGAAGCTAGAGACGTTGAAGGAGACGGTGGAACAGCAGCTGCCGGTGAACAACAACAGCCGTCCGTCAGTTGTGAAGCTCGCCAAAGCACCAAAACACGATCTGTGTATGGACAGCTTGACAACGGAGCTCGAAAAAGAGCTACAGGGGCTCGGAGAGGACGAAACGGTTCGTAAAAAGGCACGTCTGCAGGCGAAAGGAGAAAGTGTGACACCCCGGTCGACCTCGACCTCCTCCGACAGCAATATGGCGGTTGGCGCTAAGTTTGGTGGACGTCGCAGCGGTCCATCACCGGAGAGAACGACGCGAAAGCAGACAGTAGGTGGGAATGCGCGTAAAAACGTGTCCGGCCGGTCGTCGCAGACCGGGACGGTATCGCTAGTCACACCGTCCGAGTCGTCCACCAGCCTGCAGGACGACGGTAACTCGCTGTGCGATTCGACGACGGTAGCGGATCAGCTCCGTTGGTACGACGGCATCGGTTACCTTGCCGAAGGTCACCTGCACTTCGAGTTCAACAAATTCGGCATGGTGCAGCCGCTGACGGCGGAACAGTACGAGCGGCACTGTGTGACGGACGTGTACCGGAACATGCAGCTACCGATCGCACAGCGACCGACGGCGTTGCGCTCCAAGCCCAAAAGCAAGCGACCGAAGAAGGATGAAACCAGCGGCAACGAAGACAACGACAACGATGATGATGCTACCGGGCTTTTCTATCGGTGTAGCTCGTGCTTTGCAAAAGGTACGGCGGCAGAATTTGTCACACCGCAGCACTGCAGCATACAGTGCATAAAGGCGACCAAAAATGGCACACTGCTCAAGTACATCCACAACTCGACCCACGCGCTGCAGAATGGTGCCTCACAGCTGCTCGGCACGAAGGTTCCATCGTCCAAGTCTGCCAAGGTTGGTGGCTCGCAGATGAAAGCAGCCGAACCGCTGGCGGAAGAGCAAACGACCAAGGAGGAACAGGAGCAGCTGCCGCTGGGAATGATAGCGACCTCCAAAAACAGATCATTGGCGAAGAGGCAACGCAAGACGGCCGCACCAAAGTCATCCACCACAACCAACACCAACACCACCACCACGACCACCACCACGACGACCAGCGACGATGACTCGATGAGCTCGTTGAGCCTCAACTCGAGCACCTTCCTGAAGCGGCAACAATTCCTGGCCTTCCTACCATCCAGCCTCGATGCGGACAGCGCAGTCAAGTCTCCCACCGTGACAACCGCAACCCCCGATGGAGGCGGTACCACTACGGGCGAAGAGTCCGTGTTCAGCTGGCCGCGCTATCTGAAACACCAGAACGCGGAGCCAGCACCGGTCCATCTGTTCGGCCGACAGCCGTATCCCGCCACCGCCAACAACCCGTTCCGCGTGGGCATGAAGCTTGAAGCGATCGATCCGGAGAACTGCTCGCTGTTTTGTGTGTGCACGGTGGCGGAGGTGCGCGGGTATCGAATGCGGCTCCACTTTGACGGATACCCGGTCGAGTACGACTTCTGGGTGAACGCCGACTCGAACGACATCTTTCCGCCCGGCTGGTGCCAGAAGACGCAGCGGATTCTCCAACCGCCCGCCAGTTACGTCAGCAACACTGACAACCGACCGTTCCACTGGAAGCGCTACCTGCAGGAAACGCGGGCACCGGTACCGGAAAGCGAATGGTTCGCGCATCTGGATGCGAAGGTATTATTGCACCATTCTTTTTTCTTTATCTGTTGTTGAAAATTTTTTAAAACAAAATCAAAAATAGAAAATCTTTCGTTTGATTATGGTTTTATAGTTATGTGTGTTTAATGTGTACTAAAATGGCTTCCAAATGTTTACCACAGAATTACGCTGAAATGTGTAAAAATAACAAGTTCGAAGTCGGGATGGCACTCGAGGCGGACGATCTGAAGAAATCGGGCAAGGTGTGCGTAGCTTCCGTGGCGGATAAGCTTGCCGACCGGATACTGGTGCACTTCGATGGCTGGGACGATCGGTACGATTACTGGGTGAGCATTTACTCGAACTACATCCATCCGGTGAACTGGCATAAGGAAAACAACGAAAAAATCACCGCACCACCGGGTAAGTTCTGGAAAGCGAGAAACCGATTTCTCAGCCTCGCAAGACCCCTGTACGTGAACTGTGCCAGCACATTAATCGAAAACCATTTCACGCTTTTTTTTCTTGCAAAAAAAAAACACACACACACACACACACACAGATTGGAATAAAACGTTTGACTGGGCGAAGTATCTTCGCTTTCGTTCACGCGACGAAATCCGAACGGTCGGACAGGCGACCAAGTCGCTATTCAGAACGCGTGAACCGCTCGCTTTCAAGCCTGGCCAGCGGCTGGAAGTGGTCGATCGGAAGCAGAAGAAACTAATTCGTCCCGCCACCGTCGTCGCCGTCGATGGGTACGAGTTAAAGCTGTGCTTCGATGGGTGGCCCCGTTCGTTTGCGTTCTGGATCGAGGATGACAGCCCCGATCTGCACCCCATTCAGTGGTGTGAGCGTACGAAGCACCCGCTGGAACTGCCACCGAGTAAGTTTTGTACGCTTCAGTTTTGTTTGTTTGTTATGGTGGTGTTGTAATCACTTTCTCTTGTTCTGCCTTCCTGTAGATTACCCGTTTGAGCCGCACACGTACGAAGGGAACTGCGAGATAAAGTTTTGCCGTAGCCGGGGAAACGCAAAGTTTCCGAGCAAAAAGTACCACGATCGATCGACGGACTGTCCGTACCGGCGGAGCAACTGGATGATCGAGGATCGGAAATCGCTAAGATTAAGGGATGAGTACGTAGACAAACTGAAAAGCTGTCGCGCATCGGTTTCCAATAGTGCTTTGATACTAAATTTTCATATTTTTTTTATCATCCCCATCCCTTGATGCAGCCAAGTGCTAAAGCAAATCGCAGTCGATGTCCCGGAGCTGGAGCTTTCGGAAAGCATCCAAATCACTCCCAGCGATAGCGTTAAGTATATCGCAAAGGAAATCTTGATGGATGTGTCCCTCAGGACCGCTGCGGCCTCGTCTTCTACGAAGATGGAAAAAGTTGAGAGACGCGCTAGTGTAGCTAGCGTAGGGCAATCAGCAACCGAGTCTTCGGCCACCGTCAAGCGCATCAAGCGTGAAGTGGTATATGATTCAACAACCGCGACCACCTCGTCATCGTCCACACCAACACCACCCGCACCAGCGACTCGCGATCCATCCAAGGATCGTATCGTACGGCTCACGAAGGAATCGGAAACCATTGCCGGCACCGAACCCACGCCGGCGGTGCAGGAATCGATCCGACTCGCGCTACCCGTCATCGAAGAGTACGGACCACAGCTGCTGCACTCGTACGAAACGTGGCGACAGCATTCGCGCTACCTCGACGAATGTACCGAGCGGAGCGGGGTACTGCGCAAAAATCCACTCCACTGGACAACGGACGAGATGGCCCGGTACATTGCACAGGTACCGGGCTGTGATGAGTACGCGAACCGGATCCGGCACGAGGAGATAACCGGGCGTTCGTTTCTCAGCTTCAACCAGGCCGATCTGATCAACTACCTTGGCGTGAAGATTGGTCCGGCGATCAAGATCTACAATCGGATCATACGACTGCGTCAGCTCGTCACGTCCAAGTTCATTCAGCTGTAGACGCCGTGTTGTGTTGAGTGAGTGCTTGATTGTGTGTTCTTGCTCCTCCGTATATGTTCACAGTTTCAGCCAATTTTAGCAACGTTTTATTAGTTTCTAGACCCTCGAGAGTGAGCAACCCGCTGATAAAGTTAGTAATTAGCGACAAATACATTACATAGAATATGCTTACGGTAATCGTTTCCTGCTCTACCTATCCTGTTCATCTATTGTGTGTGCTACATCGTGATGAATATTTTGGATAGTTTTCAAGAACTCGCCCCGAAGTAACTATGCACATATCCCACAAAAGAGTTATTAAGTAATGTATATGAGATTGTAAATATTTATTGTACGCTAGATTTAGCACGTGAATAGAGATTGGAAAAAGGATGATATCATCGTAATAGATAATTAGGCAGCTCGCCTAAAACATAGAGGGTGCGTGTGGTGTGAATCAATCAGTCCAAGTCGATTTCGCGCCCCTTTTATGATGCTTAGTTTTTAGGGTAAATAATATAATCGCTTCTTGTATTTTCAAAGCGTCAAGCCACCTCCTGTTACGCTCCATATTTGTTTAGTTATATTAGCCAAATCAGATCAACAATAATTGTTCTTTTGCTCTTTAATAATTGTAAATCATGTTTCATTATATTTTCAACATTCCCCTAGCGGAACAGGTCCGAAATGCAAACGAATTATCTGTGTAATATGCGCTGCAATAACATTTAGGCTACGAAAACGACTTCGTTTGTAATTAGACCATTGTTCGAGACTAGTAGTCGTTTTATTTTAATTATCCTAGACACAAACCCATATGCTTTGCAAAAACATAAAATTACGGATCGATTCCTTAAATTTCGTTTTATGGAAATTGCTGGAAATATTTTCCTGATCAAAATTGTATGCACCATTGTTTTTATTGATTATTTCTCTCTTTGACTGAAACATTTTCCATTGGCTGCCTTTTTTAGTACGGAATTTATTAGAACCGGTGTCAGCAACGTGCGTCACGGTACACCGTGTTCCTAAAGCGTAGATGATATTTTTTATTTGTTAAAATTAATACACTCACATGCCACATGTACATAATTAAGATCTAAACTTTCGCCTGCCCCACAGCGACGCCACCAGACAGCTCTTTCCGTCTTTCTCGCCGTCCGTTTCGGTTTCGCTAACGATGTCGGACCTTTTTGTTCGAGCTGCCCTTCTTCATCGAGCCGATATTGCTCGCCTTATGCTTGGCGGATGTGCTACTGGGTGTGGCACTGCTGCCGCTGTTGGTGGCCGTTTCTTTGGCTAAACTGGTGGAGTTGTTTGTGTCCTTGGTGGGTGTTGTCGCACGATTCAGGAATCCGCCGGCCCCGGAGCTGGCGGCTCCGGTTGACGCTTTGTCGCCGGAATTATTCTTTGCCTGGTTGGCTAACGATTTGCTGACAGAATTTTTAAGCGCACCACTTGCTGCTTCTACGCTCGTCGTCGTTCCACCAGCGGATGTTGCTACCGGGGTCGAAGGTTCTCTACCTGTGCCGGACGTGTGATTAACGGTTGAATGCGAACCACCAACCTGATTATCGCTTGAGTCGTCGTTCGTCATTGAATCCGATTCAGAGTTTCGCTCGTGTTTTGTATCGCTCGTATCCACTAATCCACTAACGGCCTGCAATGAGTATCAAACGTTAATAGTATTCATCTTTCCGTGCCGCCATCAGTCGATTCGTACCGCCATCGAGGTGATGGATGATTTGGAGAAGAGTCTTTCCGCTTCCTTAAACTTTCGATTGCGCTTGTCTGCCTTTGAGTTGGTGGTTTTATTCGTCGTCAAATAACGATCCCAGCCGCGAATGATGTTCCCGTACAGTTGCGTATCTTCTAGGTACGAACCTTCGAAGGCGTAGATTTGCCGTTCTAGATTTGCTAGCGTCTCCTGCGGGGAAAACACAATCGTTTTAAATAGTGTCGCCGCTGTGTAAACAATAACAAATAGACGCGGACTTGCGGCGGGGTCTCTTACCGAAATCTCCGCCTTCCGCTTCACAAGATCCGCCAGCTCCGTGCGGCTATCAATACTGTTGGAGGATTTCGTCGACATTGTGTGTGCGTTTAGTTCTATTGGCGTTCTCGGAAACGGTGTGCTAAGAATGTGCAGAATCTACTACACCAATCTGTTAATAATTCCCGTCCAATTGTTTATTAACAACACTGCCCTCCTGTGCGGACAACAACAACAAAAACCTACAGCGCCTCGTTTGACAGCGGCATTTGCGCCCTCGCCAAAGGTTGCTACAAGTCTGCTTCAGAGTACTATTTTCAACAAGAAGTTTATCTTACAAGGTAGGGTAAGTGCACCAATTATGGACGAGTTTGTACAGCGTTTTCACGAAAAAA